>CM039679.1:223592838-224130338 GCA_022537955.1 Schmidtea mediterranea | reverse complement strand
TTAGGAATTCTAAGGTAACAGTATCAGACCAAGAAATTGCAAAAAATTCACAAAGGGACGTAGGACTACATATCGTTCGCTTCATAGATTAAGCGAAATTAGTGCTGTGGAATAATATAAACTGGGTGAGATAACTAACGCAAACACCTGAGACTAGAACGTCCTGTGCATAATGGCAATCAGACACGACAATTTACAAAATCAGACTAAAATAGGTGATACAACATACGAAACAAATTTCATATTCATAATAATAATTCTGAATAAATAAAGCATCACGATATTGGTACTCAACGTTGAAATTGTGGAATTGAATGGCCAGCCACAAGTTTGATCATTGAACAGAAATTTAAGGCTCAAGTAATGAAGATTTGCTGTCGATAATTGTTGAAACGAGGAGCACGGACAATGGTGAAACTGTTAAAATAGAATTTAGACTGTAGGATAGATTAATAATGCTAAAATAACAAGCGAAATACTTACTAAGCTGTTCTAATTGTTAAACTCGAAATAGCTCGATTGAATACAATAAATCAATTCCGAGATAAAATCAATAAATTCCACGTTGGGTCGAACAACGACCTGAAAATATTGTGAATTCACAACACACTGCCTAGGGAGAGAAGAGATCAATAAGGAGAAGATATAATCATACTATGGTGCTTAACTATTAGTGGAAAATGACACACCGGTTACATTACGGTAAACGAAAATTTCAGCCACGTCAGCACGTGTAGTAAGTTACGCCAATCATTGAGTGTGCCAGTGGGCGGTCACATATAAATAACTCACTACTTTTCAGAGTAGTCAATTATTTCTATAGTTGATCAAAAGAATAAGCATGTACACCAATGAACAGAAAGCCTACCCCAATCCGAGGAGAAGTCCCGCCAGGAAACCGTGCGACAAGGGATTAGAGTCGGTAATCATGGAGAAGAGAATCGGTGAACGAGGAGGTAAAAATTACATTTAGTTATTACTCTCATATAATTATTATTTTCGTTTTGTGATGACTATGAACAAGCACCGGATTAGTATTCGATATGAAACCTCCTTTCTCTTTTTCAAACTTAGCACGAACTATTCCTTGGACCAGTACATCGAACCGGATAATGCAGGACTTTAGCAGAGTAAAAATTACGGAAACTAATCGTTGGGAATAAAAAACTGAAAATTATTGAATCAATATTCGTTATGCTAGTTTTATTTTGTCTTGTATCAAAGAGTTATCATAAATTCAACTAACACTAAAACGCAGTAGAACTTTAAATCTAAGTACGCTTAGCGTCTGACGGTACTAACCTATGCCCGAAGGATAGAGAAGCTAACTCATGACAAAAAATTACATTGAGAAACAATTTATTTCGGTGTCTAGTAAATCATTAGTTAAATATGCGACGTGACTGGTTGACGTTCTCAACTATTTCGATTTTCTCAACGTCTCTTCGACAAATAGAACCCATGATAAATGACCCAGTTCAAACAATTCTCAAACGTATTACCGACAATATAATAATCATAGTCTCTAATTCATTAACGCCTTATCGCCACTCAGTCACTGCAAACTCCTTTCTATTTACACCTTAGACCAAATGACGACAAATTTTATGTGCAATGCATCATCCAGATTTTGATAGTTCAGGAAATGTATAAACAGCCCTGTGATAATGATTCTTATCTTCCAGACAACTTATGGATCAACGCGTCCCGAGTCACCGCTGCCGGAGGCAGGTAGGCGATGTGGGACGCGGGATTTTCAATTTCTCCTGTAAGAGAATCGAGAGCAGATCGTCAAGAGAATTACGGAGATGCCGATCTACCATACGCCGCGATCAAAAGGGAGCCGGACCGAAATCCAGCTCGGGAAAGTCGAAACCGAATATATTCTGGCTCGCCTCGAGGAGCATCGAAAACAGACAAACTGGCAGGTAGAAAGGTCTAGACGCCACCTAGCCAGGGTAAACTCGGACATTGCCGCGGAATAATTCCAAGTACAGACGGGTATGCCCCTTCGTATGGCACTTCCTTTGAACTCGATGATCCGAGGTTAGAAGAGCGATCCACGCCCATGAATGTAGTAATTTCGAGGCAGATACTCCCTAAAGAGATACGGAGAGATGACATAAGTCCAAGCAAGAAGCAAGATTACCCATACGTTTGTAAGCAACCAAGAAGGAGCTCAAATATATGCTACCGAAGTTCGAAGTGTTATTAAGTGTTATGAAAATAAATTTTGAATTTTGTCTTTATTCCTTTACTCATAAATTATCTAACAATAAACATAGAAAATTAAAAAAAGTTAATATAGTACGGTCAGGCAGATACCTAGTAGATATATTCCAGTAGTTGAGTATCAGAAAAAGTGAAGATGTTGTACCAAAAAGTGACCGCTGCACAACGCGGAGGGACCGAGGAAAAACGACTTGGCCAAGCGCAGAAGACACGAATCCGCGGTTTAGAAGTGGCGTAATCTGCTTGTCAGGAGGGCAATGCCGTAACGTACCCACTTGTTTTCGCACCAGCTCAGTTGGCCTATAGGGAGGCAACTGAGGCAACAAAACTGGCAGCGAAACCTGCTCAGCGACGCCCATGAAAGGCGGAACGCGCGAAGCGTCGAGCCTTACAAGCTAGGGATTGTACAAAACTATAATTATCTTAATCCAATAAATTATTTTTTGTTAATTCTTTAGTTTCGTTTGTTATGTTTCCATCTAATTGTTAATAGTAGTTTTAAAATCCGTTAAATTGAAAACTGTAAAGTGGTTCGGATGAAAATAAATGGTTAAGAGGGTCAAGTACATGTGGAAGGGACCGGAACAAGAAATCGCACACATACCTTCTATCGGTAGTGCGTTGAACCCACCATGAAATCGGGCCTTAGCAGTTCTTTCGTAGCGCTCACCTTTGGCGGTCTCATAGCCATTGGTTGCAATACCAAAGTTGCTCAGCAACGGGTAGCCATTGGAGGGCAAGAAAGATTCTATGTATGGGGTCAAGGTTAAACAAACCACGAACCCCACAGTATTATAGGGCAAAAACTGATTCAGCCCATATTTGATTGACCAGCACGATAACTGCCTGTGTGTTTTGAGCGGAAAACTTAAAAATTTAACAAAAATAGAAATCTAAAGAAAAATTAAATAAATAAAATAAATAAAAAAATATTTTTTAATTTTATTATTATTTTAATATTATCATTACTATCAGTATTAATATTTTTATTCATTATCATCATTATATTATTATCACTAGTACTCTTATCAATATTAGTATTATTATTGGTATTACTGAAGTCATTACTATTATTATTGATCTTTATTATTGTTAGTACTGTTAACGTGGTTCTCGTGCTCTTCATCGTTAACGACATCACTATTACTATTGTTATTATTATAATATTAGTATGGTTATTATTGATGGGTTTCTGGGTGTTGATATTTTGAAACTATATGGTTGTTACCCAGACAACCCCATACAAATATCTTTCGCTTACCACTCGGCACCCGTTGCTAAGCAATTTTGGAACTTTGTTCGAGTGGGTGGATCGTCCGCAAAAAGTGAGCGTTATTGCTAATGCTATAATTGACCGAACAATCCCTGGGTCCAACGAGCTGCCGATAGAAAGCCTTTGCTCGATTTCGATGTTTAGGTCCCATTATTCTCCTATCTCCTTCAAATGTTAACCTATACTCTTATATCATTTGTCATTATGTCTATTCCCAAAGTCCTTCTTATCGTTGTCTATATTGATGATTTTTCTATGGCCTGTAAACCCATTGTTATGTTAAACATTCACTCAGTTTCTTTCTTATCCTTATCCCTGTTATAACTACTATGTCCCCTATTATTGTTACTAGCATTATCATTGTAACTATTATATGTATTACTTTCATTAATTGTTACTGCTATTACATTTATTATTATTCTTATTACTACCATTACCATTATATTTATTATTATTATTATTGCTATTATTATTATTATTATAATTACCATTATCCTTACTATTATCATTATTATTATTAAGTTTTGTAGGGATTCGTCCTTATTCCTCAGCTTTATGAAAATATTTTACTTATATAAAAATTTAGCCGTACTCCATTCCTATTCTACAAGTTTTCGATAAAGTATTTTCATTGCCTCGTAAAATTTGAGCAGCATTCCGCCCATATTTTACAGTATTGTAAGAATATTATACTAATGATTGAACAACATTCTTATTTTACTTTACTATTTTCGATAAGTATTTTAATTAATTCGGAAAATTTGAGCAGCGATCCGTCCTTATTTTATAGTTTCGTGATAAATGTTTAAGTTATTTCCGAAAATTTGCGCAGCGTTCTGCCCATATTTTCCGTCTCAATTCAACATAATTTATTTAATTCTTATATATTATTTAAAACATTATTTTTCATGAGTTTAGTCGTTCGGATTAATCTTTTTCGATGGCTATTCATTTTAACTGTTGCAACGATTTCGCAATTTTCCCCGCTACCCTTTCCCTTTCTTTGTCCTTAGGATCTATGTTCATATTACGTTTAATGAGTGCCCACTGGACGGCTCGTTGCTATTGATTTTGAGCCGATTGTTTTTAAAATTTTATGTCGATTTTATCGAAATTGAGACCCACCCTTGAGCTACCCCCTTTCGCTATTTGGTTCAATGATTTGACGTTCGGGTTCCTGCGCTACGCACGCCGGAACCGTCACGGGCACGACTATTGGCAGATGAACCGCACTTACACAGTCGATAGGGTATTTTATTTTACTGTCTTGCAATATGTTTTGGCTGTGTGCCGAAAAATAAATAACTAAATTTTACCAGATCAATTAGTAGGAGTTTCGATGCAATGAATTATTTATTTGGCATGACACACCTTACATAGTAATCGGAAAATTCATTTGTATAAACATTGATCATCGTTTCATCACAAGGCCTCTAATCAATTGGTCAATAAGTTAATAAAGCATTCCTACATATATCTTCATAATAATTCATAAAGCATTTACATATTTTGTATTTATTTTATTTTACTTTTATGTTTTTTATTTTATATTTATTTATATTCTCTCAAATTTTAGAGTGTTTAGTTGATGTTGTATGTTGTATTTTACGTTATCTTGGTGCTGGGTTTTCGTGCTGTATTACTGATATATTTAAACAATTTTCAAGGCCGTTTTAATGAATTTTGTTTTAATGAGTCAGTAACAGCAAGCAGATTTAAAAATCAGACCAATAAAACATCAATTAACCATGTAAAAATATGAGAAAGAAACAATTAAATATAAAATCGAAAAAACACAAAAGTAAATTAAAATAATAACAAAGTGCAACAAGATCCGCACAAAATAACGAAAACATGAAAATTTGACCGAAATTTGACAATGTACCAAAAAAAGCGAAAGTCCATGAAAATGGAACTAAAATTTAATAATGTTGGGCTATAAGCCATAATTTAAACAAAAATGAAAAAAATTGTGTAAATTAAAACAAAATAATTAACGAGGTTTGAAAATTATCAATATGGCTGCTGTAACATAAGCACGTACCGCAAGCAGAAATCAAAAAATAAAATAAAACATTAAATAAAACAAAATAAAAACATAACAAAATTAAATAAAACAAATAATTAATTAAAATCATTGAAAAGCCTACAGATGCAGAAAGAAACACAAAACCAAAATATAAAACCGCCAAAACCTTGCAAAAGAAGGTTTAGAAAATACATAGGCGGAAGCGGCGACCAAAAATTTAAATATCAGAGGGTAAAAAGAGAAACAATCAAAAACGATAAAAAATAAAAATTTACGAAATATTGAGAAAATAATATCAAAAAATAGAGAAAAATAAGGAGAAAAATAAAATATTTAAAATAAAATTAAAGCAATAAAACCCATCCGAAAAATAGCCGAAAAAGGCTCAAAATACTCTGATTGGTCGCACCCAGGCATGAAATGACTATATATACAGCAGTCATTTTCATAATTTTTAGACTTTTAGAAAATTTTGTAGACACAAAATTTTTAGTCAGCTGTTGAGACAATTTGTTTTAGACAATTGTTTAGTCAATTTTTATGCCAATGTATGACAATTTTTCAAATTGGTATGCTTGACTGACAAACTTGTCGATCGTAAGTATTGTTTTTTGTAGAAATATATTTTTCTATGTTAATGTTTTATTTAATTTAACTTATTCTGGATGGCCACAATGTCTTTTGGCATCGCTCGGCTGGTCCCCCTTAACTTATTTATATTCATTTTACTTATATTAGTTTGTGGAAAGTGTTAGGGCAATATTCAATTTCCTCAGTTGATTTTGAGGAATGTTGAGGTGTTGCCTTGTCGCTAACCACCCTTCGGTGTCTGCCGGCATGGTCAGGTCTTGTCACACTGATCGCGGAGTAGGACGCCGTCGTACTTCACCGTGGCGGCCATTTCAATGTTGGTCGGAACGGTAAAAATTAATATTCGGGAAGATCGCCATAATTAAGGGGATAACATTTATGTAAATGTTTAAGTAGGAAAATTGAATTTTTAATTTAACTCCTGCCGATTATTATATTTTCAAGGGTACGACTAGTGATAGAAATTTAGGTCAACGAAATTATAAAGTAGGTTTAGATCACGTACATTGTTCGATAATCATCGTGGTGGAAAATTAAAATAAAATGATGCATTTTGGCATAGATCTGTGAGAAGATAATATAGAGATTTACGAATGGTGGTAACTGTGGCGACCATAGGAAAGCAAATATGAGTTGTTAGACTAAAATAATGATCTCATGATAATGCATTCATTTCAATTTACCATAGGTTAACGTTTGTATGAAACAAGGAATTTTCCATAAAATAAGGGCGGAACGCTGCCCAAATTTTTGAAAAATATTTTAATAAATAACAAGTAATGATGACAAATTGATATAGGAATTGTAGAAATAGATGAATATGGACAAGCGTATAGATAGAAAGAGACGTAAGACCTTCCATCGGCAGTCAGGAACCCGAAAGTGAAAATATCATGAGGAGTAGTTCTAGAAATGGAGCTCACCTGCTCATGAATTTTCAGCTGCTATATACAGTACCAACATGAGCTTGCTCATGGGTATATAGTGGTAGGATTAAAATTGTGGGGCGTCTGGGTGAGACAGCATAGACCCTAGGAAAAGAAGGCATTTTGATAGAGGGAAATAAGCTTGAATAAGCTTTGCACAGAGTTAAACAAATTAATTGCACCCAGTACACCAGCATGATTTTTGGGGGCTCAGCCGGGATGAAAGCAATGTCAGTTAGAAAGATGAAAACCAAGAAAAATTTAAGAAATAACAGAGAGTTTTTGAAGTCATTTCATTGAAAAGATTATAGCCATGGGAATTGGAAAGTGTCTATAATTATAATCAATATTCTGTAAATTTGTTTGCCGTTTTTTTTTCTCTTATTGTCTACTAGAATTTAGAATATGATAGAATGCTCATCAACCTAATTTGTTTAATTATAATAATAATTTGTAATAAGGAATTTATCTTAAAATAATACTAATATTTATTAATTATCTTTCTCGAATTATATTTTTTTTTTTACTTCTTAATTTATAATAATATTAATAATAATAATAATAATAATAATAATAATAATAATAATAATAATAATAATAATAATAATAATATTAGTAGTAATAATTACAGTAATGGTAATTTTAATAATGATGATCATAGTTATAATAATAATAATAATAATAGTAATGATGGTAATAATAGTGATAATAATCATAATGATAGGGATAGTAATAATGGTAATAATAATTGTACTAAAATTATTTTGAGCTTTTGTTGTATGATAGAATTATTACATTGTTCGCAAATATTTATAGAGTATAAAAGCATGGATAGGTAACCTGAATGATTGGTGAAAATTAGGAATGATGAGGTAGAAGCATTGTATGATGAATGTATATAAAATAGAATGATTGAATGGTATGGAGTTTAATGAAGTAAAAATATGGAGTGAGAATGTGGAATGATGGTGTCAAAAAAAAAAAATAATCAAAATAACAGAAAAAAATATATAAAAGGACAACCATAACAATAAGAATTAAACCGACGTGAAAATAATAGCAATAAAACGATAAATAAATGAAAATAGTTATTAAGAGTAAACTGATGACGGAATAGAAAGACAGTGAAAAATATCACAGAAAAATGAATTTCAACAACAGTTAAAAGCGAAATATCAAAATGATATGAAAGAGAATAAATAAGAAGAATAAAAAAGGGAATAAATAGATTCAATGATGATATGTGAAGAATAAGAGGCAACGAATAACTTTATAAACCGAAAGTTGAATAACGAAAAATACAAAATGAATAAATATCGAAACAATGAATAATATCATAGATAAAGAAATGGCGATAATAGAAAACAGAAAAATTGAAAAATAAAAGGTGTAAAACCACGAATAACCCAAAAGGAAAAAATACATAGACAACGAACAACAACAAAGGATAAGAAGAAATACATAAAGAACGAATAACAATAAAATATCGAAAGTTGAAGTACAGATTGAAAGGAAAGACATAAGCGTTGAGTAGCAAAAATGCAAGGACAAAAAATAACAGTAAGATCGTGAATCAATTTAAAAAGATAAGAATTAACATCACAGAGACAATTAAAGCGAATAAAGTCAAACGCAGTAAAGAGAAAAGATTGAAGAGTGCAAAGCAGTTAAATGCATGCAGAAACACAGACGAATCGAAGAAAACAATGTCAATAAATTAAAAGTTACTGGAATTGAAAAATGGAAAATCAATGGCTTAGAAACAATTCAAAACATCATGGATAAATTATAACGTGGAGACAACAAAAATTAGTCGAAAAATAAAATCAACTAAACAACGAATAATACCCGAGACGCATAACGAGGAATACATTGGACAGTATTTAAACTGATATTGCTAGAATATATACTGAACCGCATAAATGTCAAACAAAAATTATAATAGTGAAGATTCAAAGTAAAATGTTAAAATAAAATACAAAACAATAAAATCATCAATGAGGAAATATGAAAGTTATAATACAATGAACAAATAAAATGAAAAGTAATGGCAGTGAATTGCGACAAAATATCGAATGTCAAAGTGTTGAAACAATAAAAATAAACAATATTGAACAGTTGAGGAACGAAAACAGCGAATGACATAACAAATGGATATAGAAGATAAAGAATGGAAACACATTTATATAATGAGATTGAATAAGAAGGAACGGGAATATCGACAAACAAAAAAAAGGAATGAATAAAAATCGTTGAATTATATACAAGATAATAAATAGCATGAAAGTAAATATGATAACAACTAATAGTGGCAAATGTAAAAAGAAAACTGATGCTTGAAAATAGCGAAAAGCACCAACATTGACTTTGAAAACACTCGGCAAAATTTGAATAACAGTAGGGTAAATTAACATTTAGTGATAGTAGAGAACAACAAAATTACAAAATAAAATAGATGTACATCAAGGATGGAGCATTAAAATGAAACACTTAAGATAATGAATAACACCAAAATGGTAAGAATGTATCGAAGGAGGTTGACCGTTGCAGAGGCCAGAAGCAATACCAGTAATAGACCAAAAATTAACAAATTAATAAATAAATATATTAATTAATATCGAAAAGGGTGAAATAAGAATACTAACCCTGATTAATAGCAAGTTTGAGAAATTTAACGGGGAATAACATATTTGAATGTTATAATAACAGATAATTAATAATATCAAAAAATCATAAATTGAAATAAGAAAATATTGAAAAGAGGAGGTATGTGAAAAGACAATCAGTAA
This sequence comes from Schmidtea mediterranea, assembly GCA_022537955.1. Taxonomy (NCBI): domain Eukaryota; kingdom Metazoa; phylum Platyhelminthes; order Tricladida; family Dugesiidae; genus Schmidtea; species Schmidtea mediterranea. The sequence goes on along the minus strand of CM039679.1, from coordinate 224,120,498 downwards.
GAACAAAGACCAAATATCAAGAGTAGAGAAATAGTAAATAAAGCCGACCTAAACAAGCAATATCACGCGATAGAACAACAAGTCAAACAAATAATAGGCGCGGTTAAAGATGAGATTCATAAAGAAGTAGAATACTTACACGAATGTTGCATTAGTCAAATAAAGTGAGAATGTAAGTGTTTATGCTCCCCTGTGGTCACTTCAGTTACTGTCGACAATGTGCTGAGACAATGAAAACTTGGATACTTTGTAATAATAACATTGAAAAAATAAATAGTCAAGTTTTATGAATAAATGTAGTTGAATTAATCAATATTTAGTAGTTGACCCATCCAGCGCCTATATCTCTATATATAAAATATGAATATTTGTATGTAAAAGTAGGAAAGTAATGAATGGAGAAAGTTAAAATTAAAAGCGCCCGGTCATCCAGAATAGAGTTGAAAATGGATAAAAACACTTTTTGAGCTATCTTCGGGTAGTACGATTAAAAGCCAAATCGGGAGGGAATAACCGATCACCCAGAAGAGAAGTATATGACGACCTTCCGGATAGGTTTGCCAAGTTGAGAAGCTACTGTGGTTGGGCTGATCACCTTACCGTTGCAGTAGTGGATCAACAAAGCCGTTTTATGTTTTTAATTTGGGTGGTAGGTGAAAAACTCTCGGAGGAGGCAAATGGAAAGCGCGCGAAAAGGAAAATGATAAAACGAAAAGTGAAGAATGAAAAAGTGAAGCAACTTAAAAGGAAAGTCAAAAGAATAATAATGAGAAAAATAAATAACGAACTCGAGAAAAGTAATAAGGGGAAAACTAAAATAACCAAAGTTAATGAAGCCGACGGAAGATAAAAAATGTATTAAAAATTCATTTCGCATTAATGGAGCATAGGCCGATCGTATTACAGAGATAATCTCATTTCGCATTAATGGAGCATAGGCTCGATCGTATTACAGAGATAATCTCATTTCGCATTAATGGAGCATAGGCTCGATCGTATTACAGAGATAATCTCATTTCGCATTAATGGAGCATAGGCTCGATCGTATTACAGAGATTATCTCATTTCGCATTAATGGAGCATAGGCTCGATCGTATTACAGAGATAATCTCATTTCGCATTAATGGAGCATAGGCTCGATCGTATTACAGAGATTATCTCATTTCGCATTAATGGAGCATAGGCTCGATCGTATTACAGAGATTATCTCATTTCGCATTAATGGAGATAGCTCGATTAATACAGAGATATTCATCGCATTAATGAGCTCGATCGTATTACAGAGATATCTCATTTCGATTAATGGAGCATAGGCTCGATCGTATTACAGAGATAATCTCATTTCGCATTAATGGAGCATAGGACTCGATCGTATTACAGATAATTATTTCGATTAAGATAGCTCATCTTTCGCATTACAGGAGCATAGTTCTCATTCGTATTACAGGAGCATAGTTCTCAATCGTATTAACAGAGCATAATTCTAGAGTAAATTAAAAGGTGTAGTTCTAAAAATAAAGAAAATGGCCAAAGGAAAATTCAGCTGAAGAAATCGAAGAAATTAGTGTAATAAAGAACAAGAAAACATCCGTTCACGAGGAGTATGTGTTTAAAAGCCATAGTAAATGGTGATTATAAAGATAAAGAAAGAAATAAGAAAACGAAAATGACCTAGCCAACGATAATTATCGACAATAAGTGACGGAAAGCGGAGAATATAAAATGAGAAAATGAAGCGATAAAATAAAAAATGAAAGTAGGCAAGCCAGATGAAGTCAAAACAAAACAGAGATAGATAAAAACGATAAAAGATAAAGAAAAAAGGGGGAAATAAAATTATATAGAGATAAATAGAAAGGAATGCGGAGCGTGATATGAATAAAAATAAAATAAATGGAAAATGGGATTCGGGATTTGAACTGAATAAAAAAAAATTACTGGGAGTAAAATAGCGTGGAAAGCAACATTGCCGAACGATTTGTTAAATATAGATAATTAACAATTGTCGTAAAATAAAATCAAAAGAAATAAATAACACATATTTGAGTTGTAACAAAAATGCAATAAAACCTGGGGATATGAATTATTATAGCTGTGAGTAAAATTAAAATAATAAAATTGGAAGTGACTGACAATATAGGAATCTTGAGAAACGAGGATAAGTTAACATCGATAAAAAACAATGAGTAAAGAAAGTTTTGAGGGAATAAATAATATTTTAAACACAACTATAAACTAAATACTGTTGGGTGGAATTAAAATTAATAACGCAGGGAAAACGAACGGTAAAGTGCTATACTATGTAATCATTTTGATGTATGATTCATAAATGTATAATAAATAGTGAAGAGGCGATATTTTTCTATTCAGGTAAATCAATCAAACAGGCCAATAATCCAGCATCAACAGCAACTAATCCAACAACCCAGTATCGACCGCAAACGAGTCAATAATCCGGCATCAATTGTAACCAAGTCAATCAAGAAATAAAACAACAAAACAAGATTCGAAAACGACGATGAATAACGAGAACTCTGGGAGATATTGTGATTACTGTCTAAGACCAGGCCACAGATCTAGTGAATGTCATGGGCAACGTGAATGTTGGAATTGTGGAAAACTAGGGCATACCGCAACAAGATGCAGAATACCTAAGAGATGTTTTCAATGTAAACAAGAAAATCACCTTGCAGCTACGTGTCCAACAAGAAGAAATCAGGAAGAAAATAACAACACAAAATCACCAGCAAGAAAATTAACCAAGATGCAAAATGAGATAGACATACCTACAAGAATGTGTTGCTATTTGACCAATAATCAGCTCCACGAAGAAAGGAATCAACAACCAGAAATAAATGTACTACAAAGTGTATCCAAAAAACATTGGATAGAATGTATGTGAATAAAACATCAGCAAGACTGGAACACGTTACAGATTGCAGAAGCACTAGAAGCAGAAAAAAGATACAATGAGATAAGAACATTTCAAGCACGTATAGAAGAAGAACGTTGGAGAAGAAGAAAAGAGGAGTTGTTGAAAGATAATATTATGAAGTTAACGAACAATGATAGCCAAGTAAAAAATAAACTAACTAAATGTGGAAAAAACGATGGAATGGGGCACTGAAAATCAATATTATGAGAGTAATTAATAATAATGAACCAAGCGTACAAAGAATTCCACAAACAAGAATTGAGAGTGAGATCATCGAAAGAATGGAAAACGTGAAGTTAAATCATGAGGATCAAAATGAAACAACAACGGAAACGATGTAAAGAGAAATATCGAAATAATAAATCAATTCGGAAATATAATGTCACAAAAGAACTCTAAATTGCTAATAAAAGAGAAAAACGAAAAGAAAATGAACGTCAATGAAGAGAATACAAAAGGAATATATGAAACTACCGAAATCGAAAAAATAAAAGGAACCAAGAAGAAAAGGAGAAATGAAACCGAATTCAAACCAGCATACAAAACTTATGATAACGCGGTGAAATACTGTAATAAATGCCGACGACAAGTTCACAATGAATGCAAATGTTATAGATATAAAATAAGTCGAAATGATCAAAGAAATGGACACATGAAAAATTAGCGGTATTGTGCAAAGTTATGTTACGAATATAGCAAAGAAGAACATTTAGCGAACAGCTGCCCAAATACGAAAGATAAATTGAGAAATCTGCTACAAAGACATAATAGATAACAGAACAATCAAATGTATGTAAAGAAAAGAATTTGTCAGTCTAAAATAGAGAAGTATCAATCAACTATAATAACAAGACAACAATTTACAAATAAAAAAAAACCGAATAAACAGCCGTAAATTAACCCATACGCAATATCAAGAAGGCAAATGATAGAACAAATTAGGATAATAAGGGAATTGATTGTAAAAGTAACTAAACAGGATGAAAAAATTATAATGTGGAAGCAAGTAGCAGAAAACAAATCAAGAGAAAGTGAAACACTAATGTCAACAGTACTCAGACTGAAGGAAGAGGTAATGTTATCAGAATTAAAAATAAAAGATATAAAAGAGGAACATAAAAAATGTGAAATACTGATTGGATGTACAAAAGTGGTAAAGATGAAGAAGAATAAAAGGGATGTGGAGAATAAAATGGAGATAAACAGTGAAGTGTATACGAAAAGGTTCAAAAAGAAATGTATATACGTAAAAGTAGTATCAAAGTATATGAAGAAATCTATGTATAAGTAAATAAAATAGAAGGAACAAAAATAAAAATAGATGTAGATGTAGATTTTAATGTAGACATAACCGAGTATCGGTGTATATGTAGTTTAAAAAAAAAGTGAAAAGTGAAAAGTGAAAAGCAGTCCTAACCGAAGATAGAATTTTGATAGCATGAAAAAATTGATTAGAAAAATCAATGTCGAGGACGACATTTTTGCGAAGACCGAGGAAGATACGCCTAACGATGAAGACAATGACAATCAACAATAAAACAACAACGAGAAAAGAAACAACGAAAAGAAAGGAAATGGCAAGGAAAAGAAAGCTAACGGGGGTAACAACAATAAAAACAACAGAAACAACAAAAAACGAAACAAAAAGACGAAATATGGAAAACGCACTATATGCCTACCTGAAGTAGAAATAAATTGGAAAAATAATATCATGACGTTATCAATGATACTAATAACTTAGAGATTAACCATATCCAAGCAACGGTTGAGGGAAGAGAAAGTATAAGAACGAATTATATGCAAAATGTCAACATCAACGGTCAGACGATAAATCAAATATGTATAGCAAGAATTGAACGAGACGAAAGAAGAAACAAAATATGTCAAGAGTTAATATTAGAACAAGAAAATCAAAAACAAAGACATGGACTAAAATCGTTAATGAATTACTGGATGACAAAGGAAACGCGAGGAAACCTACAGATAGAGAAAAATAGAAAAACCAATAGAAGTAACAAAAGGAACAACAATAACTCAATATGTGATGAAAGGAGAAAAACAATGAAAAGCAATCGATAACGAAAGGCAAATGGGAAACCGTATCAATAAAAACTGAGGAACTCAAAAACGAAAGCAAAAAAAATTGGCTAAAATTAGGAAAATTCGGCTGAGAGTCAAAATTGCGAGAACAAATACTTGAAGCTAAAATGGAAATGTTTTAACACGAAAATAAACTGTGCAAACAGAAGCGGTGGAATGAGGTGGTCCAACAAGTCAGAACCCCTCCTAAATTACAATCAGTATAATTAATGGGTATATGAGTGTATATATTGTATAAATATATGTATATAAGTATTATAAAAGCGGTATGTATAATATATAACCCTACAATTTTTTTTAACGTTTAAAATTAGATGTGAAAGAGAATGGTGAGTATAAAAATAAAGGAAAATGAATCAAAACTATAAAGGAGGCGTAAACGGAAAAGCGGTCACTGAGATGTGGAAACAGCAGAGAATTACATTAACAATTACAGGAAACCTACTACAAGAACAATGTCAGACAGTCAGATGATTTTGAGAGAAGTGTTAAATACGAATTATTATCATATGTCGAACATTGAAGAACAACAGAGAAAAATTACTAAAAGGGAAAGATAAATTGAAAAGCTAAAAACGCAGAATCATAGGCAAAGAAACGAAATACAAGGTTAATACAACCTTTGGAAGTAGAAGAGCATGAACAATGAACTTAATGGTTATCGAATCAAGAGAAAGAGATACAAGAGCCGGACTTATCAAGTAGCATAGAATAGAGTAATGGCGAAACAAGTATAGATGCAAAAAGACTAAATGTATAAAAGTAGAAAAAAATATGTAAAGCTTCAATGAATAGAAGTAGAAAAAAAAAATAAAAATAAAATAAAAACAAAAGTATATTATCAAGTAACAAGTATAACGGAAATCAATGATATAATCGAAATAAACCGAAAACCGCCGCTAACAAAGAGTTGCGACAAACAGAATATATATCCGGATTGCGGAGAAGTAGGAATAAAATCAATAAAAGAAACGCAGGAAGATCGGGCAACCATTAAAGAGATATTAGCAATGAAGATAAACTGTCCGAATCAATAATGCGATTGAAAATGAAAAATAAAAATGCAATGGAACATGTGGGCAAATACTAGTATAAAAGAGAATCTTTCAAAAGAAATCAACAATCAATAAACAAAGTGAACGGAAAAAAACATGAGAAAATCTGTGAAGAATGGAAAGTAAAATGAGAATATTGCACTATAACATGAACCTGGAAGCAGATACAAAAGGAAAATGTGAGTAAAATAAAAAGAAAGTTGGCGAAAAGTTGGCGAAAAGTTCAAGGGGTTATAACCAAATCAATGTGTAATGGAAGAGGAAGTAGAGTTAAACGAGCACTGGGAAAAGTGTAACAAAAAAAAAAAAGAAAACAGAATTCCCTGTAAAGAAATTGGGATTCGAAGTAAAGACACCAAAAGAGGAAATGTTTTAAAAATTTGCAAGATACTGTCGAAGAGCATGTGAACATATGGATAACCGATCGAGTACGCCGAGGAGTGAAAATTGTATATAAATATATATATATATATATATATATATATATACGTGTATATATATGTATATAATGTAAAAGTAGAACCCATAAAACACTAAAATACAAATGCGTAAAATTAAAATGATAACCACCGTTAATGATAAAACTAATTGTAAAATATAAATATAGAAAATGAATATCAGAGAAATAATTATCGAAGTAAGAACAGACCTCACAATATTGATGATGATGAAGTTAATAAAACGAACAGAACTATATTGATAAAAAACGAAGAGATGGAAATAGTGAACAAAAAAAACAGAGATGAGAAAGTGCGAATAAATGGAATAACAATGACAAAGAAAAGCCGAAGAAGACAAAAAAAACCTTAAAACGAAACAAATGAACCACATAATGAGACAAACTAAAAAGGTATATGAAAAAGGGATAGAAGAGTTCAAAAGAGTGATAAAAGAGAAAATGAAACAAGAGGCCGAAAAGGAGAAAATATAAAATCTGTCATACCAAAAGCTGAAAGCGCAAAAGGAGAAAACTAAGCAATATAAAGAGCGAGCTGAAGGATGGGAAGTGAGGTCAGAAAAAAAAAATGAACAATTAAAATAAATGAGAGAAATTTACGAAATCTATTAGAAACAAAAATATATATATATATAAATAAAAATAAACCATGGAAAAGTATTGTTAGAATTGGTAAACAGAAACAACAACTAATTAGAAAACGAAGTGTATGAATTGGATAGAAGCAGAATCGAATAAACTAAACAAAAAAAACGAATAGAGTATCCAAGCAAAGTCATAGATGTCGCATATGCCAGTTGCTTAACCAAAAGATAGAAAAAATAAGAGAACTCCGAACCCAAGCAGAAGACCAGAAGATAAAATTTAGTCACGAAAACATAATATTGGAGTTATTAAACAGAAGTAATGACCAGCTAAAAGACAAAGTAGATGACTTAAACCAACGATTAATTGGAAGAAAAAAAACGTGTCAAATATCTTAGCAGGTACCAAAGGCCACTTACCATTAATGTCAAGCCGATGAGGAAAGAAAACAAAAAGAAGAACTTGAAGTTCAAGTTGAACAAGTCAGAAGCGAGATCAGAGTACGAGAAGAGTTATACCGCACCAAAAAGAACCAGATATTACAAGTGACCAAGTGGTCAAAAGTGATGGAAAAGTGTGAGAAATGGTAAATGGACTAAAGAAGCAGGCAAAATCCTAGAAGCAAAAGTACCACGCAATAGTAAAAGAACTGAAAGATTTAAGATAGAAATGGACATCTTTTGATGATTGGAGGATGTGGGAACAGATAGAAGAAATTTTCAAATGAAACTTAATTTACAAGAAAGAAGGGAAGAGAATCTCAGAAAATTCACCACTATCAAAGCCAACCAGATGAAAAAAAAATGCAAACCATAGTGAGAAAAATCAACGAGGATAAAGAACAAAGTGATCTACAAATCGAAATAGAAAGACAAAGATTAGAATATGCGGAACGAGACTATAATGGTTACAAAGTAATGAGCGAACAAAGAGATCTTGCGCTGCACAAACAGAAAACGTTACAGGAAAGCGAAAAAAAAACATTACAATCGAAAGTGAAAGAGATGCAAACAGAGATCGAAAGATTAAAGATCCGAGAAAATATGACAATATTGGAAGTAGAAGTAGCAGACCTAATGAAATAAGTCAACCAGCTATCATATTTATTGAATGAGGAACTAAGCACCTCAAGGACGTAACAAGCTAGAATAAACGAATTCGTGAGCAAACACCCCAGTAATCTGGATACTATTAATACAGACACCACAACCCCAAAGGGCATAAGAAGATGAAGGATGTTGAAAGATATAAAAAACGTATGTATAAAAAGGAGTGGGTGTAAAGTGTAAATAGAAATTGTGAATAGAGACAGTGTAGATAAAACGAAAAACGAAATGTAATCAGAAAACAAAAATGATAAAAAATAGAAAACCAAAAAAAAATCATAAAAAGATAACAACGAACGAAAATCAAAAAAAAATCAAAAATATAATAAAAATAACAGAAAATAATCCACAATGAAGGTTTAGATCTGTGAGACAGTTGAAAATGAAAGATTGTACACAAAACCAATAGAAATTGAAGAGGGAAACGAGGATTCAAACTCAGTATAATGCAAAGTTGAAGAGATAGTAAAAACTGAAATCAGCGAACAAGAGGTGGAGATAGAAAACCTGTAAATAGCGATGGAACAACAAGCACAAGAAATATACAGATCAAGAGTCAATGGTTCCAGGGGAGAAACCTGATAAAGGCGCTAAGGGAGAGTGTCAGATATTAAGTTACTAGCGAGAAGAGGTAGAGAAGGAAAACGAATGGCTGAGACGACAATTGGATATAAGCCAAGAATTGGAACAAAAAATAGAAGAACTAAAGAGAGAATTAGCCATGACATGGGCAAACAATGTATTGGAAGACCAATAGCAAACGGAAGTAAAAAGAATCCAAAGGAAATATAGGAAACAAAAAGTTAAATCGGGCATACAGAAGATTTGAAAGGCGAGTAATTAAACAATACTGAAAGCCATTTAAACTCAACCAATTAATTCAAGCGCTAGAAGAAGACAATGAAAGACAGAAGAGAACGATGGAGGGAAAAGACAAAATTATCGCAACGATACCCGAGAGAGAAAAAAACGGTCGCCTTCTAAAAGCAGAAATGTAAGTAAACTTACATGAGAGAGAAAACAACTCATCGCTAAAATAAAAATAAAAAAATCCAAGTGTAAATAAAACAAATGAAACAGTGGCTCAAACTTACCCTCGTCGTTACCCTTACCTTTGTCATCAATTCAACTTTATAACCAAAAAATATCCAGAGCGACAATACCCGGAAACAAAATCGAAACCAAATAGAAGCCCTGTAAGAATCGAAACCCTGAAACAAGAACTTATCCGAATACAAATTCAATGCCTGAAGAAAACCCCCTTGTAGAAACATCAATCCACAGCTAACCAGAACAATAAACCAATATCGAAGAACTCTTATCAGTTACAACAACCTCTCCTGCTCACCCAATCAAAGAAAACTCGAACACTAACCAATCTCGAAACTTACCTACAAAGCCTGGTAGTCGTTGAAACAAGTGCAATCTCACCCAATCAAAGAAAACTCGAACACTAACCAATCTCCAAACTTTCCTACAAAGCCTGGTAGTCGTTGAAACTTGTGCAATCCTTATCATAATCTTCGTAACTATCTACCGAATCGTAAAAACCAGTTGAAAGCTGCAAATACAAAGAAGCTGCAAGTCTAAAGAAAACCCAAATTAAACAATCAAATTCAAGAGAATCTAAAAGCAAAAACCCAATATCACAACGATCAAAGAACCAATTCTTCCAATTCAAACCCAACAGTCGAGAACCAATCAGAGACACCAAATAAAGATGACGTCCCTAATCCCAACTACATAGATTAACCGCAAGCCAAAGTGACAATAACTATAACTACTATTATTATATAAGTACGTGCATTCTAACTGTGACATAAAAATGTTCGATGTATATATGACCTACCGCCTTATGTGGTTTCTGCTTGAAGCTTGTAAATTGACATTACTCTGTTTCATGAATGCGTAAAAGTATTAACTCTATATGCGTATGTATAAAGTATGTGAATTTGGCGGCTAGACCAATGTTGGTCTAGACCGAGAAATTGCGGGGGCGCAATTTAAACGGCCCCCGGGAGTGGTTTGTTGGGCTATAAGCCATAATTTAAACAAAAATGAAAAAAATTGTGTAAATTAAAACAAAATAATTAACGAGGTTTGAAAATTATCAATATGGCTGCTGTAACATAAGCACGTACCGCAAGCAGAAATCAAAAAATAAAATAAAACATTAAATAAAACAAAATAAAAACATAACAAAATTAAATAAAACAAATAATTAATTAAAATCATTGAAAAGCCTACAGATGCAGAAAGAAACACAAAACCAAAATATAAAACCGCCAAAACCTTGCAAAAGAAGGTTTAGAAAATACATAGCGGAAGCGGCGACCAAAAATTTAAATATCAGAGGGTAAAAAGAGAAACAATCAAAAACGATAAAAAATAAAATTTACGAAATATGAGAAAATAATATCAAAAAATAGAGAAAAATAAGGAGAAAAATAAAATATTTAAAATAAAATTAAAGCAATAAAACCCCCCGAAAAATAGCCGAAAAAGGCTCAAAATACTCTGATTGGTCGCACCCAGGCATGAAATGACTATATATACAGCAGTCATTTTCATAATTTTTAGACTTTTAGAAAATTTTGTAGACACAAAATTTTTAGTCAGTTGTTGAGACAATTTGTTTTAGACAATTGTTTAGTCAATTTTATGCCAATGTATGACAATTTTTCAAATTGGTATGCTTGACTGACAAACTTGTCGATCGTAAGTATGTTTTTTGTAGAAATATATTTTTCTATGTTAATGTTTATTTAATTTAACTTATTCTGGATGGCCACAATGTCTTTTGGCATCGCTCGGCAGGTCCCCCTTAACTTATTTATATTCATTTTACTTATATTAGTTTGTGGAAAGTGTTAGGGCAATATTCAATTTCCTCAGTTGATTTTGAGGAATGTTGAGGTGTTGCCTTGTCGCTAACCACCCTTCGGTGTCTGCCGGCATGGTCAGGTCTTGTCACACTGATCGCGGAGTAGGACGCCGTCGTACTTCACCGTGGCGGCCATTTCAATGTTGGTCGGAACGGTAAAAATTAATATTCGGAAGATCGCCATAATTAAGGGGATAACATTTATGTAAATGTTTAAGTAGGAAAATTGAATTTTTAATTTAACTCCTGCCGATTATTATATTTTCAAGGGTACGACTAGTGATAGAAATTTAGGTCAACGAAATTATAAAGTAGGTTTAGATCACGTACATTGTTCGATAATCATCGTGGTGGAAAATTAAAATAAAATGATGCATTTTGGCATAGATCTGTGAGAAGATAATATAGAGATTACGAATGGTGGTAACTGTGGCGACCATAGGAAAGCAAATATGAGTTGTTAGACTAAAATAATGATCTCATGATAATGCATTCATTTCAATTTACCATAGGTTAACGTTTGTATGAAACAAGGAATTTTCCATAAAATAAGGGCGGAACGCTGCCCAAATTTTTGAAAAATATTTTAATAAATAACAAGTAATGATGACAAATTGATATAGGAATTGTAGAAATAGATGAATATGGACAAGCGTATAGATAGAAAGAGACGTAAGACCTTCCATCGGCAGTCAGGAACCCGAAAGTGAAAATATCATGAGGAGTAGTTCTAGAAATGGAGCTCACCTGCTCATGAATTTTCAGCTGCTATATACAGTACCAACATGAGCTTGCTCATGGGTATATAGTGGTAGGATTAAAATTGTGGGGGCGTCTGGGTGAGACAGCATAGACCCTAGGAAAAGAAGGCATTTTGATAGAGGGAAATAAGCTTGAATAAGCTTTGCACAGAGTTAAACAAATTAATTGCACCCAGTACACCAGCAATAATTTGAATTGGAAACAATTCAATTAATAGTTAAAAAATAAAATTGTCAAATTAAATCACGAAAATAATAAAATTAAGATTAGAATATACCAGAAAATCACAAGGTCAAATTTTGTTTTTACTACATCAAATTTAACACGCAAGGTTAGGGTCGTACAATAGGTTTATATACCGATTCATTTTCACAGAATGTTAATCAATTTTTGATCAAGTTTGACTCAGTTTTGAACTAGATACTCGTCTTACAGCACCGATACAATTTTACGATGTGAGTGAAAGGATGTTCTGGAAACCTTCTCCACGTCGCGTACAAACAACCTCATATGAGCTCTGTTTGGGCGTCGGCGTGGGGAAGATTTATAATGAGAATCAATTGAATGTTGAATGCCAACCATGATTATATGATATTAATTATATTCAAATAAAAACTTTAACTGAATTGTATATGTCGAAATGTTTCCGGCCCACAGCCGACACATCACCGCAAGACAATAAACTATACATACCCCAACCGAATTGTGTAAGTGCGGTGTAAGTCCGCCTATAATTCATGCCCGTGAAGTCTACGGCGTGAGAACGCAGTAGCTGAAACGTCAATTTTCATTCCGTATAGAGGAAATGGGTTGGAGAGAGAAAAGTCTTTTGACTAGTTCATCACTACCCTTTTCCTAAAAACTCGACCTAAATTATAATAACAAATCGGCTAAAAATCACAAACATTGAGTAGTCCAGTGGACACTCATAAACTCTTAATATTGACACAATTTTTTCCTAGGATTAAATAAGGGAAGGTGACGGGGAAAATTAATATCCAAAAATTATTGCTATGTCAGTAAATCACGATGTGAAAGAATCAAATCTCTGGAATTCTAAGGTAACTTAACGAACACTAAATTTCTTAAAGTTATTGACTTAACATTAAAGTGATCAAACATAGTAAATGTATCTAAAAACGAACCACTAAATCTTTTATTTCCCTGGAAAGTTACAAGGATAAAATTAGGTAATCGTCTATCACCAAATATTTGTTCCTTATAAAAAGAAGAATATCCTATAGGTAAAGAAAATTCAACAACTTCTTTGGTTCGCATTGGATAAATTGCATTTCTTGTAGCAAGACCTATTTGCTGAACCACCTAAACAGAAGGTTCAACACGAACTCTTCTAACCATTAATTTTGCATCTAGCAATACTATTTTAGGTATAAATTTAGTACTTGTCAGACTTTTTTCTGGATTTGTTCTTGTTAATTTAATTTGGACACTAACACCTGGTAACAAATATTTTGGTTGATCAAAGAAATCAAATTGGAGTGGTGAACATAATGAAAATGCTTTTGATTTTGCAATCCATGTTTTTCACATAAGATCATGTTCAGTGTAACCGATTCCCACTAAAGATGTATGTTTAGTATCTTGATTATAATTTATAATAGTTTCAATTAGGGCTTTGTGTGCAAAACTATCATTTGCTCCTTCAATTTTAGTAGAATTAAAACCTAATTCAGCGTCTTTAAAAAGAGTTTGAAAAAAGAAATTGTTTTCTGTTACGTCAGCTTCTTGTGTAATATTTTCACCTAAGCTATTTACAACTTTCAACTGAATATATAACAAAGTATCGTTCAAATATAAATATTCTGTTTGTGATCCGTTAATGTAAAATTGAATCGAAGAGGTACCAGCGTCAGTTATTGAATTCAGTGGGAAAATATCTTCAAATGAACCATGTTCAATCACGGCTTGAAGGGATGGTCTATCAAAAATACATAATTCAGATTTTGCGCTAATCATTTTTCAAATATAGTTCCGAATCCTCTCATTTGTTTATATGTTTCTTCATAAACTTTCTACGTTTAACTGTCCCTCCTTTTTGTTCATTTTCATGATTAAATACATCACTTACTTTATTAATAACACTAGGTAAAGTTTGCATAACACTAGGTAAAGATTCTTTAATTTCAGATATTGCATTAGATTTTAAAGCAGGTAAAAAATCATAATTATTATTTATTACATCATTTGCCGTTTTCATAACGAAATTGCCTATACGTCTAAGAATAGGTAATGCAAATCTACCTATTGTTTTCAACCAACCGGTTCCATATTGTTTACCTATAAAATATGGTAATTCTCCACCAGATTGACTACTACTACAAAAATTTACAATGTCAGGATCGCTCATTTATTTTACGAAAATGTAATGTAAGAAGTTTTATCTTCTTTACCAAATATATATTTTCCACTATCGTCACGAATATTGATTTCTATATTGTTTATATATGTTGACGATACAGACAAATACGTTGGGTTTTTCTCTATAATTTGAACTAGATCATCCTTTTTATGTTTTTCAATCCATACACATTTCAATAGAGGTATCAAAACATCACCAACAAGAATAGGTTCAATGGTATTTGTATAGATCATCATTTGTTGATTACTTTGCAAAATTCCTGGCAAACGTAATCCAACAATAACTTTTTCTGAATATGATTCTTCACTTAATCCTAAACTTTGAGCCAAGAATTTACTAAATTTAACTTTACTGACATCATCTTCCAATTCAATTTTGACTAATCTTCCTTGTTCAATTTCGCAAGATTTAAATGGATGCGGATAAAAAGTCATTAATTGATCATTTATTTGTGATAAATTAGTAATGATTAAATTTTCTTCAAATTTATCTGTAAACTCGACATCATAAAAATAATTTATAGTTAATCGAATTGTATCAAACTTTATTTTACGATTATTTGAAGGAATTTTAATTTGATTCAAGTTTTCAACAAAATTTATTTCTTTTTTATTAAATCATAATTTTTGAGCTTCTGCAATACTGTCAAATGAAATTTTAAATGGAAAATATTTACAATTAATATTTAAAGTATTTCCATCAATGTATACTAGATAAAATATAGAGCCGTGACTAATTGTATATTTATTCTTTGCGTCGTTAAAGTAAAAATATTCATAACTTGTATGTAATGTACTCTTACTATATTTAATATTTGAGTTGTTATAAAATGGAAAATTATTGTATACAAAAGTGAAATCGGTCAGAGCAACTTGCCATTCACCTTCCAAGTAAATTGGATTTTGAAATTCAACATTAAATTTATCAGCTTTATTATTTGGATGAGTAAGAAGACAACTATTACTCGGTAGATTTATGTAAAATTCTTTATTCATTTATTTTTCTAAAATGTATTGATAAATGTGTTTTGGTATCTTTACTAAATTTAATTAATTTTCCACTATCATAGCGAATATTAATTTCAATGTTGTTTATAGTTGAAGTTGAAATTGGTAAATACATTGGATTCTTCATTTCTAATTGTACAATTTCCCCTTGTTCATAGTTTTTAACCCAAATAGATTTTAATAGAGGAACTCTAACATCTCCAACAGTTATTGGTTCAATAATATTCAAATAAATGAACATTTGTTGCTGATGATGTAATAATCTTGGAACTTTATTACCAAAGATTTCTTTATCATTAAAAGTTTGTTTATTTATTCCTAAGGTTTTGATTAAATTGTTGTCAAAATATATTTTTGAAATGTTATCTGGAAGTTTTATTTTAACCAATTCATTGTTTTCAATTTTTAGTTCTTTAAACGGAGACGGAATAAATGACATTAAATGTCCTTGCAATTCAGATAATGTGTTTATCAGTAAGTTATCTTCAAGATATTTTTCAAATATTGTTTTTTCTTCATAACTTATAATTATCCCAAATTGTTCCATAACACCATCACCTGTAAATTTTGGTAATTTTAATCGACAATGATCATGTTCATTAATGACGGATATAGATTTTAATCCAAAACTAAACGCATGTTGAATGTCAGGGAATGTTACTTTAAATGGAACATGTGGACAGACAATAACCAATTTCTCATATTTTTCAATAAAAACATCAACATCAGGGGTATGTTTAGGATTTATTAATTCATAAGTATGATTTTGATTATTTATTTTCAAATATTTTATTTCAGTAACACTTTTCATCGTTTCATAACTTAGGTAAGAATTACTATAAAACTGAAATGTTTTATACATAAAAGTAAAATCAATCAAAGCAACTTCCCACTCACCATCCAAGTAAATAGGATTTTGAAATTCGACATTAAAATTACTAGCTTCATTATTAGGAAAAGTAAGAGGACAACTATTACTAGGTAAAATCATATAAAACTGGTTTTCTTTCATAATATTTATTTAATTAATTGATTTTCAGATATCCAAGTTGGAGTTTCATATCCATGCCATTTAACATAGTATTGTTTATATTTACCAACATTCTTGGTTTTTAATATCTTTTGAGTTCTGAATACAGTAGGGGCTTCTATAACTTGGAGTTCCTGTTCATAGAATTTTCCACTAACTTGATTGTTTTTCTCATCTTTGATAAAATATATTACAGGATTCTGGTTCATATCAATTTCTGAGATTTGAAATACTTCATCGCTCCAATTGTTGTTGAAATTCTTGATGAAAAGAGAAGTACTGATTTTACTTATTCTAACGTGGTTACCCACTTTATATTTAGGCTTTTTAATTATAGAATCAGATTGTCGTGATATCCAATTATCCATATTATTCGTTGAATAAACATCAATTGGTCGCATTCCATTTAAACCCCGATGTGGCGAATAATTGTAGCTATAAATTGTTTTCGGTAAAACATTTATCCAGGTTTTATTTCCTTTATATTCGAAATCTTTTTTCAACCGATCTCTTAGAATTCGATTAAATCTTTCCACGTGGGCAGCTTTAAATTGAGAAAATACAGAGTAATGATTTATTCCTTTGATAATTTCTTTAACTTTACTATTATAAAATTCCTAACCTAAAGAATAAATTTAATTTAATTAATTTATTTAATTACATACCCAAATCAGTTTCTAAATTACGAGGCTTGCCATCAATAAGTAATTCCTTGATTGCTTCAGCCATTTCATTGGCCGATTTGGTTTTTGTTGGAATAGCACGAGCGAATCGACTAAATATATCAACACATGTCAAAATATATTTGTATCCTTTATTAATTTTAGAGAATGGTATCATTTCCATCAAATCCATTTGCCATAAATCATCAACTCCCATTGTTTTATAACTACGGGTTTTGAATTTCTTCAACATTGGTTTATTTAAACTGTACGCTATTTGCCCAGTTAACCAATTCTGAGTTTCTTTCTTTGAATAAACTACTTCCTTCGCCAGATTTCTTACACCACCAAAACCAGCGGGATGTTTTGGGTCTGTCCATACTTTTTCGATCTTTTTCACTGTGTTTCGATTTTTGGTAAATGTTTCCTTCATTATTACAACAAGTTTTCAAAATATTTAAATCTAAATTATGTTAATCCGGTAATGAATTCTTGGTACCTATTAAGAAGTTAATGATGAAATT
This sequence comes from Schmidtea mediterranea, assembly GCA_022537955.1. Classification (NCBI taxonomy): domain Eukaryota; kingdom Metazoa; phylum Platyhelminthes; order Tricladida; family Dugesiidae; genus Schmidtea; species Schmidtea mediterranea. The sequence goes on along the minus strand of CM039679.1, from coordinate 224,103,011 downwards.
GCGCTTATTGCAGATAATACTATTGGAATGCCCCCAAAAATCCACCATTTTGTTTATATATTATTTTTCGCATCATATGAAGATTCTTATTGTTTACTAAAGATAAAAGTGATCTTTTATGCTTTTGTAATACAGGTTTTTTAACTTTAGTAATGTTTACATTACCGCGAACTACATTAACAATAACTTCAACTAAATCATTTATAACAAATGAAGGAAAATTCTGTAAAATATTCATTCTTTTATTATTAGGAGCCTTCATCAAGGCATTAAAGTATGGTAGACTACGTTCAACTTTCATATTAAATACATTTTCATCTAGTTGTTTTGTTTATATTTTAATCCACTTTTTATCTTTAACAATCTTTTTACTCGTTTTTATTTTTTACGTTTAGTAACCCTTTTCTTTGTAAACTTTTGCTTTGTTGATTTTTCACGTTGAACAATAACTTTTTTAAACGTCATTTCAAGTAATTATTTTCAGATTTCAATTTTGTTTATAAATTGTAACACCTTTCTCATTGAAAATATCAGTTTTAATACGTAATTCATTAGGACATTGTTGTGTAAAGTCAAAGAACAAATATCCGTGGAGAACCTTTGTTGCATCTTGAAACGAATCAATTAAAAATTTTCTATCATTGGGATAAGCTTGTCTAGCAAGGAAATCTATAATGGTTGCATCTCGAGGGTTTTTAAAAATAACAAAGTATTGGACATTTAAATTACGAGTTCTATGACCAACCCCTTGATGAAACAATTTTTGAGTAATGAAAATAACAGTAACTCCAATATGTCGAGCAATTTTTGTAAATAAATTATTAAAATCCTTTTCTTTATTAGCTTCCTGGTATAGATCATCGATAATAATAACATCGCCTTGATGTAATCTAGACGACCAATTTTTATCAAATCCTTTAATTATTGTCATTTTCAAATTTACAGAATTGATTTTGAGTAAGCCCATGTTTTTTGTCAGCTCCTCTATGCCAATATATTTTGTTAAATTTTGATTTGAACAAGTTCGATTGTAATAAATTGCATACAAATAAAGTCTTTCCACAACCACTTGGTCCAACTATTTGATATACAGCTTCATTTCTTAATTCCATTTTATTATTAATTATTTATTTAATTGTTTATATTTGTTTTAATTTTTAGAATTACTTGAATTGAAATTATTTGAAAATGTTGAGTAACATAAATTATAAAGGAAGATATTCTATACCTGATATGAAATTCCCATTTGGAAAACCACAGCAAGTTGTAGATCGATCAGGTAAGTATCCGATAATATTTTTCAGATCGCGGAAATGGCGGGTAATGGGATGTAAGCACCTCTAAAAACTGGGGATTTGAAATATAATATACATGATTTACAAATTCAATCAATCACTGTAACAATCGATATTGGAAAATTTATAAATCTATATGAATTACAAAGAAAGGTGAATTGTATATTTGAACCAGAAATATTTCCAGCATTACGTCTGCAAAAATATAATCCATCATGTGTCAATATATTTTCAAGTGGGAAAGTAGTAATACTCGGAATAAAATCATTGGATTATAATGATTATGTTGAAAATATTAAATCAGAAATAAATATATTAATAAATTAATAAATATTTTGTTTGAATTTGTTTAATTTATTACGTATTAACAAATTTCAAAAGGTAAATCATGTATATTTAAATATGTATTTTATTTTATTATTTAGTTTATCTCTTTGAAATAATTTTAAAGAAAATTCAGGAACTTTATCCAAGTATTAAAAATACGTTGGATTATTGCGTACCAGAGTTTCTCGCAACAAAAATTTATCATTTCACAGGGATTAACATTGAAGAACTTCTCGAGATTCACTATGACAACGTTCAGGGATCTGGTGACCGATGTGTTGCAAATTGAATTGTTTGTAAAGATAGTATGAGAGTAACATGTTCAAATGGATGTCCATGTTGCCACTATTTCAAACATGACCAAACAATCCATATATTGTTGGCCGAAATGCGTAAAACATATTACTCGGATATTTTTGATTTGAAATAAAAATTAATCTTTTTTATTTAATCTTTATTGTCAATAAAAATATTTGTATGGATTAAAAGTTATTTTTTACAATGAAAAATTATTATTAGACTTACAATTAAATTTTTAAAAAAAGTTAATAATGATAAAATAAAAATAATAATAATATAAAATAAATAATTAATTAAATAAAAATAATAATATTAAATAAATAATTAATTGAAAATAAAAAATAATTATTTAATTCACTTCATTAAAAAAAACAATTTAATTTAATAATAATATAATTTAAAAATAAATAATTGACATGATTAAAACAAATAATTAAATTTAATAATAATATAATTAAAATATAAATAAATAACATTATTGACTTAAACAAACAATTGAAGTAAATTAAAATATAATTAAAATATTAATAAATAATATTATTGACTTAAACAATTACTTAAAGTAAATAAAAATAAAACATTCATGACTTTTAGTCGACAGGCGATTTGAGCCAATTTTATTTTTATGGGATTTTAAGTATGAAAAAATACTTAAGTTTTTTATTCGATATTTTTAGGTTCTTTAATAAAGTTTGAGCCAATTTTATTCAAAAATACTACTCAGCACGACCAATCATAGGCGATTTAAGCCAATTTTTATTTTTAGGCTTTTATATCGAGTTTTTTATCATGAATTAAAAATTTTTAAAAATTTTAAATTTGAACATTTAAACAAAAGATTATTTAAAAAAAAATTTCGTTGATTAAAACAAATAATTAAAAAAAATTTCATTCATTAAAACAAATAATAAAAAAATTAACCCCCCCTCCCCATAAAAACTTTTTAGGGGGGATCTCGGAATTTTTTCAACCCAAATATCCACGGGGCATTTTTCAAACCAAATATCCACGGGGCATAGTCCTCATATGTCACTACTGTCGAGCACAATCCTGCTAATAGTACATGAATGGAGCTTCATCCAAAGAGTGGTGTCATCTCAATAATCCGATAAATGGTGTCAATGGAAAACTCACCAATAAATTTCTCACCTGACCAGCAAATAATAAATCCTGAATTATAAAAACTAATTTCCACCCAACAATTTAATAAATGAAAAGTTGACCTGATATTTCTAAAATACCAATAGGATGATTAAACTGAAATTGGCTTGTAAAATTTTACACCTACTAAACGACAGGTGACCTTTAGAGACAGAATGTATGCAAACAAACCGCCGAATTTTCCTGCCCCGAGACGTGCACACCCACCAGAATATAAGCCGCTGCTTACTGGAAATCATTATTCTAGTAGTCATAATGTCAAATAGCTTGCAATATTCCCGAAGTATTCTACATAATAGTCTACAGGAGGAGGAACCCGAGGCGATCGTTATGGGAACGAAGAGAACGGCCAGAGGGGGTAATTATTCCGTTTTATATTTATAAAATTGATCCCATTCTTGAGGCCTAATCCAAGAATCAATCTTAATAACCGTTTTTTGCGATTGCTGGAAGTTCCGAAGCCGTCAAGGGACAGAAAACCTCTTACTTGTTATGTGATGCAATATATCTTGTTCAGCGCAACGTCTTGTTATGAATATCTCGAGAAATTTCCAAATCCGAGACTCATGTTACGCGCCAGCATAATGTCTAAGCATAATAAAGCCATTTAAAATGTTATGACATAACCCAAGATCCATCCCATGGCTAAATATTCCCATAGGCGAAGGTTTTCGAAACCAGCTTCTTCGTGGATCGTTGGCAGACAAAACGCGTATTAGGGAAAAAGAACCAGTTGTACGTTCGTTGACAATTATTTTGTTTCATTGAGAAATTATTGTTGATAGTATTCAGTAAGTAATTTATATTTTCTTATTCGCTACATCTTTGTTGGTAATAATATCCCATAGTTAAAATATGAATTTAATTAGAAATTTTTGGTAGTGATATTCAATAATTAAATCATAAGTCTAATTTGTTAAACCTGTAATCGAGTAAATATTCCGTAATGAAATTAAATCTAGTTAGATTAATACTTTAACGTAATAGAAATTTTGTAATTAAATAATAAATCTAATCTATTAAACTTGAAATCGAGCAAATATTCAGTAATAAAACTAAATCAAGTTGATTAAAACTTTAACGCAGTAAAACTTTGTAATTAAACCATAAATCGGTTTTGTTAAATCTAGAAAATTCTTGTTAACGGTAATATTCTGTAGAGAAATTTTAATTCTTGTTGCTAAAACTTCACTAACGATAACATTCTACAAGGAAACTGTAATTTCGAACTCGAAAAGATTCATTGGTACAATTAACGTTATGTAATCAAATAAAATACTAGATTGTTCAACCTCAGTAACAATAACATTCCGTAGTTGAAATGAAAACTTTAATGATCATTTGGAATGGGAAAACCTACATATTACTTTCCCAATGAAATGTACTTTGGGTACCGACTGATAAATCCCTGATTGACCTGCCAACGATTTACGAATGCTGGAAACTGTCCTCAAACCGCTGGAATCACCAAACTACTGATATATCTTGACAATTAATCCGCGATACGATCATGCTTCTATTATAAGACCTCAGTAAGATAGCCGCGTCCCACATGAGACGACGACCCTAGCTTTTCCTTACATACTAAGGACTCGTGATCAAAATCCACCCCGTAAGTGGAGGCATGAGTGACACTTCGAAAAAATAAACCAAATTAAATTGAGTTGTTACTAAGTTGTTCTTTTAGTTAATTCATGAATCGACACGTCACGCTGCCCGGTGTCGGCAAGCGATGTGCGACGCGGGATTCTCGATATCACCGGTCAGAGAGTCCCGGATGGGAGGTCAAGTAAGCAGCGACGACACCGACCTCTCATTCGTCGCAATCAAACGGGAACAGGCCGCAACCCAGCGCGGGAAATCAGAGGTCAAGCCGAATTCCTGCTCGCTCGATTAGAAGAGCATCAACGGCAGACGGACCGGCAAGTGGAGAAGGCGCGGAAATACTTGGAGTAAATAAATCAGGACATAGCCACCTGTCGGATCCCGAGCACTGACGGATATTCTCCTCAGTACAATACCTCGTTTAACTTAAACGATCCAAGATTAGATGGGACGACAACGGCGAAACACGTGGTCATCCCACGAAAGGTGCTGCCACGAAGAATGCGAAGAGGAGAATGACCTCCGAGTGGCCACCACGAGCACTCGTATGCCCGGATTTACTCAAGCCTAAATAATATTCATCATCGCTCGAGGAATGATTAATCAATGTTGTGATGCAAATATATTTTTCCCTCTTCGGTTTTCACCGAACTTATCTGTTTCTTCGAGTCTGATAGTATTGTGATTTTTATCGAGATAAAAATTGACAATATGAAGAATGTTTTCTCGTTCAACTGTTACTTGCTTTTAATTAATTATGGTCGACTTTCTTCAGCAATAAATCAAGATTCTAGTTCTTCCCTTGATCGGCAAACATACTTTCCAACATCTTTTAATTTAACATTCTTCTAGAATAATTCGCGAGTTTTGCTGTTGATGACATTGTAGTGTGCACATCGTATATCAATGATATTTATTCCATTTTCAACGTTTTTAGGAGAATACAATAATTTTTTATCTAAATCAATTTGAATAGTTTCAATTTTTAAATGAGTTGGTTTTTTTTCAAGCTGACGTTAATAAGTGGAAACGAACCTTAAACCAAACAGCAATTTCCGTTGTTGAATTTTGTAGACGAACATTATTAATGAATAAATGAAATGATTAATTAGTTTTTGATGCATTTCTTACAGATAACAATGTGGTTTAAAAGTGTAGTTAAAAGCGAAGATATTTAAAGAAATGTTAAATATTTATTATTTATTTATAATGCATTTGTAATTTTATATTAAATAATTAAAATTTAGTTCATTAGGTATAAATTAAAGGTTGCAAGGACTACAATGAAGTTCTTAAAATAAATTTGAATAATTGTAAAGGCGGTCACTTCATTAAAATAAAGGTTCAAAATTGACGCCACTTTATTTGTACAAATATTCAAAGTTGAGGCCATCTCATTTTAACAAAAATTTATATTTGGTATAACACAATATGATATTGAGAAACTGTATAATATGTACCTGTCTTATTACACAATATGACCTTCAAATGGCATTGACTACTGACTAATTTAACAAATTAAGTAACACTTGAAATGGCGATTATTTATACTACACAAGGAAAACCTGAACTATAATCGAAATGACCAAAAATGGAGTTTTTAAAATGTGATAAAAAACCTAAGGGGAATAAAATATTAACTATTCAATTCATTTTCAATTTCAATTTTCATATTCAATTCAAAACATTTGTTTAACAATACATAAAAAATTTTATAATGCATTTATTGTAATAAAAAACAAAGAATTTCTACTGAAAATTCCATTTTATTATTAAAAATTGTATGAATATTTCACAAACAAATTTTTGTTTTAAAGAATTATAAAATATCCTACATTGACAACAATAGTTATTAAAGATTTTGAGCTAGTTCCGCATCTAAATGGTCACAGTTAACTGAACTGTGGAAACTTGAAGTCCGAATAAGGTGCAGGGATATGTTAGGAAGGCACTTAATTTTTATAAACATTTTTTTAGAAAATTTATAATATAATAACAAAATTCCAAAAGATCTATTTTTGTATACTTTTCATTAATTATTTCTACATTTTTCTTAAATTATTAATTTGTTTTAATTTGCCACGATTTGTACGAATGGACCAATTAGAATCCAGACACACAAACCGAGAAAGAAAATTTATACTTTACAAAACTTCTTCAATTATTTGGCATTATTGAAAGTGAAATCAATTTTTTTCAAATTATTGATTAACTAAACAAGATAAATATTTTTTGACCAATCAAAATGTAGGATAAGAAAAATATTTATAAACAAATTACCGTTGCATGACAATGGATTATTTATTTATTTTTCTAAAAATTTATTTACTGCAAATAATTTTTTGAATGTTATTTTTTTCATTATAAGTTAAAATAATTGTTTTCATTTATCGGATTCCGGTTACTATGAAAATTGCAATTGTTTCCAAATGTTACTAACAATAATTCTAAAAATAATTCAAGGTACAACAAAACTGTTAAAATGTTTATTAGATATTTTGAAAATAACCATTGAAATATCGTATTTTTGCAATTTAAGGAGAAAATTTGTTTACTTTTTGAATGAGTTGATCTTCAACATCAGTTGCTAATTCAACGATTCTTCGTTGAATTGTATTATTGGAAAAAAGCAAATTTTTCATTTTATCTCCCAGTAATTAAGAGCATACGTCTATCAAACAAGGTTTGATTAAATTTTAGGTGATATAGTATGGCTTCTTGCTTTTAGCGATTCTTAATGCCACTAAATAGGAAGTCTTTACTAGAAACTTGTCAACTAAAAAGCATTTTTTAAAAGATGTTTGATGTTTAAAGTTAAGGCTTTGGCGTTCAAAATAATCCAAGGGTTTATTTTGTAAGGTTGGATGTTTGGTTTATAGTGTCGTAGTAATTTTGCTGGTTTCATACATTCATTTGATAAAACGTCCTTGCAAATAACATATTGTGGCTTAGGTAATTTTTCTTCTGATTTTTGCCAAAGAATAAAACCAAATTTTAAATAATCATTATTGTATTGATGAACAAAAATTCATTTTCGTATTGCCTGTGGTGAATCATTTTGTTAATTATTAATAATTTCACTTGTATTCGAATTACTTGAGCATGTTTTTTGAAAAAGAATTTTAATTGTTCTTGGTATTCTCTTATTAATTATTTTTAAAAATACTTAAAATAAATTAATAGTATTGATCATAAATTATTTAAATTTAATTCTCAATACCTATTTAATTTAAAAGAATTAAGTTATAACGTTTTATATGAATAAACAATAATGAATTGTTTAATAATCATATATTATATATAAACAATAATAATTTCTGCAAATATACTTTTTCTTTCATTCACACACCGTCAAATCACACACTACAATAATAAAATATAACGGAAAAGTAGTAACAACTGCACACCAAAACTTTCCCTTCTCTTTGCAAACTCGTGTAGTTTGCATTTGACTCAACCGATCGCTTGTTGCATTTCAACGTCTGTGCTCGGCCTCAGATTGTTTTCTAGTCACACATAAATTAAATTTTAATTACTGAATGTACTGTGAAGATTAGAATATGTAGTTGATAATAAACTGATGTTATGAAGTAACACATAATATTAATTGAATGAAATTAAAAAAAGTCATTTAATTATTTAGTTAAAATATTTTGTTAGCAAAAGTATAATAATTATTAAAAAGTTTCGTTATCATCACTTGAAATTTTTCAAATTTCATGTGAGAACCCTAAAACTTTCGTGGACTGGTAGAACTTTCCTGCAAACCGGTGCCGGTCCACTGACCGGCTGTTGAGAAGCACTGCTATGTATAGTGACTGTGATGCAATTTCATGTTATTTCGTAACTATATGAAGGTACGTAACTAATTGTTATTATTACTTATCCGATTACACCATAACTGAAATGTTATATCATGATTGACATTTGACCTCTTACATCATAATTGACTTTTTATTCCTTACGTTATAGTTGAACTTTCACCTCTTGCGCCATAATGCACCCATGTACTTGTGAGTACACATTTACTAGTTTCTAACTGGTAACTAACGCATATATCAACATACGTACTCGTCACACATCATTAAACATAGATTGTTTCCATCCACAATTAATATATACTCGCTCACACACATTTAATAAAAAGGCACTCTCAATGTTTTTAACCTCTGACTGACATCTATAACTGAACCGATAACTTTGAATTACTAATATTATACCTACTATAATGGTTCACATGTCTGGAAGGATACCCAATATCAAGCTGTCGGGCGAAGATTGCTGTTGCTCAGAATTCAACAAAATCTGTCTAGAAAACAACCGTTCATGACAATTTAAAGATAATTGGTATCGTCAAAAAGCTTCAAAATTATACGGATTACAAATTTGCATATCTCTTCAAACCCGACATCGGAATGGTTGTATAAAAATCAGTACCAAATCAGTTTCCAAAACTGGAACTTCACCAATTGAAAGTAATGCCCTCATTCTAGTGGTCTACATTATTGTAATACATTATTATTTTCTAAAAATGGGTACAACCATCAATTCTGAATGAAATTAACTACAGAAAATGCAGGAAAAAATCACCCGCAATTGTTAATCGAAAATATCCAATTATCGTACATTATAACACTAAGCCTCATGTATCAAAAGTCAATATAAAAAGATTACACGACTTAGGATTTGAAGTTTTATAGCATCTACCGTACTCACCCGATCTATTACCAACTGATTTCCACTTATTTAGACATTTAAGTTTTTATATCAAAAGCAGGAAATTCAAAGATTTGAAGGAGATAAAATTGACAGTTATCACTTTCTTGGACTTCAGACATATTGGGGTTGTCGGTGAATTCGAATAGAAATTATTTTCGATCTGACTCCAAGCGTGCTTTAAACAACAGTAACGAACTCCAAACGATATAAACTTTATTGATTAATACACTTTATCTTCACTTTAAAATGGCACAACGAATTATCAATCGATCACACTTAGTGCTTATTGCCACCCTTCGGGAAGAATAGCACTTTTCGGATCAATTGGCTTTAAAATCACCTGACTACTGCGGTAGGCTTCTGAGATCGGTAACTCTGGTTTAGTTGCTTTGCTTTGCTTTGACCTTGCTTAATTTCTGTTTCAAATTTCTCTTTAATTCCTTTTTATCTTTCTTTGTCTTCTGTAATTCTTTGTCTCCTGCAAATTTCTTGTCTCTCGCAAATTTTGTCTTTCGTAGTTTTGGGCTTTCGCAAGTTTTTTTCTTAATTTTTTGTGTGTCCCAATTTCAATTGCGCTTTTTTTTTATACTCCATCATTCAATAACACTTACTGATGTCGAATTGAATTTCTGATATCTTTTAACGCTAATTCCTTTTGGGCCTCCATTATCACTGACATCTGTCCAGATAAATCATTTTTTGGAGATGCCCTTTCCCGTTTTTTCAAACAATATTTCTTCCCTTATCTTGAAAGTGCTTTCGAGATAATTTGCGAATTTTGCTTTTGTTTTTGTTTTCCAAAATTTGCACTTGTTAATTATAAATGACCTTCTTTGATTTAATTGTCTGTTTTTATTGATTTTCTCTTATTCCTTTCTCGTTGTTCAACATTTCTTTTTCATTCTCTTTTTATTAAGCTCCAGAACCACGTCTTACTCACTTCTCATTGTTTCCCCCAATCATTTTACATGTTCATTAATTATTTTATTCCCTTATTTAGGTATCCTCAAAAGACATAAAACTTTTATAAAAGGTTTAGTGTAGCTATCTTCGGTAATTTTGGTAAGTTCATTTTTTTTAACTTAGATTAGATTGAAATAGTATTAAATTGTAGAATAAAAATAAGGGAAGTGAACGAACCTAAATCTTATTTACGTAGTTCAATCAAAATCTTTGTTTAGTTAATATAAGCCTTTTATCACAGTGCTAAATCAAGATGAAGTTGTCAATTAGCAAACGGAATTCTTGAACTCACTGAATTTTTCAGGTATTCCACCGCACTTTTTAATATTGAAAATTGGAGTTCCTATCATTCTTCACTGAAATCTCAATCCGCCACAACTTTATAACAGTACGAGACTTTTGGTAAAAAGAATTATGAAAAATATAATCGAAACCACAATTTTGAATGGCAAATTCAAGGAGGAAGATGTACTGTTACCACAAATTCTAATAGTCCAACAAATATGCCATTTGAATTTAATGGTTTACACTTTCCGATGCAACTCTTTTTTCCAATGACAATTAACAAAGCACAAGGACAATCGCTGCAAGTGTGTGGAATAGATTTGGAGAATTCATGCTTCTCACATGGACAACTGTATGTGACCACTTCACTCGTGCTAAAACCTTCCGATGTATTCGTATACACAATGGACGAAAATACAAAAAATAATATTGTATATACGAAAGCACTCGAATAAATAAATAGTATTAAAATAGATAAATTTCAATGTGTTGTTTTAATTTGTTTGTCCTTGAATTTTCATTCTTTTGAGATCGCAGCAACGAGTGACAGGCAAGCCAGTTATCATATAAAATTAAATAATTTTGTTTTAATAATTTGTAATTTTTAAAATTTTGATTTATAGATTTTTGTTCATCAATTTTAAATTCATTTATGAATTTAAATATTTTAATTTTAATTTAAAAAATTTAAGACCATCATCGAAGTTAAAATATCAGAAAATTGATTTGAAAACATTGTTTTGAAATACACTAAGACCTCGCTTTGGGTCGTAGATACGTTTCGAAAAAAGACGACGCAATGTCAAAAGATGCAAAAAAGGTTGTTCCGCAAATTCCTGAATATCAACAAAATCATCTGATTCATAGTCAAACAAAAAAAATTCTTCTTAATATCCGTGTTTATATAACATATTTATCAGATTTCAAAATGATTTAAGCATTAAATAGAATTATATTGCAATGTACACCGATTAACCGGATTTTGGGAAAAATAATATTAAAATATTGGTTTGGAAAATTTATTGGTAAAATGTAAACAATTGATTTTTTTCAATTAAATAGTTAAAAAATAAATTGAATTAGAGATTCTATAAAACAAATAATTGTGTCCTGTAATTAAGACCCCAACGAATCAGGACTACTTCAAACTAATATTTTTAATATTATAGAACATATATTGTATTAAACGCTTTCATTTACTTGTTGCAATCTGTCAATAAATTATAACTACATTTACACCTGATTCAGTTCATTAAAAACTTCTATAATAGAAGTTTTAATGAACAACCAATTACAATTATGGTTAAGTTTATGAATTAGTCATTTTTAAAATGGCTGACAGGTAAATATTTTAATAAAATATATTTTAGGGGTTGGATTGTGATCTCGTATATTTATGAGATCATTATTCAAGCTCTTAAATAATAATTTTCATTATCATTTATTATAAATTTAGTTTTTTAGGTTTTTTTTAGGAATTTATGCCAATTTATGTAAATTAATGAAATTATTTTCGAATAAATGTAAGTCCGATTAATTGAAAACTAAACTTTAGTATTAAAAAGTTTCTATATTCGAATAAACTATTCCTCTGTTCCTTGGAAATTTGTTTTGGATGCTATCTTTTTAACCTTTTGACAAATCCAAATTTTTGATATTTATTGATTTTATGAGACTTGGGAAATTTCCATTAATTTCCCAAATTTATAAAAATCTTCCTCATTTTCAATGGTATTAATGATTTGGATATTTTATACTTTATAAAAATTTTTTTTTAACTTAAGTTATCGCAAAACTTATATTTTCCGTATTTTTTAAACTCTTGTGGGTTACTGGTGATCGGTATGACCTTGACCCAATCATAAATCTGCCTGCCACTGGTTACCCGTTGCTAGGCAACGTTGGTACTGTAACCAATGGGTCTGTGACCGTCAAAGGTTAACTTTGTTTCCAAAACTTCTAAGACCCGGTCTACAGCTGGTTCAGCGAGCTACCGATGGAAGGTCTATGCTCGTCTTATCTTCTTCATGTCCCTTACTCACTTTACTTTACATTACGTTGTCTTTACCTCTCAGAGAGTTGTACTAATATATTTGCGTCGTGAGAATAAATGAATAACAAAGAAGATTTTATTTACTCATACATGACACTATCACGATAATTTCTGTCCTAATTGCAATTTATGTTATTTTTGCCGTTTTCTTTCTGCCCTCCCTGGTCTAACACGGGATTTCGGTCGGAATGGCTGCTGTACGGGGCTTGTCACATCTTTGTAGGCGACTTGGGGTGATGCGAAAATCAAGGGATAGGTGACGACCAGTCCCTCCTGGCCCCGCCGCTACGGCTACTTCCAGCCCACGAATCTGAACCTTCTTGGCTTGGTTCAGAGCTTTCTCTTCCTGCCAGCCCTTCTGTGCTGCGTCGATCTTTTGGTAAAGCCGCTTTACTCTAGCCGGCTCTTACCACGTAGCTCTAACCCGCCGCAGCTCGCGGCTGAGTTGGAGACACTGTTGATGTAAGCCAGCGTTTTCTTTACGGAGGCTTTTTAACTCTTTGCCGATTTTCTTCATAGTGTTGGACCAGCACACAAATAGCCTTAAAAATCGTTTAAATGTATCAGTAATACAACACGAAAACCTAGCACCAAGATATTTAAAATATAATATACAACACCAATTAAACATTTTAAAATCTGAGACAATATAAATAAATATAAAATCAAAAACATAAAAAGTAAAATAAAATGAATACAAAATGCATCAAGAACCGCACGAAATTTACATAAAAAATAACATAATAACAAGAAAATTCGACAGTAAAATGACCATTTATATAAAATTAGAAATTAATGAATTAAATGAATAAAAATAAAATATTTTTGGGATGAATAAATTTAATTAAAAATATTAAAAATAAATTACCAATTTAAATTAAGAAATAAATAAAAATTTAATTTTGATAACACAAATAATTTCAAAGTCGAATTTTGTTTAATCGCAATAAAACTAACACGCAAGGTTAAGGCCAAATTATAGGTATATATACTGATATGATTTGACAAATATCTAATCTTAATTTTCAGTATTGATTTTAAATCGTATTTTGACACTGGTTGTCAGCAGTTTCACTTTGGATTATTTAATTCGATGTTTTTAATTTGGATGGATTTATGAATTTTTATGGATGTATTCGATTTATTTAGGAAGGATATGGATTTATGGATTTTTATGGATAAATATGAATTTTATAGATATAGATTTATGGATTTTTATGGATGCATTCGATTTATTTAGGAAGTTTAATTCAATGTTTTTAATTTGGATGGTCGAATTTATGAATTTTAATGGAAGTAGCCGGTAATTTAGCTTTGGTTTTAATAAATTATTATGATGCTTAAATTATTTTCAAATTGTCGAAAATTTTCTGGCCAACAGCCAATACATTGCAAGATAGTAAAATCATATACAGTATTCAGATTCGTGTAAGTGCGTGGAATACTGCCGATGATCTGTGCCCGTGAAGACCCGGCGTGCGGAACGCAGGGATCGGAACGTCAATATTATTCCGTATAGAAGAAAGGAGGAGTAAGGAAGTGGTCTTTTGGTTACTTCCTCGTTTCTCGATTTCTTTAAAATCGACCTAAATGATTCTACAATCGGCTCAAAATCTCTAACACCGAGTAGTCCAGTGGGCACTCACTAACTATGAAATGAACATACATAGATCTTAAGGACAAAAAGATGGAATGGGTAGCGGGGAAAATTGCGAAATCGTTGCAACACTTAAAATGAATAGCCATCGGGAAAAGATTGATCCGAACGACTCAAAATCACGAAAAATAATATTTAAATAAAAATTAAATAAATTATGTCAATTGAAACGGAAAATATGGGCAGAACGCTGCGCAAAATTTTGGGAATAGTTAAAACACTTATCATAAAAAACTGTAAAATGAGGGCGGAATGCTGCTCAAATTTTCCGAATCAACTAAAACACTTATAGAATATAGAAAAATAAAAGTGAAATGCGACTCAACGGTTGGTATAAGATTATTATGAAACTGAAAAATAAGGGCAGAATGCTGCTCAAATTTTCCGAATTAATTCAAATACTTAACAAAAATAGTAACGTAAAAATGGAACGCGTAAAATAAGGGTGGAACGCTGCTCAAATTTTCCGAGTCAGTGAAAATACTTTGTCGGAAACGGTAGAATAGGGATGAACCGAAAAATAAAGGCGGTACGCTGCCAAAATTTTCGAACCAACAAAACTACTTTGTCTAAAATTGTAAAATAAGAATGGGTTACGGCTAATGTTGTATATCAATAAAAAATTATTTTATAAAGCTGAGGAATGAGGAAGGATCCCTACTAAAAACTCGATAAAAATAATTATAATAATAATAATAATAGTAATAATGATAATAATAATAATAATAATAATAATAATAATAATAATAATAATAATAATAATAATAATAATAATCATAATGATAATAATAATAATAATCATGGTATTTGTAATAATGATGATAATAATTATGATAATAATAATAGTAGTAATAATCATAGTGGTAATAACAATAAATATAATGGCAGTTATAGTAATAAAAATAATAATAAAGGTAATACATATAATAGCAACAATGATAATGCTAGTAATAATAATAAGGAACATTGTAGTTATGATAGGGATAAGAGTAAGAGAACTAGTGTGTGAATACTTAACATACCAAGGGGGAACCGACCAAAGAATAATCTTCGACATGGACAACGATAAGAAGGACTATGGGAATGGACATAACAATGAATGATATGAGAGTATAGGTTAACATTTGAAAGAGATAGAAGAATAATGGGACCTAAGAATCAAAAGAGAGCACAGGTCTTCTATCGACAGCTCGTTGGACCCAGAGATCGTTCGGTCAATTATAGCATTAGCAATAACGCTCACTTTTTGCGGACGATCTACCCACTCGAACACAGTTCCAACGTTGCTCAGCAACGGGTACCGAGTGGTAAGCGAAGGAAATATTTGTATGGGGTTGTCTGGGTAACAACCATATAGTTTCAAAATATCAACACCCAGAAATCCACCATACAAATTTGGGGGCTCAGCCGGGATTGAATGATTTTCGTGTACAAACAAACGAGAGGGGACAGGTTACAGAACTATCTTTTCAAATAGAAATGTCGGGACGACATTTTGCCGAACCCCGGAGAGATAAAATATGTGGAACTTAAAAGTGTAAAGATCGATTGTAAAGATCGATGAAAAACGAACGACCTGACTACAAATTAAGAGAATAAGTAATAGACGACTAGCCCACCATACAAATTTGGGGGGCTCAGCCGGGATAAACATGATTGTTTTTGCAAAGAACCCAAGGAAATAAAAGCAAATGTTTAATTATTAAACTGAAATGTCGGAACGACATTTTGTCGGACCACGGAGAGAGGTTGAACTAAAGAATGGAACTTAACAACAAACGAAGAAAAACGATCGACTTATTGACGATGAGAAAACAGTTCTATGATATTATGTAGAGAAGAATGAGCTTAATAAAATTGCCCAATAGAACCATGGTTATATCTACTAAAGGTTCGAAGCTAAAAAGGGTCAAACTTTGGCCAAAAATTTTATTTTTGATATGTTGTACAGGACGGCGAGTTGAGTATTATTGTCAATGGAACCATAGTCGTATCTTATCGAACTTCAAAGATGTAAAGGGTCAAACCTTGACCAAAAATATAATTTTTGATATGTTGTAGAGATCGACGAAACAAACAAAATTGCCAATGGAACTTTAGTCATCAAAGCTTTAGATAAAAAGTTATAAAGGGTCACAACTTTGGCCAAAAAATTTTAATTTTGATATATGGTGTAGAATAATAAGACGATCAAAAATTACCATAGAACTATAATCGTGTGAACTTTTGATAAAAAGTTACAATGGGTCAAAACCTTCGAATACTCTAGAATTCAGAAAATTGTGAAGAAATTAAAAATTTTGAAAGTGAATTCTAAATATTTTTGTAAATCAGTGGAGACAAAGTGTATTAAAGTTAATATCGTTTGGAGTTCGTTACTGTTGTTTAAAGCACGCTTGGAGTCAGATCAACAATAATTTCTATTCGAAGTCACCGACAACCCCAACAATATGATGAAACAAAACAACAGTTTAGAAAACTCATAAATGGCGAGTTTTGTAATAAGAGAGGAAAATATCAATATATGTAAATAAATTAAAATATTAGATACACAAAAATTTCAAAAATGAAACGATTCAACAGGAAAGTGGGGATAAAATTATCAATATTTGTAGAGCAGAAATCAAAGAAACAGGAAACTATAAATAAAAATAAAATTATGAGTAGGTTGTATAAGTCAATGGAATCATCGTATAAATATCATCCAAAACAGTGAAAGTAAGAATAAAAATATAAAAATAAATAAAATAAAAATAATAAAAGCAGGGAAAAGGTGGAAATCACTAGGGATAAAGCGATTAGAAAAGGTGAAACCACAAAAAAAAGGGGTCGTGTAAATGTCGTGTAAATAAATTCCAGAACAATGTAAATAATAATTAGATAGGAACAGCGGTAAGAGTTCGTAAAAAATTGGAAAAATAGAAATTGCCGGATTAATATTGTTTTGAAATAAGACGGGATAATCAAGTCAGTTAAAATAGTTTAAACGTAATAAACGATAAACTGAAAGTAATTCATTTAAAGATCAAAATAGTAACGGAAAAGGTTGCAACGATTTCGAACCCCTACTCCTATGAGATGAGCGGAAGTAACGAACGATCGATTGTGCGAATTTCAAAAGACATGAGGCCAAGCAAAGCCAAATTAGATACTAAACGAGAACAGATAATCGATTAAGTTAGAGAAATTGACGAAAAAGTAATCCAGATGATGGAGAAACTTAGGCGTAGATAAAAGGAAATATTCAGGTGTAAATGAAATGAATTATAAGAAATGAGCGTAGATGAATAAAATGATGATGCTTGTTATTAATGAAAATAAAGGATTAGAGATAATAATGAATTACGAGAATAATAGTTAGCAACCAGAGGAAAACGATGATTGAAAACGAGTACGATGAGTTGAGATTACTAATAATAATAAATGAGACAACAATAGCAACCGAAAGGTGTAAAACATACGGAAAAAGTCGAAAACTTCATGAAAGCCGTTAAATAAATTCTGAGTGGACAAGTAAAACACAACTTAAACAGTGAAAGCTGAAAAATCACACATAAGGTACGGTAAAAGTTTCGATGCATCATTTTGTTAGTGTATTTTGTAATGTTATTTATATTATATGGAAATAATACTGGGAAGTAAGATTTAAAACCGAGTTATCATAACGGTAGGACGCTTATTCCGATGGGGAACCTTGATCAACCCGAGGAGAGGAAGGTAATAGGATCCGTCGCAAAAGTTGGAGAGTTCTTGGCGAGAGATTGATCACCTCTCTGGGGAACAAACCAACGTGATTACTACAATTTTTGAATTGGGAAAATGAAGGGAACACCGAAAATAAAAATAAAAATTGAAAAATGCGCATGATTTAGACGTTAAAGGTACTTAAAGATATTCTTTTTTTCCCTAACTGGTGGTGAGGCACCAGAGGACAGCTACGGACTGTCGTGTTCAGGATGTTATCAGCCAAGGGACTGATGGCGCTGGACCGTTCGATACAAAAACCCGGATACCACACCGAGTATCGAGGACACCAAACGGTAGGCGAGATGTGAACTAACCGGTAAATGGTTCATACTTGAAAGGACCTACTAAGGATCAGATCAGGGCAGCCGAATTGTGCCGGAAATCTGACGGGAGAGCGGGCTGATATTAGACAGATATATTAAGAATTTCCGCGCCCATTTATAGCTTCCTTTTCTTTTCACTATTCGGGAAATCAAGTAAACCGCTTTTGGAACTTGATTGAACGTCTTGGCATTTCCATGCTTTTATATTCTCCGAGGTACACAACCCGGATCCCACAACGAGTACTGAGGGAATGTTTTTTTAGTTTTCCCAGCGAGGAGTTTGGTACAACAACCCGGATCCCACACCGAGTATCAAATATCCGAGTGGCGGTTAGGAAAGCGTAACCGGTAAAATGCGCTAGACAAAAGACGCCATGGATTGAGAGTCAGTGTGAGGCCTCAAACCCCACCCAAAAGTCACTGATCAAACTCAACTCCGATATTAAGAAGAGATATGATTAGGATTAAAGATAATATGAACATGAGAATTAAGATTAAAGATAATATGAAATGATTAAAGATGAGATATTCTAGATAGAATACGACTATGATTAGATTAGAAAAGAGATGATTATGAAATAAGATATGATTATGATAGTAGAGATGAGATAAGATCACAATGAGATACGATTATGATTAAAAGAGATATGATTAGATATTAAAGTTGAGATATGGTTATGATTAAATAAGATATGATTAGATGAGACAATATGTTCCGATATTAGAGGCCATAGAGTGCCAGTTGAAATGAGATTAGAGATTGAAGGCCACAGAATGCCAGTTGAAATAATATGACGAAGGCCGGAGAGCCAACGGAAACAATAAAGGGTATAGAGCGCCAGCGACTGAGGATTAAGTAAACGATTTTTAAATCAATGAGACATAGGAAAAATGATTTACAGATTGAATGAGAGTATGAGTATAATGATTTTATTATTGTAATATAGATAATTAATGCGACCACATAGATAATTGATAAGACTATATAGATAATTGATACGAGGTCGATAGATAATTATTACGAGATATAGAATATTCAAAATAGACTTAAGAATGAAGGGAGATGAATCAAAAGAAAAAAGATCACAGCGAATAAAGTTTAAGGAAAAAGACAAGAGAATTTAAAATAAAAAGGACCATAGAGCAACAGCGGATAAAGTTTAAGGAAAAAGACGAGAGTAATTAAGTAAAAAGGCCATAGCGCATAGAGATTAAGGAATTTTTTTTGGATAAACGATAAAGGGATAAAGGAGAATAGTTAACGAGACGATTATTGATATGATGGTGATGATTTATTTGATTAAAATAGTTAATTGATACGACCGGATAGATATTTGATGCGACTATAAGGATAATTTAGACGAAACAAATAGATAATTGATACGAGTTATAGATAATTTAAAATAAACTTAAAATGAAAAAACAAAAAATTAAAAAGATAAGAAGTTGACGTAGAGAAAAGAATTAAGAAAAAACAGTGAGAGTAGTACGATAAATTAATGCGGAAATTTACATAGAATAATATGTACTAGAGGTGTTATTTATGTTTAGATAATTGACAAGGAATAAAGAGATCGAGTAAACCAAAAGAATAAAGAGATTAAGTAAACGACGAATAATAGAGCCGATAGACTAGAGATAGAATCAAGAAAACGAGTTACGAGAAACCGGAATCAAGGAAACCATTGTGTAGAGAAACTGAAAATATACCAAAACAAACGGAGAACAAGTATAAAGAAATAGACCATGTTATTGAAATTCAAAGAGAGTGAAAAGCAGCAACAGATAGAAAACTTAATACAGTAGCGATAGTAGAACCAATGATTACAACAAGATTAGAAAGTTTGGAAACAGAAACCGAAAAATATGATAAATTAAATGAAAAGTTAACTGACAAAGAAAATAACGCGAAATCACCCGAACCAAAAATTGCAATTCAGTTGAAAACAATTACGAGTAAACAGATGGGAAAAAAACTCCGAGAGGAAATTAACCAAGAGTTGCCAAGTAAAAACACGGATGAAACAGAAATATATTTGAGAGAATCAACAATATACGAAATCACACGCGATGAACCAGAAATGAGGAGCCGAGAACCGATATGTTCGAGTTTAAAGAGGAATGTACAGGAGATGCATTCAGGAAGAAAATGCAACGAAGAATATTTAAATGACGAAAAGGAAACTGGAAATTCGGAAATTAAAATAGTTGAAACAAAATAGCTGAAACATGGAAAACGGAAATCATACGAGAACAGAAAATATTAACTACCATGGAAGAAAGAGTCAAAAGAGAAAATGATCAAACCGAGTTAAAAGATCAAGTATCAGAACCAATAAAAGTATCGATGGAAACAATGAGACAAACGAAAGATATCTACACGCAAACAAATCAATACATATGCCAGTTAAGAGGATTCAAGACAGTAGAGGTAAATTTATAAATTATAATAATTATTTCAGGATTAACAACGCGAGCTACAATTCAGTATGTAATATCTGTTCAAAAGAAGGATGCCGAACTGACAGAGGTTATCAACTAAAGAATTACCAATGATGCGATAGAAGATTTCGTACAGAAAGTATCAACAAACAACCCATATTAATGAACCCTACACGAAACGTAGGAGAAGAAATGATAAAATGTTTTAATTGCGATCAAACGAGTCATACGTCAAAGAATTGTCAAATGAGAAGAATTCAAAGTCAACAAAAACCAAACCAATTCAAGAAGAATCCACAAAAAAACCCAACACAAGAGGTCAGACATTTAAGAGATATGGCGATAATGAGTACAACAACAAGATTCGAGATTACAACCTGTTTCAACTGCAACTTAAACGGACATTTAGCTGAAAAATTGTCCAATAGAGAGAAAATCGAGACAACCAAAAACGAAAATTATAGTCAAAGTACACAAAACAATCAAATACAAAAGAGTGAGCAATTAGGTAATATGAGGAGAAACATGAATGATGTTCGATGTCAATGGACCAGAAAATATCCGGTACAGCAACAAATTGAATGGCAGAGATTACAGAGAGAGAAAATCCAAGAAATTCGACAAAGACGGATGAAAAGAAATCAAATATCAAGTAGAAGCAAGAATCGAGCAGCGAAGAAAAACTAAAGATAAGTCAAGAGTTCACCGAACGATAGACAACGAAAAAACAGAAAAAAACAGCGATAAAAGATATCGAAAAAACAAAAAACAAAATATCAAAATCAGAGGGTACTACTACAAAAATCGAAAAAAGAATCGATAGGGAAAGCGAAAATAAACATGTTACAACAAGGGCTAAACAATAATGACAAGGACAAGAAAGAGGAACTTCAAATAAACGTGAAAAGTAAAGTATTGGAGTCAAAATCTATAAAAACAACAGGAGACAATATAGAAATAGGAATGATGTCAATCGAACAAGAGGTAATAGATATTTTAATGGTTAATAAAATTTCAGAGGGATGAACTAATCGAAAAGAGAATCCAAAGACAACAAACGAGAAATCTGAATATACAAGACAGATCAAAAACAGTCAGTGAATTGAAAATTGAGACAAAAGAAGATGTAATTGACGAACTCAACAATACAACCCATGTGGAAAGGAAAATTACAATATGGTATTGATTTACTCAACAAAACACAACTAAGAAAACCCCAACGAACGAAGAAAGTATCTGGACAATCGATACGAAAGCTAACAACGTAAATATCAGAGAATATCGTGAAACATGTCAAAATCGGGACACACAGAGAACGACTACTATCGACATCAAATAAGCCAACTATTCGGGAAGAGAGGACACGTAAATAAATTTTGTAACAAAAGACGCGGAAAATGTTTTAACTGTCTAAAATGGGGACATATGACTCGGAATTGTCCACATAAACAGACTCAGAACCCATCCGGAACAGTGGGACTAATGAGAGGAAGCAATAGGAAACCAGATGAGATCAATACCAACACCATAATAAAGCCAGTGAATGATACAAGTGTCGAATCAAGTTACAAACCAAGAAAAGACATGACAACTGGAAGGCAGAAAAAACCTATTAGACATGACGAAACAAATTAACGGAGCCGCAAACAGCCAAGAGACAAAAATCAAAAGATTATAGTAAGCAGGCAAAACAGGAACGAGAATATAACGAAATCTACAATGATAAAATGAATTACCGGAAACAAATGGAAGCAATCATCAAAACAACTAAGGAAATAATGCCGAAATGGACTAGAAACAAGAATATCACCGAGATATTAGAAGGAGTAACAAAGATGATCACGAACTACGCAAAAGGCTAAAAATCAACAGCAGAAATCAGCATCTTAAAGAAAAGAATTACAATATTATTCACAATAATCAACATAGCGGGTAATACACCACTACACCATGCCATAGAAAGCGAAAACTAAGAACGAACGATGGAAATTATCGAGGCAATGAATCAATGTGGACAACATACAAATATCAGAAATGAGAAAGGACAAACACCCATGAATATTGCAGTGTCAAGAGATGTGTCAACGAAAATTCTGAGGGAGTTGTTAAAAACAGGATCGACTCTAAATGAGAAGGATAATAAAGGAAAAACGATGTTAAATTATATTATGATGTCGCGAGAAGCAAGTGCAATAGAGTTCGTTACGATAAATGCAATTCAAAAAGACATCGAAATAATAGGACAAAATTTAAACCCAATTCTTGGAGCAATCCGGAGAGGATACGATACAGCAGCAGCAAAACTGATCAATTGAAGAAAAAAGAAAATCCGATAACGAAATTATAGACGTAAACAAATTCGAAAGCAATGAAAATATATTACTAAAAAGAGCAATAAATTCCGAGTATGCATTACCAAGGACGATAAAAGCCCTGTTAAAGAGAGGAGAAATAAAATTCACGGACAATAAAAGAGAGCCTAGAAGATAACGAAGAGGTAGAAAACCGAGATAGTAATAAAAAGCAAAATTCAGTAGCCTACAAAGAAATAAGACAACAATCACAGCCAAATAACGTAGACGATCAGAAAAGATCAAAAGATGAAGAAAACACAGACAAAATCTGTTTGAACCAAATGATGGACTCACAGAAAATTCAAAATCGAGAGAACAAAGCAAGTCAAAATATGAACCAATACCCAAGTATGATATGGACGCAACAACCACTGTCACTAATTTCACCACTCCAGTGGCCAAGTGAGATCGATATATATCCAGTAATTGATGAGAGATGCGGAGGGATACGCACCTTGCGCGTAGACCCTTTGGAGATAAAGTAATAAATAGTTAGAAATATGCATATAATTTATATAATAGATGTGTTTATATAGTAATGTATAAAAGTAGTGTATAAATATTATATGGAATGAATATAATAATATCCGATAATATATGAAAGTAGTAGATAATATATTAGTCGAGGAGCGAAAACAAATTTAAAAATCAGACGATGTGACAAAGAATAAAGGGGAATGAGAAAGACAAGCTATGCAATATTAAGTTAAAATTGAGAAACAAATCAATTAGAAGCTAATCAAATCGGAATCAGAAATTGAAATAAACCGATTAAGAGGTACCGAAGCTATCAAGGAAATCAGAGACAAGAGTAGACTTGGAGAGCAATTTAAAACTTGGAAAATCCAGTAAAATCAGATGAGAGACGAAAATCAGGAACAACGAAAACAAAGTCACGATCGGAGCAAGATAAAGCAGCGAAACAGTAAAGGAACTATCAACACGAAACGAAAGCATTGAAGAAATAGATGAAATACCAAGTCAGTCAACAAAAAAGACGAGGGAGAATAATTTAACAAAAAACTGAATCAATTAATGCGAAACTGACGAATAACAACAAACAGGTAGATAATTGAAAAACAAAGCTAAACGAAAAAACGAAAAAGACAAGGAAATAGAACTAGCAAAGAGGTAGAAGAGACTCAAAAATCAATTCGGGGAATAAAGTTAGAAAAACAACCAACTGCAAATGAAACTAGATGCAGCCAAACGAGACAAAATGAATATATTGGAATCGTAATTCCAAGCAAGACTGACGTGCAACAGCGGATATGAATAAGGAAAGGATCAGAGAACAAATCAAAACCAACTCAAAAATCAAAAACCAGATTACAAGAAAGACAAATCGAATCAGTAAAGAGAGATTACAAAAGACAATACCAATAAACGACAAGACAAATGATGATGAGACTGAACTACAAAATGCACTCAATCAAGATGGAATATCGTAAGAATCTTGCAAATGGTAGTAAAGGCAAACAAAGAAGATAAGCGATGCAAAAATAAAGTTAATACAAATCACAGAAATGATAAACCAGATACGGTAATAAAAGCAACAGAGATAAAGAAAGGAGAGAAACAGAAAGTCAAACAACTACCCAAAATCAAGAGAAAATAATAACAAGCCCTATTAAAGGAACCTGAAAATTGTTATAAAAAGAAGGAATTCGAAAGCAGCATGATATTGGCTATGAGAAGGAGGATAGCAGTAATAAGCTCATATGTACAACCTAGCATCCCTTAGAAAGATGTCGAAAAAACGCCAATTAATCAAACGATGCAAAATATTACCTGTAGCAAATATGCCGAGATATGAGAAACCCCAAAGGATACCAACCACGGACGGATCAATTCCTATTATACCCAATGGTCAAAGGATTAAAACAAGAAAAACAGATCGTTCAAACCCTCAGAACTCTAGAAAAAAAATCAAATCGAAATTCAGTAAAAAAGGAAACGTTCGTCAAGGAAATCATATTCAAATATTCATGGATGCTCTTTAGAAACCGTACAAAATAACAAAAAAAGAACCGAAAATCA
This sequence comes from Schmidtea mediterranea, assembly GCA_022537955.1. Taxonomy (NCBI): domain Eukaryota; kingdom Metazoa; phylum Platyhelminthes; order Tricladida; family Dugesiidae; genus Schmidtea; species Schmidtea mediterranea. The sequence goes on along the minus strand of CM039679.1, from coordinate 224,077,740 downwards.
AGAACAAATAGCTGAAATCGATAACCAAAAAGATGAAACCCAAACAAACCTAAAGAGTAATGAATAATACCGAACCGATCAATTATCATCAAATAATCGAGACGAGATAATAGAATAACGGGTCATCTATGCACAGAGTCCAATTGAACCTCACCCAGTTCAAGATGCTAAAAGTCAACAACCAAAAGCTAGAATGCCAATTTACAGCCCAAGAACCTAAATACACCAGCAAAAAAGGAGTCTTCAACAAAATATTCTATCTATTCTTCTAGCTGACAGTCACTAAGCCTGCCAATCTTCCAAACAATCGGTATCTAATTAGTTCTATATCAAATAAAATCAATTCCCCAAACTAAACAAAATCTCAAAGCTAAACCGCACAACAGATATCGAATCGTCAAAACATCAGAACCTGCTGAAGAAAGTAATCAATCAGGAACCAAAGAATACCAAGACATGAATATCTAAATGACAGAATACTACAATGAACTAATGATTCTTAGACAATTAACTATTCTTTATGTGTGATCATAACCGGACTGTAGGTCCTCTTTCACTTCATCTTGTAATCCCTATATTGATATATACTGTATGATTTTTTTATGCAGGTGTAGATCGAATGGAAAATGTAAACTCTGTATAGTTCATAGCTTAAAATCTTTAAGAAATTGCGGGTCACAATTTTTACGAACCCCGGAGTGTTTTATGTTGGGCCAGCACACAAATAGCCTTGAAAATCGTTTAAATGTATCAGTAATACAACACGAAAACCTAGCACCAAGATATTTAAAATATAATACACAACACCAATTAAACATTTTAAAATCTGAGACAATATAAATAAATATAAAATCAAAAACATAAAAAGTAAAATAAAATGAATACAAAATGCATCAAGAACCGCACGAAATGTACATAAAATATATCATAATAACAAGAAAATTTGACAGTAAAATGACCATTTATAATACCAGTTTAAATTAAGAAATAAATAAAAATTTAATTTTGATAACACAAATAATTTCAAAGTCGAATTTTGTTTAATCGCAATAAAACTAACACGCAAGGTTAAGGCCAAATTATAGGTATATATACTGATATGATTTGACAAATATCTAATCTTAATTTTCAGTATTGATTTTAAATCGTATTTTGACACTGGTTGTCAGCAGTTTCACTTTGGATTATTTAATTCGATGTTTTTAATTTGGATGGATTTATGAATTTTTATGGATGTATTCGATTTATTTAGGAAGGATATGGATTTATGGATTTTTTTATGGATAAATATGAATTTTATGGATATAGATTTATGGATTTTTATGGATGCATTCGATTTATTTAGGAAGTTTAATTCGATGAAGGATATGGATTTATGGATAATTATGAATTTTATGGATATGGATTTAGATATGGATATGGATTTAGATATGGACCCAGAGATCGTTCGGTCAATTATAGCATTAGCAATAACGCTCACTTTTTGCGGACGATCTATCCACTCGAACACAGTTCCAACGTTGCTCAGAAACGGGTGCCGAGTGGTAAGCAAAGGAAATATTTGTATGGGGTTGTCTGGGTAACAACCACATAGTTTCAAAATATCAACACCCAGAAACCCACCAATAGTATCATTCATTGTTTTACCTTAATAACAAATCATATATAGAATACATTGCAGAGATTAATTCGGAAATATAAACGAAAGTTTCGGTTCCCCCCGTTGTCGTCATTATTTCAGGAAACATGTTTATTATTTGTCCTAACTTTGTAGTTTACATTAATTTAAAGAGAAAAATTTGTTTAATACAACTAATTTATTAGAAAATACAAGACATAGTTCAAAGTTTTTATTAATTTTTACGCGGTCGATTGTCAGATAAGCGGCTCCGCGAATAGGCGTGTTCTTCGACACCCCGATCCTCCAGAATGGAGGAGGAGGCTTTTCGGGACCACTAAGTGTACAGGCGCTTCACTCTCCAGCAACGTAAAATCTCGATGATCGTAAGAGATTCCGTAAGAGGGCAGGTGTCCGTCCGAACTGGGAATCCACCTCTTGCGATGTCCCTATTAATCCTGGCGAGCTGTTCTTTCTGCCACTTCACTAAGAATCGGCTCTTTCTTGATGAGAACGCTAAGGAGCTCGACGTCGGTTGTTGATCTATTATTACTCCTGTTCGACCACTCGGGGGTACCATAAGTGGATATGGTATAGCCTCGATCCCATAGGGCTTGTAGATACCTCCCGGCAAATTTGGTTGGCACAGTTAGTGTGGTGCAATCTGCGTCTTCCAGTTGTTGTCCAGGATACCTGTTGATAATATATTAAAGATTGCAGCTAAATTACTTTCCTTACAGCCGTTAAACTAATAAAGTCCACTAAGGGAATTCTCGTGGAAGTTCGAGTCCAATTATTAATAAAAAATAAAAACAAAAGTATGGGTTCGGATTTGACTTGTCAACCTGGTTATTTATGGTTAATTAGGATAGTTATCTAAATTAAAGCATACGTTTCTAAAGTATCCGGCTTATTTCTAACGATTTAGACTATTAATTATCATGAGGAATGAATATTATTATTAACAAAATTTTAATTCTAACAATCCCTGAGGTGATGAAACGAAATAAACATCGAGAAATTCTAAGAACTGAAGTATCAATTTATTTACGTATATTTGGAAAATTCTACAATATTGAATACTCGGATAAATAAGGTAGGAATAACCTAAATCACCTCGGAGGGAGGATTCCGAGATAATTAATTTTTAAAAAATGATAAAATTACGCTAACCCGAAAAAAATGAGAGTCTTGCTAATAAAACCAATTAAAATTCAAACGATTCATGAATTACTAAGACGAAATGGTTGTAATATTGGCGATTAATAGACCCTCCTTTATATTTATGTTCACACTCATTTTCCTATTTTCAGGTTCGTAATTCGGGTCGAAAATAATGAATGTTGATCCTTCGGTTTGGTAGATAATGTCACGACTAGGTAAGTGGTCTCCTATGATTGTTGGTAGGTTTATTTCCTCCTGAGTTGAGAATTAATTGTCTTCAATCAGGGTTACTTTTGGTTCGATTTTTCATAATTTATGTCGAACAATTATTAAGACGGAAACATCAAAATTAGATGATAAATTTATTAAATAAAAAAAATGTGGCTCGAACAGCCGTACTTGAGACATTTTTAACTTGAGACATTTAACTGGATGATCTCTTGCTTTGAGTATTTGACGGCTGGAGTCTTTCATCAGAGGCCTTCTCCTTGATTTCATTTCGTTCATTTCAGTCGTTGACATTATAACAGTCAGTTAATGAACGGGATTTTGTGATATTTTGGGTAAATTGGGCCGTTATTAGGTAATCAATAATAAGGCTACTATTTACGGATTACTTATGATGTAGAATAAACTACTTCCCGGTCAAAATTTCTTAAAGGGTTGATTTTTGGCGAAATATCACTCGTGAGATTTTTCGGTTGACCCTATTTTTTCAGATTTATTAGTACGTTATAAAATTTTGCTCGGTTTGACGGTGTATTGCAAATTTATTCTAGATTTATTCGATTCTTTATTTAATTGGGATTCTACCTTATTTCGTCAATCACAGTTGTTGAGATTACTTGTCTAGTTTGGGTTTCATTATTCTTTTCTGTATTCAACAGTGATTATTTAGAAGTCTGGTCTCATTTTACGTAATCAACAATGATGTTTTAAGATTAATAAAAGCTCGATGCATCGATTTCCGCAAGCCCCGTTCCCGTTAACCTCAATGTTGATCTTAGGAAAATTTTTTATGTCGATATTAGATGTTAAGAGTGTCCACTGGACTACTCTGTGTTGATATTTTAGTCGTTGAGCAATGATAATTTAGGTCGATTTTTCGGGAGTAGGTCGAAAGGTAGGCAACCAAAAGATTGCCTCCCGATCTTCCTTCTGCCCTATGGAAGTGAATGAATTGACGTTCGAGTCCGTCGTTACCCACGGCGAGATCTCTCACGGGCACGAGCTGTTGGCGGACGTACACCGCACTTACACTGTTCGAATCTTTATGTAATATTTTAATAACTTGTCGGTGTGTGGCTGTGGGCCGGAAAAATTTCGACATGATAAATAAGTTTGTTCGTATATATATTTATTCAATCAGTATTAATTTCATTTTTGACATCTCTTTCGTCTAATTCACATTCATCAGCAAGTCATTCTTGCTTACTTTTTAATCAAACAAATTTGTCTGGTTCAGTAGTTAAATAGTATCGTTGTCGAGTTTTCACAAAAATGATTTTTCTGTTAAAAGCTGGTCCAATTGATTCGAGTTATTAAAACCGAATGAGTGGTTGTTCGAGTGAGGTTGTTGAGTGAGTGTTTTTTTATGTGAAAATGAATCGGTATATATACCTATTCTGTGACCCTAACCTTGCGTGTTAAATTTGATGTATTAAAACAAAATTTGACCTTGGGAATTTCTTTGTATTTTCTAACTTTAATTTCTTAATTTTTGATTTATTTTTGACAATTTATTCTTTTAACAAATAATTGAATTATTTCCAATTCAAATTATTTCATTTTGTTCTAACTTGAATGAACTTTTGTTTCTTTAAGTAAATTGTCAATTTTCGGTCAAATATTTCGTGTTTTCGTGTTATTTCTGTGTTTATTTCGTGCGAATCTTGTTGCGTTCTGTTATTATTTTATTTATTTTTATGTCTTTTAATTTTATATTGTTGGGGTATCACGAAAAAGCACAATAAAATCGATAAAACACAAAAATGATAAAAGTTCAATATTAATTAAAAAATTTATAAAAATTCGAAAGTAATATGGAGCGGGGGAAATTGGTATGGTTGAACGCCAAATTGAGAGACGAGTCCAGAAATAATAATAAAAATTTAGTGAGGGGTCCCTAGAAAATAATATAATATAAAAAAGGAAATTAATTAAGCAAAATTAATTACTAATGGGAAGCCCGAGGCAATGGGAAACCCGAGAGATGTGGAAAATCCGAGAGCTGAGGAAACCCGAGAGATGAGGAAAACCCGGCGCACAGACGGAATAATAAATTAGCCTAAACAACATTAAATGGGCGCCACTAAGTTACGGAGAGGTAGTTAATTCGTAATTAGTAATTTGGTAATGGACCAAACGTTGTTGACAAATGTCGGACTGGAAAGTAATTATTCTTGATAATTTAATAATGCAGAAAATACTGTTGAAAATCGTCGGAAAACAGTCTGAGCAGGAGTATAAAAGAAAGAGGGAAAAACACGAAAGGGACACAATTGATCAGACAAGAAAAGAGAGCCACTATTCACCAGACAAGAAAAGAGAAACATTATCAACCAGGCAAAAAAAAGGGCAATCATTATTAACTAGATACGAAAGAGCAGATATTGTTAACTAGAGTGAATCGGCGTGAACGAGCAGTAACTAGGTTAGTAGAGAAATCCAAATCCAAGTAAAAGTCAAGGTTATCTATCAGACAGGGTGGTTCTCCCTTGGACAACCTACCCTAAGATAATCCGAGCCATACAGTGGTTAAAAGGTGCAAATCAATTAGTGAAATTGTGATTACAAATATTGAAATAAAACGGATTGATCTGTTATTGTGATAAAGTGCAAATAAAATTATTCTGTGTTGGGTTTGCTTATTTGATCGAAAAAGGACACGAGGAGTCAGAGGAACCGACTTTCAATAATAGTAACCCAACAATATTTTAATTATTTCTTTCTCATATTTTTGCATGGTTAATTGGTGTTTTAAGGGTCTGATTTTAAATCTGCTGTGTTTGCGCTGTTACCGATTCATTTAAACAAAATTGTGTTTTGGCCCAACACTCTTCATTTGAAGGTTCTTGTTCCACTACTCCTGGTAAATTGCAAATGAGGTAAAAACTCAATTTATTTTAAGTACAAGTTAAATGTTACAATGTTATTTCTTCATTTCCTCAAAAACCTAGAGTTTCGATTGATATTTTTGAAATATCTGAAAAGTTGTAAAAATATTAAATTGATTGAATTTCATGAAAAGTCTTACGAAATTATTTCTTAATTTTCTCTACAACTCAAAGTAGAGTTTTTGGTTATTTTTTCAAAAACTTTCGGCTTTAATTTTAAAAAAATTGTCTAAAAAGTTACTAAAAATAGTTTTATATAGAGTTTTTAATGAACTGAACATTTCTACATTTTGAAAGTTTGCATGAATTATTTACTATGTATTATGTTTTTACGTTTAAAAAAATTTTTCTTCTAATTCCTTCCTTCCTATAATATAAGTTTTATTCAGTTGAACAAATTACATGTAGACACGGGCAAGTGTGTATGTTCCTATATTATAACATTATTGATTTTTTCATTTTATTTTAGGAGTTTTTAATGAACTGAATCAGGTGTAGCACGTAGGAGTTTCTAACAAATTATGTTGGCTCTGTCAACATTGCCACTTAATAAGAAACATAAGTACAGAGAGTGTTATATTAGGTTTACTAGTTAATTAATTGATGATTAATTATGATTTATTACACCTTCGTATTATTGGTTAAATTAGAATTAAATTAAATAATGTTATATAAAGCTTCAAAATTATCTAATCAAGAACATAGTTTCTTCTTGGGATAATACGTGAGCATCAACATTTGAGGTTTCGAACCGGACAGCATATTTCTTCAGGGTAACAAGAAAGTCATCCATAAACTTATGCAAACTCTCAGGAATATCGATATCAACCGCCATAGTGTAACCATATTGAAGGATTTCAATATCTGTGTACATAAATGAATTTATTAAATTCACTCAAAACAGCAATAAGATTGTCATACATCCAAGTAAAATAACCAAACAGAAGATATTGGCAAAGGCCTAACCATATAAATTATTTATATCAAACGTTCCGTGACTTCAGAATTTGCAGCAAAATGTATGTTAATAGATGTTAACCAACACCCTATTTCTCCTTCATAAAAAATAAAACATTTCCAAATCCTGTAAAAGTTGAATGTCATAGAAATTCAGAGTTCTTGGCCATTATTCATTCTAATACACCCATAACTTTGTTTTACCACTATGCACTCGAAAACTATCCAAGCAGGTGAGCACTGTTTCCAATACTACTCCTTGAAGAATTTTCGTCTTTGGTTACTGACCGTCGTTAAGACTTAAGTCTTATCTTACCTAAGATATCGTATTTTTATGATTCATTGATGCATATACCCGGACTGAAATGAGGTCTAGCCAATTTACGTTATTGCTCCGAATGCTTCAAAATTTTCTAAATGATCATGAACTGGATTCATAGACCAGACGGTTGTTAGATTTAAAGTGCTACGTCTTGTTACGATTAATTCTTGACCAGTTTTTCAACTTAGACGGGTTATCAGATTACTTTTACTTGACCTTTTAATTTAGTTAATACTATAATGTCCATTTCGTTGTTGTTTAAATCATTTTATTTGATGGAATTGACAATATTTAATTTTGAATTAAAACTGGTTCTATTTTTAATAATACTATTTCTATGTAATACTTTATTTGTTAACTAATATCAATCGTTTGTAACCGAGTCAGTATTTACCTAACTTTGGTCCATCATGAACAAAAAGGAATTGTGAATTACCGTTGGGATTTTACCCAGCTCAATCTCCATTTTCGACAAATATTTGTAATGATAAAGGAATTTATCCTAATTTTTCTTTTGTAGTTTTGTACCTTTTCTCATTTCAATTCGCAGAAAGGATATCAATTTAGCACATGTCTCAGAACATTATAGAAAACGCTTAACCATTCGAACATTCATCATTCCATCCAACATTCACTCATAACTCACCTACGAAATTCTCGTGATGAAGATATAGAAACTCAAAACAAGGAAATGAACGAAAAACGAAAAACTTTATAATTCGCACATCAAACATGAAGTTTAAAAGTCATCAGTCACTCAGGGCGTAAAAAATTCAATTTGACATCCAATAGATGAATTTGTATTATTTGAAAATTATTTACAAGCACAATCAAATGGGTGTGTTCTTGACTTTAGCATTACTCTTCGTCAATGTCTACTGAGAGATGACGACGCTTGGATATTTTTCTCAGTCGGTGCAAGTCCTTTTTCAAGGTTCGGCTGGCCATTTACTAAATTGGAGAAAGGATTGGATTCCAGATAGTCGACTCAAATCGATCAACTCGGATGATTTTCGCCTTCGGTAGCCAACAGCAATGGTCAATTTGAATTAATTTCTCTGGTAAACTCACATTCAATTGGTCAGCTGAGAGCTAAATATTGAGGGTCATGTCATCCGTTGGAGTGGGTCTAACCAAGGGAATTAAATCAGCGAAACTGTTGTTCACACTAGGAACTTGGACTGGTACTGATTCTGTGATTGTTTCTATGCCTTTTTAGTTGGGCCTAGAGTCTTCTTGACGCGTCGTCGTTCACACCACTGACGATTTTTATTTGGCTTATGTTTTGGATTGTGGTTTTTGGTTGATGGCTAGGACGTTTGAATGGGCATCAGTATGATTGGAGGCTTAGATGTTGGCAAACTATTGTGAGGCACGTGTCTTGCGCCATCTTCTGATTGGCACAAGCGTTTGTAGTTCAGATACAGTAAGTACTCGTTTCAACAGGATGTCCTGTTCAGAAATCAGCAAGCGTTGTGATCGGCTCTCGAATATGAGTTCATTTAAACACCAAGAAAGGCGGTGTATTTTCTGATGAAATTCTTTGACACGCTCAAAGAAAAACCATGTCTCCTTGAGCCTCTCATATTTTGTGCATAACAGCCGATTATCTTCTAGAGGTGTTACAAAAGTTTATAGTATCTACTACGACCGATGTTGCCGTCGAGCGCAAAAAGGAGGTAGAATGATGATCTGTGGAACAGGATTTGTACACGATGGCTAGATCCCGACGCGATCACCAAGGGATCCAGAATCATACAAACAGCACTACCACCAACTAAACTTAACTAGTAAGTAGAGCCATCATTCGAAATTCTAGAAGTTCTATCATGATATAAGATACTAACTATTGTTGCGCCAGAATACAAATAGCCATGAGAATTGTTTAAATGCATCAGTAATACAGCACAAAAACCCAGCATCAAGATAACTTAAAATATAACATACAATACCAACTAAGCATTTTAAAATCTGAGAGAATATAAATAAATATAAAATCAAAACCATAAAAGTAAAATAAAATAAATACAAAATTCATCAAGAACCGCACGAAATCTACATAAAAAATAACATCATAACAAGAAAATTTTACCGTAAAATGACCATTTATTTAAAAGTAAAAATAAATGAATAAAAATAAAATATTTTTGGCTGAATAAATTTAATTAAAAATGTTAAAAATAAATTGCGAATTTAAATTAGGAAATTAATAAAAATTAAATTTAGATAAAACATTAATTTCAAGGTTGAATTTTGTTTAATCGCAATAAAATTTACACGCAAGGTTAAGGCCAAATTATAGGTATATATACTGATGTGTTTTGACAAATTTTCAGTCGTGTTTTTCGGAGAAAAAATTTCAGTCTAAAGTGAGTTTGTGTGCATTGCAGCTGTTAGCCTTGCATTCAGGCAATTAACACTAGTGGGTGTTTTGATTGGACACGATAACTTTCAGTTGCTGTACACTGACAATTGGGAGCTATGAGAGTGGATGATTTGAGAATTTATTTACCCATTGATCAAATGCTCTATGATGAAGCAATGAAAGATGTTTATGTCCTCATTTATGAACAATGAATCATGATGCTATATGTATATTTATGAACTTCGACAATTATACGAATAAACGGTTTTATGCATTCGAGACTTTTACCCGATTGGTACGGTAATATTTATTTATTTCTTTTTCGGCCCACAGCCAAAACATATCGCAAGACAGTAAAATAAAACATCCTATTGAACTGTGTGAGTGCGGTGTAAGTCAGCCAACAGTTCGAGCCCGTGAAGGTTCTAGCGTGAGAACGCAGGAACCCAAACGTCAAATCATTGAAGTAAATAGCAAAAGAGAGTAGCTTGAGAGCGGGTCTTTTGGCTCAACTTGCTTGCACTTAATTTCGATAAAATCGACATAAACCTTTTAACAACAGTCGGCTCAAAATCACTAACACCGAGTAATCCAGTGGGCATTCATTATATATAAATTGAACATACATAGATCTTAAGGACAAAGAGAAGGAAAGGGTAGCGGGGAAAATTGCGAAATCGTTTGAACAGTTATAATGAATAGCCATCGAAAAAGATTAATCCGAACGACTAAAATCATGAAAAATAATGTTTTAAATAATATATAAGAATTTAAATAAATCATGTTGAATTGAGACGGAAAATATGGGCAGAACGCTGCGCAAATTTTCGGAAATAGTTAAAACATTTATCATAAAACTGTAAAATCAGGGCGGAACGCTTCTCAAATTTTCCGAATCAATTAAAATACTTATCGAAAATAGTAAAGTAAAAGTGGAATGTTGTTCAATTGTTAGTATAGTTTCCTTATAAAACTGCAAAATAAGGGCGGTACGCTGCTAAAATTTTCCGACTCAAGGAAAATACTTTGTCGAAAACTGTAAAATAAGGATGGATTACGGCTAAATTTTTATATAAGCAAAGTATATTTTTTTAAGCCAAGGAATAAGGACGAATCCCTACACAAAAATTTGATAATAATAATGATAATGGTAAGGATAATGGTAATTATAATAATAATAATAATAATAATAATAATAATAAAATAATAATAATAATAATAATAATAATGACAATAATAATAACAATAATAATAATAATCATGGTACTTATAATGATAAGGATAATAATTATGATAATAATAATAGTAATAATAATAAATATAATGGTAATTATAGGAATAAGAATAATAATAAATGTAATAGTAGTAACAATTAATAAAGGCAATACATATAATAGTAACAATGATAATGCTAGTAATAGTAATAGGGAACATTGTAGTTATAACAGGGATAAGGGTAAAAGAGATACTGTGTGGATACTTACATAACAAAGGGTTTACAGACCATAGCAAAATCATCAACACGGACGACAACGATAAGTAGGACTATGGAAATAGACGTAAGGATAAATGAGATAACAGTATGGATTAATATTTGAAGATAGGAGAATAATGGAACTTAAAATTCGACAACGGGTTAGAGTGGTAAGCGAAAGATATTTGTATGAGGTTGTCTGGGTAACAACCATATAGTTCCAGAAATCAACACCCAGAAACCCACCACTATTATGATTTTAAGTGGGACTCAAAAGATTCCGCAACCATCTAGAATAAAATTAAAGAAAATCATCATAAAATATTAACATAAAAAGATACCTAACATAAGTAAATACACAATACAAAAATATCCTTACTCGAAATTCGTTGAACAAAATTTTGTCAAAATCAATTTAGAGTGAAAAATAAGGAGTAGTCAATTATGAATTTGGCTACTGTATTTATATTAGATTTATGTGTGTGTGAATCCATTTTTTGCTATTTTGAAGGGTTTTTACTTATTTTAATTAATTTTTATATATTTGTTGGGCCAGAAAAACCCAGCAAATGATACAAACCACGCTAAATAAAAATGACGAGGTATCAAGAATAAAAAACGAGAACCTAGAGATAAAGTAAATCTTCGAAACAATCATCCGACAAATCCAAGAAAAGGTCAAAGCAAACCCCGAGAATAAACCAATGCGTGAAATCCTCAAAATCACATTGTCAGCCAAAAAACATCAACAGATTAAATCCCGACAGAAGCATGAACCAAGCTTAAGAATCCCACAAATCGAACAAATCCTCACGATCAGTATAACTCTGAACGTCATAGCCCTATTATGTTTTTTCGTCACTTGTCTAAATACAGCAAGCCGACAAAGACAAAATACCCCAACCCAGAAAACTAGAGGAATACTTAACCGAATCCGAAACATCAAGAAAACCAATGAAGCATCGAAACTCTCGTGCATTTTCATCAACCAACCATGCCAATCAAACCCGACCAAAAGAGAAAACCAACTAGAAAGCGAAACCCAAGCCGTCAATGATTCGTTCAAGATCAAATTTACTGTGTAATAACTGATTTACATTGATCAAAAGAAACTAAACCATGTGACTTCAGTGTGACTTTTATCGACTTCAATTTGATTTTATTTGACTTTAATTGATATTACGTATAGTAGTCGGACTATAGGTCCATCTTTATCTTGATAATTATTTATAACGTAGAATCTTTTTATGTATGTAGGTATTGATATCACGACCAGAGAGCTCGTAGACTCAAACAAATTTAGAAAAGTATGATCTGAAAAAGACTTTTAAAATCTACCGCCAATAGTTTGTGCACGTGAAGGCTACGGCGTGAGAACGCAGTAGCTGAAACGTCAATATTGTCCGTTATAAGGGAAATTGAGAAGTAGGGAGGTAGTCTTTTGGCTACCCTTCTGCATCCCATTTCCTGAAAATTCCACTTAAAATCTTGAAAGACAAACGGCTCAAAATCACCACACCGAGTAGTCCAGTAGACACTCGTAATATTCTAACATCAACATAAATATTCTTAAGATCAAATGGAAAGGGATCACGGGAAGGGGCGTTGTGAATCATTGCTATGGTTGTGATTAAATAAATATTAAAATTCGGTAATATCTAACGAGAATAAATTTCAATTATTTCAATAGCGATTAAATAATTGTGTAATGAAACCGGTAATGGAAAACTGAATTGAGAACAGATTTTTAGTAAAAATAGTTCCAGATAAATAATCCAAAATAAATTTAGGAAGGGCAAAAATTAACGGTAACAAATTTCAGCTATTATAATTAATTAAACGAATAAATAAATTTAGCGACGATAAGAATAAACCCAAATTGTCATGATCACGACAGATAGATAGTACGAGTAATGTTCAAGGAGAATAAATTCTAAACGTCATCTCATGATCAAATAAATAAAGGGATAGAAAAAAATCAGTGGTAATAAATAATTCTAACCAGCTACCTCATGAACTGAATAAACAACCAGTGGAAGTAATAGAAAGGGTAAGTAAATCGGAGAAAGTAAACGACTAGGAAAAATAGAGATAACAAATTTGTAATGACGGAATCTGAGTCAACAGGAGGATAACCAACCATAATAGTTATTAACAGAAGAAATTAGGTATGCGCCGCGAAGTCCCGAATAAAACAGGGTTAAGATAAACCAATAAATTAATAAAATACACTAACGTCATGAAGGATAAGAATAACTCGACCCCACTGGAAATCAATTATAATAAAATGACGTTACCTAAGTTAATCCACAATCATTTCTAATAACTGAACAAGTATTAGTATTACAATCACGCTGAATGATAACCACCCCAGCATAAGACATTTCGATGTAACTGTAGATATAACAAAACATAGATATAAAATGCCACAACCAACATGAAAAGCTTGAAAAATCGGTAATATCGATAAACATAATTAAAAAGTCAAATTCACAAATGAACTAGAACTAACATAAGTCGAAAACTTGAACAGCAATCTTGACGAGGACTCATAATGATCCGTAGTAGTGTGAAAAATACACAATGACCAGGATTGAAGGAGCAAAACCTGTAGGTCAAATCACGATTCTCATCATTGGAATAATCAACAATGACCATCTGAAGTCTTCCTGCCAAATATCGACAGTAAATATAATAGCTTTGAATAGGATAAATATAAAAATAGAATAAAAATCAACCAATAAAATCCATTACCAATTATATGTTAAAAGTTATTATTTTTATAATCATAGTAAACAGCATGCCGACGTTAATTCTTAAATAACTTAATGATTAAACATTTGCAGATCACTCTTGGATAGACGCGTCCCGCGTCACGGTGCGATTTCCCGCACGATCAGGCCACCAGATGTCGACAGTTCCTATGAGACGCGGTAGTTCTCAGTCTTGCCAGTGAGAGAATCCCGCGCGTGCATACAAAGAGATGACGGAGAAATAGACTTACCTTTTGTGGCCATTAAAAAGAGAGCCCGCCGGAATCCAGCTAGAGAGATTCGCGGGCAAGCGGAATTCTTATTGGCGCGTCTGGAGGAACACCAGCACCAAACCAATCGACAAGTAGACCGAGCCAGGCGACACTTGGCTGAGATCAATAAGGCCATAGCAACAGGAGCAATCCCTGGTACGGATGGGTATGCCCTCCTTACAATGTGTCCTACAACCTCAACGATCCGAACTTGGACGAAGAATCAGAGGCCATGAACGTGGTGATTCCACGAAGAATGTTGACCAGGGAGATGGGAGACGAGGTTAGACGTCCCCACCGTGGTCAAGAGCACTCGTACGCTCACGAGATTCCAAAGCGTTTCGGAGGTCGAGGCCGTGGGATACATGATTAATATCGGTATAATTTGCTAAATAAAAATCGGATTTTGTTTTAGCTCTCCTGTTTTGTTTTCTATAATAATGGATAAATGGAGTTGTAGTATGCTCAAGAACAGATTTTGTTTAAAAATTAAGAATAGGAATTGGAATAAGTGAAGTTTCACGACGAAAGTTAATTTAATGTTGTATTCCGTGTTGTAGATATGGAACCCCAAAAAATTCTTCAAGGAGAGTTGGTCAAAGCCCAAAGATTAAATCGAGAACTGAACCAGCAAATCGTTCAACTGACAACTGAAATCCAGCGTATAAAATCTAGCTGGGTAGAGCCGAAAAAGGTGAAGGCTCTATATCAAAAGATGACTGCCGCCCAGCGAGGTTGGGCCGAAGAAAAGCAATTGAATCAAAGTAGAAAACCCAAATTCGCGGCTAGAAGTAGCTCAATCTGCATGCCAGGAGGGTAATGCAGTGACTTACCCTCTTGTTTTTTCTCAGCCCAATTGGCTTACAAGGAGGCCACATCGAACTCCAAACCTGCGAGCAAACCGCCTCGACACTGACCTGGCCGAAACGAGCGCGCCAAACGTCGAGCCGCTCAACCAGTGGATTAGAACAGTTTCCTTTTGTGATCTTCAAATAAATTTGTGTTGATAAAGTTGTTGAATTAAATCATGATTTATAAGTTCAAGACCTAGACGGTATTTATATAGTTAAATAGAAATGATTCTATGTGAGCAGACCAAACCGAAGTACGTAGATGGGACGAGATAAGGCAAAGTCCACACAGACCTTCTACAGGTAGTGCGTTGAACCCGCTTTGAGGTCGGGCCAGAGTAGTTCTTTCATAGTGCTCACCTTTGGCGACCTCAAAAACCAATGGTTACATTTCCAACGTTGCTTAGCAACTGGTAGCCATCGGGGGAAGAAATAATAATTATGTGTGGGGTCAAGGTCATACCAACCCGAAATCCCACACGTAATAAAAATGGGGGCTCAGTCGGGATGTAAGCTTCGTATTGGAAAAAGCAAAACAACCAAGCCAAGAAACAACAGAGAGTTTCATCAGAACGCCCGCAATCGGGATCTGAAATGATTGTTTACAAAGAACCCAAGGAAACTAAAATAAAATTTTAGAATTAATTAGAAAAGGTCGGGACAACACCTTTGACAAATCCAGGAGAGATAACAGATGACAAATAAACAGATAGTGGATAAACCAGCAGCGAACTCAATGAATAGAACCTAATAAACCTGAGTAGAGAAGAACAATAGAAAGCGAACGATCAACTACAAAATTCAAGGAACCGTCATGAACAGTTCATAATTCCATTCGTAAAAATCGTCGTGATCATAAATCATAGGCCAGTAACTTATAACACTTCATAAATTCGCATGGCGGCGATCAGATAAATTAATACGCGCACATCGTCAAATAGTTAACGTGGTCGGACAGAACAACCCCTAGTAATAACTATCTGATAATACGACTCAAAGCTACGACGCCCCAAAACTAGGAAAGCAAATGAGACCAAAAGCAAGACGGGAAAAACAAGTAACCAGAGAGATAATGCATAAACAATAACACAACTGATAAGCAAAACACGCAAACAAATGACATGTAATTAAAGGGTAAAAATTGGGATAAATAAAAAATGGGGTAAGTAGAGGGATTAAAGATAAACAATGAGAATAAACGAGACCTAAACGAGGGGAAAAACCCATAAAGTTAAAGGGAATAAGTAGACGATAATCAGATAAATTAGAATAATAATATAGTATAATAACTAAATTAATTAGTGTTTTATAAATAGATGGAACCAGCCAAAATAATAGCGAAACTGAAGGGCATTTTGGATATTGGGAACGATAACCTAGAGAAGCTATTAAACAAGCAAAAATTAATGAAACGAGTTAGAAAAGATATAGCAACGATTTCAAACATTTACTCTGACGAACTCTGCATATTGATAAAATTGATTGATGTTGACAAGGATGTAACAACTGAAAGAATATATGAGATTCTGTTCATGAAATTAGAAATAGCCGAATTTGGCAAAGATTGGAATACGATGATGAAAAAGGTCGAAACCATTGAAGAGGAGATGACGCAAATGATGAAAGAACAGACTAAAGCGTACCGAGAATGTTATGCGTGTCGAACAGAGGAGGCACGGGTAATGGTGATACCTTGCGGGCACCTAAAGTTTTGCCAAGGGTGTGCCCAAGAATCGCATTGTGTGTTATGCCGGAGAAGATAAAGGAACGAACAACAGTGTTTTATCCTTAAAAATGGTTGAAATAGTCGGTAATAAATGTATAATGTTTGTGAATGGTTAGCTATGAAATAGAAACAAATAAATGACGACAAGTAAAATAAAAGTAACATATGAAAGCCGAATAGGGGAAAAATTAAATACATGCACAGAGACACAAAGCAGCGGAATCTATATAGACCGCATATTTGGAAAGAAAAATTTTGACAACCAATAAGTTTCCTAGTGTATATTTCTTTTATGTCTTATCTATATTATATGGAGATAGGAGGAGGAAAAATGAAACCCGAGCGAAAAGTGATAACATGAGCTATCAAAACGATAGTACGATAATATACCCGAGGGAAAACCCTGATCGATCCTACTGAGGAAGGAAATGGTAGGTCAAGTCGCAAATGTCAATAAGTAGCCTCTTTTGGGAGACTTGTTGACGCGATTACCACAAATTTTGATGGGGGAAGTGAAGAGATGAACCAAGAGGTGAGAGAAAATGCGCATGATTTAGACGCCGAAGGTGAGAGAGCCAAAAAGTCTCGTAATGGTACCTAGAAACAATTTTTCCCTAGCTGATGGTGAGGCACCAGAGGACAGCAGCGGACTGTCGAGTTCAGGTTGCTGCCAGCCAAGGGACTGGTGGCACTGAACCGCTCGATACACAACCTGGATACACACCGAGTATCGACCGAGAATTTTTTTTTGCTGGGTAGGGATTCGATACACAATCCGGATCCCACACCGAGTATCGAGTACACCAAGTGGTAGGTGAGATGTGAACTAACCGGTAAATGGTTCATACTCGAAAGGTTCTACTAAAATCAGATTGAGGCAGCCAACAGAGCTGGAAATCTGACGCGGGGCGGACTGACAGTAGACAGAGATAGTAGAATTACAGCGCCCAAATTTTTCTTCCTTTTCTTTTCACTATTCGGGAAATCAAATTAACCGTTTTTGGAACTTGATTGAACGTCTAGGCTTTTCCATTCTTTTATATTCTCCGAAGTACACAACCCGGATCCCACACCGAGTACTGAGGGAATGTTTTTTGGATTATTAACCCAGCGAGGAATTCGGTACAAAAACCCGGATCCCACAGCGAGTACTGAGGGAATGTTTTTTGGATTATTAACCCAGCGAGAAATTCAGTACAAAAACCCGGATCCCACACCGAGTACCGGATATCCGAGTGGTCGTGAGGTAAGCGTAATTGGACAAATGCTCTATACAAAAGACGCCATGGATTGAGAGTCAGTGTGAGGCCTCAAGCTTGTCCATCGGACAAGTCACCCAACAAGTCACTGATGAAACTCAACTCCGATTAAATAGAAAAGGCCATAAAGAGGCAATAAAGAGAATAAATTATAGAGGCTCATAGAGTGCCGGATAAAACGAGAAATTTAAGGCCATAACGTGCCAGTAAAAATATAATAGGATTTAGATAAAGGCATATAGAGCGCCAGTGATTAAGGATTAAAAGATTTAGAGAAAGGCCCATAGAGTGCCAGCGATTAAGGATTAAAAGATTTAGATAAAGGCCCATAGAGTGACAGCGATTAAAGATGAAAAGATTTAGATAAAGGCTTATAGAGCGCCAGTGAGCAAAGGATAAGCAAACGATTTTGAAACAGAAAGACATAAGAAAAATAATTAAGGAATGAAATGAATGATGATATGATGATACTGAATTTTATTTGATAAAGTATAGATAATTGATGCGACTATATAGATAATTGATACGAGAATGATAGATAATTGATACGAGTTATAGATAATTTAAATTGGACTTAAAATGACCAGGACGAATCAAACGAAAATGATCACAGCGGAAAACGTGAACAAGGGATAATAACGTATATAGTATAGTAAACGGAGGAACAAAGTTGTAGAAAGTATAAAATATTGGAAGCGTTATTTATTTTTAGAGAAAACGTCAAAATAGTTTCAGAATAATAGCGAAGCAATCCAAAGCAATTTCAGAGCAAACCAAAGTGAAAGAAGATAATCAATAAACCAGAAGTCACAACGACGAAGCAGAGCCAAGCAAATAGATAACTGTAATCATTGATACAAGAAGCAAAGGTAAAAAGAAAAGAGAAGCAAGACTATTAGAAGAAGACGAAAAGAAGAGAGCATTAAGCAGCCGAAGCATCAATACAGGAGCATCAACAGTATTATTAACAAGAACAGAATCAGAAAGCGGATTAAACGAATTTGAATTCAACAGCAGCCAAGAAAGCAGAATAATTTATACAGAGAATCCATTAGAACTATCAGAATCAGAAAGTGAAGAAGAGATAACAAACCGAACATGACGACCAGCACAAGCCCAAACGTAACACCAAATGATAACAACGCAACGGTAGGAGAATTTAGAGAGAAATTCAGGGGAGAGTCTTTTGATGGTAACCTCAACAGATTGGACACATTCATAAAGGAATTTGAAGTATACAAGACCATATGTCATTGGTCAGATCAAAACGTAAAGGAGCGACTACCCCTATATTTGAAAGGAAGCGCACAGGAAGCAAGCAATGCAACGAAACTAAACACGTGAACGGAGATAAAGGAATTTTTAATAAAAATATTTGGAATAGAGAAAAAGGGGAATAGGAAGATATTAGACTTCCTACACAGGAAACAAAGACGTTACGAATCCAACTCAGTATACGCATGTGAATTAAAAAAGTTGTGCAAAGAAGCCTTCGGAGACAAAGACATACCGGAAGACAAAATGGTAGATGTCTTCATAAGAGAGTTAAAAGAGAAGACATACTAGCCAACCTCGGATGCTTGGCACCAGAAACATTAGATAACACAGTGGCAATCGCAAATAAATGTGAGGCACATCTAGGGTTGGGATATCAGGTAGCAGTTATGGCAACAGAACCAACGACACCAACAACAAACGCAAATACCAACAATCCAAGCAATCCAACAAAGAACCAGTTCATCCCCAGAGCACAGCAGATGTTCAATCCACCACCGACAAGGAACCCCGAAAATGGAGGTAATAACCAAGTAAGTTATAATAATAATTTCAGGAACAATCCAAATGTAAACGAGATATGTGCTACGTGCCAAGGGACTGGACATAGAACGGAAGAATGTTACCGAAACTACAATTGCCAAAGATGCGGCAGGAGAGGACACACCGAGAGGATATACGGACAATCAGATAACAGGGCATGTTACAATTGTGGCCAGAAGGGCAACTCGCGAGAAGATGTAACATAAGAAGAGGACCAAATCAACAAAGAACGAACAATCCTACGAGAAATCCACAGATTAACGTAATACAAAAAATAGACATGCTACGAGAGACATTACATAGAATGCCAATGGAATTGAGAGAAATGATGCAACAGATACCCGCCAATACGCAACAACAACGAATCAACGTAATGAGAAGCAACGAGGAGACGCATGAACAAAGAGCAAAAGAATACCATTAACAACAACAAGCCGAATGGCAAAGATTACAAGCAGAAGAAGCCAAAGAAATACAACAAAGATGGGAAAATAGAAAACAAACTACGCAAAGAATTAATATGATGAGAATGGAAGCCCCAGGAGAAACCCACACTGCGGATCAGTGTGTTGCGAACGAAGAGGGAGATAATGTAATAGCCATTGAAAAGTCAAACGAATTAAACAAAATGGAAAAGATAGACACAATAAAGGAATTTGCAGAAGAAGAGAAACGGAAACGTCGAAAACAAAACGAAAAGACAATTGAAAAAATCCAACTGACGACAATCAGCATTGAATCAGAAGAATCGGAAGATCACGAAACAAGACAAATAGAAGCAATAATAACGGAGGAGCAGAACCAAGAAACACTAACGCAGGAAATAGAACTACTCAAGAAAGAAGCACTGATGCAAAAATTAGAAAATGCACTCGAAAGGATGGAGCAAGAAGAAGCTCTGGAACAAGAAAAGGTTCAATTAAAGGAAAAAGAAGAAGCCTTAGAACAAAAAAAAGACCAATTAAAAAAGAAGGAATTAATACAGAAATTAGACGAAGGAATAAGAAGAATAGAACAGAAACAAGCGTTAGAACGGAAAAAAGAAGTATTAAAAAGAAAAGCATTATTACAAAAAATTGAAGAAGGAATTAAAGAGATAGAACGAGACCAAACACTGGAACAAAGGGATAGGCGAGAAGAAAAAAAATTAATACAAAAAGAAAAAGAAGAAATGAAAGTACCAGAACCAATAATAACGAAAAATCGAATCCAAAGGGTACTACTGCAAAGAATAGAAGCAAGAATTAGAAAAGAGGAACCAAACTGGAACGAGGAACAAATTGGGAGCAAATTAAAAGAAATATGGCTCCAAACAAAAGGGCAAACAAAGATAGCAGAGGAAAAAGATCAACCGCATATCGATATGTTAAGACAAATACAAGACGAACAAACGGATGAAGACGAAAGTGAAATAAGCAGCTTGGGAGGAGAAATATTTCAATCATGTGAAGAAAACAAACCAAATAAAGACGAATCGAAATCAGAAGCAGAAATAATAGAAATAAATGTCCCAAGAGAAGACAAAATGGAGGTAATAAGAGAAGTCAATGAGATAGTAGAAGAAGTTGTTTATCAATCTAAAAGATACAACAACGTACAGTAGAATAATGAAATTAATCGCCAGAGGGTATCAACAAGACAACGGTATTTTTACAGCGTCATGGAAGAATATAATAAAAGGATACCAAGAAAATCTGAAAGAATACGATAGGGTGGAATATCAAGTGACTAATACCGAGACAGAGATACCGAGACAAATAATAGTAACAAGAGGCGAGAATACAAACGAACTATACGAATGGGTAACAGAGAAATTAGGAACCAGCTACAAAAACCGACCACTGTATTACAAGGGAAGGAAAATAAAGCGAGACATACATTTAGCGGATGCACTAATATGGCCAGATGGAATAAACGTGATAACTTTAGATAACGATGAAATCGAAGAAACGACAGCTGAAATATGTCAGAAAATCAAAATAATGTATATTAAAGAAATACAGCCTGGATTAGAAAGATAAAGACAGAAAATAATGAGACAAGACCAAATAAAAATGACCGAACAAGCAATAGATCAAGCAAGAAAATATATCAACAGATTATCACTAACAAGGCCAATTTCAATGAAAATGTTCGTAGAAGATGTAAGAGACACATATATTATGAGATTTGACAATGAAAGGACAGACGAGCTGATAGCCAAATACGGAGAACACCAAAGAAATATGAGAGGAGATGAACCGATAAAAATAAAGATAAAACTACCTAACGATGAAATAAAGGAAATATCATTGGATCCCGATTTCCAAATACATGAATTACACCGACGAATCAACCAGGAAATCATCCAAAAATCATAGAAAGCAGCGACGATGGAATGGTGGAAGACGTGGCAATAATGTACCACAAACGACAAATCGGACCACGAGAACGTACCCCAATATACGAACTAGGTATATGGGAAGACGGACAGACTGTAAACATGATAGCAATGGATGAACCAGAAAAGAAGAATACGACGAAAAAAGAACAGCAGATCCGAAAATTCCAAGAGGAAATTAAGAGAAAAATGGATCGAGTACTAACTATATATCAAGTATAGAGACAGGATACAAAGCTGAGCACAAAATTGCAAACAGTAGATGACTCATGTTGTCGATCGACACCATGGAAAAAGGTGTACGACGAAAGCGAGAAAGAATGGAAGTGGAAAACGGTGAAAGCAGAACCAAAATGGAGAAAATACATTTCAGGAGAAGCACCAGAAGAAGTCTTTAATGAAGTAACCCTAGAACTATACGAAGATGGTCCATACGAAAATCTACCAGAAGATGTAATAAACGAAATGGAATGGCAACCAGAGGAAGACGAGGAAATCAATGACCCAGCCAGATTAGCACCTTATACCTGGAAAATAAGTAGATGGGCAGAAAAAGTAAAATCGGCGGAAGAAGGGAAAATCACCAGCCTAACAAGCCACCAGTTCTATACGGAAATTGGAGGATACCGTATGAAGCTAAGAGTATATCCAAACGGAGACGGAGTAGCAAAAGGAAAATATTTATCAGTATTTTTCCTTCTAGCAAGAGGAAGATACGACGGAAAACTAGTGGCCATTCAACAGAAAACAGTAATCTCGATAGCCAAACTGGGACATTGGGAAGAACGACAGAGCGAAAAACTAGGAGTGGAACCAAGGTCAGCAGTAAGTCAGAAACCGAAATCTACAGAAAACATAGCGGGAGGAATGCCACAATTTCTACTCAAGAAATTCATAACAAGAGAAACATCGCCATTTGTGAAAAATGACCCGATATATATCACAATTGAAGTAGAAACCGAAAAAGAGATGAAATTGCGAGTTCAAATGGAAAAAGTTAGACCACGAATTAACGTACTCAAAAAACGAATTCCCGGATCAAGGTATTTACCTACAGACATAGACGACTCAGTGGAAGAAGAACTGACAAGATTAACAGAAACCCAAAAATACAGAGAATTAGCCGCGATATTAAGAACCGGCGCAAAGAACCAAAGACGAACGGTTACAGACCTCGCAAAGTGGATAATCGAGTCATGCAACAGAATAGAAAACCTACGAAATACAGTAAAGGAAATCGAAGAGTATAGAAAGGTTTATGTTTGGTACCCTGAACAATTTAGAGAAATTATTAGAAAATGGAAACAGGCAGAATGGGCAGACGAAATAATAGAGAAATACAGTGCGAAAATCATGACACCAGATTTCGAACGAATAGAAAAAGATTTCTATATCACAGCTTAAGTAAGTGAGGTAGTTACACCGTTACAATAAGGAGTAATAAACGTATTAACAGTATCCAAAATTGCAGGTAGAGAACTTAACAAAAGAGAGATCAAAACGAAAACACCAATAGGGCGACAGGAAAGCCTAAATACGCCTGAAGTCCCGCCTGCAACTGATAAAGTTACCATCGTAACAACAGGAGACGAAGAAATATTAAATGATCTAAATGACATTGTAAACGAGGAAGCAACAAGGAAAATCCCAGAATCTAGAGATTCATTCACCACAGAAAACGAAAATGATATTACAACGGACGACTTGGATGGATTCGTATGCGCTCAAAAGCAACCAGCTTAAACGGTAGAATCAGATACAGAAGAAGAAGAAAGAAAGGAAGAAAGAAAACGCTGAAACTCAACAGGGGACGAATGGGATAATTAGATAAAAGAACGAGGAGCTACGACGTCAAGAGATACAACAAACGAACAACCCAAACGAAAAGAAACGGGTACGGTGATGGAAAAGAGACCAAGAGGACGGCCAAAAACGGACAAACCCGCAACAGAAAAGAAAAGCAAAGAACAGATGCAAATGTATCAGCTAACGACGAAATTAAATAAACTCAGCCAAGTAACAAAACAATTATAAAGAAAACTGACGGTTCAAGAACAAGGAACAAAATGGATTAATAAATTAATAGCCGATATGCTAGGTTTGGCGAATCCAGAAGCAAAAAGAAACTTGAAACTCAATAACATCGGGACAGAAGCGAAGCAGCTAAAAAAAAAATAAGATCATGGATAATAAAGTACGGACCACAACCAAGGATCCGGAGGAATTATTGCTGATAATAAACCACCTCACTAAACGATCAGATGATCCAAACAGATATTTAGTGGGAATAGCCTACCTGATGTATATCACCATAGCAATCTACAGAAAGCGAACACCGAAATATAACCCAAATGGATATGAGTTCGCAATAACAGATATCATCAGGAAAGTAATCGAACCATTCATTTTAACTCAAGGTGGATGGCAAGCTTTCATAAACTTGGTAAGTGGAAACGACCAAACGGACATAATGCAAACAAAGTTAAAGGAATTACTGACGGAATTCGAGGGAATGAATGCAATCATCACTACAATACTTATATGAATGATGTGCATAAAAGGAGCTGAACCTTTTGTGGTATACAACTGCAATAATATAAAGATCGGCGATAAATACTCGCTAAAGAAAACAGAGGAATGCAAACCTGCAAACCCCGGAAGATTGCAAAGAACAGCCATAGCAGTGTCATATAATGTGTATCAAGAGGTAGACTTCATAAAAACAGAAATCCGAGGATGCACCGTAACAAGAAAAATTGTAGCATTCCATTGTGGACACCATTCACATTCGACAATCATAGAAGCCGTAACAGAAACGGCTGTAGTCGCGGTAACACGAAGCAAATGTGAAGAAGGATTCAATACCGGAGTTATCAGAATAGTAGGACAAATTCAAGTAGCAGCAGAAGATGGAAAGATAAAAGCCACTAGAGTATACGCCGTAGGGAGAATAAAAGCAGGAGACGGATCATGCGAAGGAGGAGAATACACTCTACGAAACCAATTAGTTAAAGGCGTAGTAGTGATAGAAAGTTACCAAGTAAAGTTGGAAAAATATCAAGGATATTTTGACCCAGACATGCAAGCAATGAAGAAATATCCACAATGCCTAGCCACAGATAGATTATATTCTACAGGAATATTGACGATTCTGTACCACGCAGACACCAGAACCTGTCGACTCACGTTATTGAAAAAACAATATTCGATGAAGTACAACGACAAGTACACAAAATCAATACAAGAACTGACAAAGAAAGATACCCCATTCACATGGGAAAAGGAACAGCAAACAGCATTTGAAACACTCAGAGATAAATTGATATCAGCACCAATATTAGTACACCCAGACTTTAAGAAACCGTTCTTATTAGCAACTGATGCAAGTGGATATGCATCAGGAGCAGTCCTAGGGCAGTGGGATGAAGAGAAACGAGAACGAGTTATCGGGTATTACAGTAGAACATTCAAGAAGCATGAGAAGAATTACTCAGTAACAGAGAGAGAGGCATTGGCTATAATCCAAGCAGTTAAACACTTTAAATATTTATTATGGGGTCACGAGATATATATTACAACGGACCACCAACCACTGGTATGGTTAGGCCAACATAAAGAAGCCTCTAGTCGACTAATGAGATGGGCCATGCAGCTGCAAGAATATTCATCGTACATTAAATTTAAGGCAGGGAAAGCCAACGCGAACGCAGACTGTATGTCAAGGTTCATGTTTGAAGAATTAATGGATCAAGACGTAAGACGAATTTGTATGATAATCCCAGAAGACATTGATTTTACGAAGTTAAGAAACAAACAGAAAGAAGATGACGAGCTAAGAGCGATAATCGAATTTATAAAGAGCAACGATATGAAAATCTTCGACAACAATATTAGGTTAAAAGAACATATGGAAAAGCATAGACATAGATACACCATGGAAAAGGGATGGTTATTATTAATGGATGGCGAAAAACGACTTATGTGTCTACCGGAAAGCAGACGAAAGGAGGTGCTAATGCAATATCACGACGGGAAACTAGGACGATATATGTCCGCAAAAAAGACGGATGCAAGGCTACGCCAAAAATAATTTTGGTCAAATATTGGAGAAGACGTGAAAGGATGGATAAAGAATTGTTTGACATGCGCAACCAGAAAAAGCACAGGAAGTAAACTGAAGGCACCACTAAACCCAATGCCAATTCCACCAGAACCAATGACAATGATCGCAATGGATGTAGTAGGACCATTACCAGAAACCAACGATGGAAACATTTATATCTTGGTAATAACAGATTATCTCACTAAATTCCCGGAAGCATTCGCAATCCCAGACCAAAAGGCCAGAACAGTAGCAAGAGTATTGGTAGAAGAAATATGCTGTAGATATGGAACGCCAAAACAGATCCTAACCGACCAAGGAACAAATTTCATGAGTGAAATAATAGAAGAAGTAACAAATTACTTCCGAATCGCCAAACTAAGGACTTCGCTATACCACCCACAAACCAACGGACAAACAGAGAGATTCAATGGAATTTTAATAGAAATGATGTCCAACTACGTGTGCAAGCATCAGAAGGACTGGGATAGATATATAAACTTATGCCTCATGGCATATCGAATGTCAATACACTCAGCAACAAAAATGAGCCCTTTCAAACTAATGTACGGCAGAGAATGCAACATGCCGATCGACCTGGAATACCAACCGACAATTTCACAATAAATGGAAATTGATGATTACGTAACAGGATTCAAAGAACGAATGCAGGAAGTATGGAAAACCGCAGGCACGAATATCCGATTTAATCAAGAAAACTACAAAGAATTACACGATAAAAAACGAGATGTACGCGAACATAACTTGCAAGTAGGAGACTGGGTAATAATAGCAACACCAGAAATTATCCCAGGAGTAGCTAGAAAATTACAAAGAAGCAGCAAAGGACCGTATGAAATAATGTACGTAAATGAAAACAACGCACGGGTTAGACTAGTTAACAACCCACTAACTAGACCTATATACGTAAACGTTTGTAGATGTAAATCGATACCCAAAACAATAACCAAAGAACCAGAAATCGAGGTATGAAGACCATATCGCAAACCCAACAACTAAGTATAAACGGACTAATGTTAAGCCGTAAAAGAGAAACGATAGCAAACAACCAGCGAATCGAAGAAAAACCGCAACAGGATGAACCGAAGATAACACTAGACCCAACAAAAGATAATGTGGACAAGATGGACACAATAGTACAAGCGATAAGGGAGATAATGCCCAAATTGGTCGAAGTAAAAGGATGGATGAGAATAATAGACAAAGCAGAGAGAATTGCAATAGATTACGCCAAAGGAGTCAGAAGCCCATCAGAAATGAATCTCATAAAAGAAAAGATACCGATAATATTCACAATGACGGACGTAGAAGGAAACGTACGATTACATTTTGCAGTACAACATGCAAATACCAAAAGAACATTGGATATCATCCGATTGATGGGAGAATGCGGACAAGCATCTAACGTAAAAACGAGGAGGGACAAACCCCATTAATGCTAGCAGTAGCAGCAGATGCTTCAACAACCAGTCTGAGAGAATTACTGAAAACCGGATCAATATTTAAAGAAAAAGATAACGGGGAAAACAATGTACTGCAATACGCACTAAAATCAAGACAAGCAAGTGCGGTAAAATTCATCATCAATAATGCGACAATAAAAAAAAGAGAAATAATGGGAAAAACTATCCAAACACTATGGGAAGATGTCGGGGCCAAACAGGATGAAGCAGCAGCCAGTCTAATGAAGTGGACCTATGAAAATTCACCACTGAGGGTATTTAATTTAAACCATATGGTATGAAATAGAAACATCCTACTAAAAGAGACAATATACGCCTACTATCCGTTCCCAAAGACAATAAAAGCAATGTTAAAATGGGAAAGACTGAAATTTACAAACAACCCATTAGAAGCAATGCGAATCGGTGACAGAAAAGAACAATTACTAACAATTACAAATAAGATTTCAAAGGAGCAAACAAGAAATAAAAGAAATGGATGACCTAAAAGCCAAGATAATAAAGACATACGAAGAAATAATCGAAGCAATAAATATCGAGGACGACATTTTAAAGAAGACCCCGAATGAACAAGGAAATAATAACGGAGACAAAGAGGACCAAGATAACGGACAAGATATGAATAAAGCTACGCAAGACAAACCACCAGATAACAAAAATAAAAACACCCACCAAGAAACAGAAAGCATAAAAGGAACAGAAAATAATGACAACAACGAGAAAAACAAAAATCATAAACGAAGAACACCACTACACGATAAAAGTCTACAACGATCAAAGGAAAGCCAACACCGACCATCCCTACTACAGAAACTAATAATACTAATCACATCAATCAAGTTGACAGAAGCCAATAAAGATACCCAAAGAGAGTTGAAATCGTTTATGTTACGTACAATAGACGATAAAGGAACCCCAAGCCAAGGAATATGCCTTTACCTAGCTGAGAATACCAGTATAAGCTGTTATTTTGGATCAATAGGAAAGCCAGGCGGCATAGACATACAGCCACAAGATCCATCATCTTACTGGATCACAAAAGATATATGCAGAGATACAGAAAAGGAGGACAGAGGTATAAGAATTCAAGTGAATCCAGGAATAGAAAATCTGCAAATAATGAACGTAGGAACTAAAACGATTAAACAAATATGTGTACGACACTTAGTCACCAATTGTTGGGAAGGAAACCTGAAGAAGGGACAAAAATGCGCATGGGACAGTCTAAAAGGCGAAACAGAATACATCGTATGTGCAGGAAATAACAGAACAATAACCTGTACAATAGTTAGAACACTAAAAGAAAAGATCACAACAGCAAGAATAATACCAAAAGAAAACCCATATAAACGTCAAGTGCCAGAGAATAAAATAATGGTAAAAGTAGAGCAAAGCACAACAAAAGAAGAGGAAGTAATAGTCGATAATATGGACGAAGAACCCATTACAAGAGTCTGTATATACGAAGCTAACAAAAATGGAAAAATAAACAACCGAATAAAATGCAAGACGAACGTAGAAGTAAAGAATCAGAAATATCGCATCCCAACAAAAAGGAAAATCGGGAAATATGAGGTACACATTCAAAAATGGGGGAATATCTTCTGGAAGACAGCAACAAGAAAACCACCAAAATCAATCACGACAAACCAGCAAGAAAGTGAAGTAACCAAAAATAAGTCACAACGAATAAACGCAAGGAAAAGACTGAACACGTACGACAGTCACTTATCAATCCGAGAAGCACTACAACTCCAGAAATCACTGAAAAAAGTACAGCAAATAATAGAAACAACCACCGTAACGGAGATAACAACGGAGATAACAAGTGCAGTAGCGAGCGTCGTAATAATACTAATAATAATCCA
This sequence comes from Schmidtea mediterranea, assembly GCA_022537955.1. Lineage (NCBI taxonomy): Eukaryota > Metazoa > Platyhelminthes > Tricladida > Dugesiidae > Schmidtea > Schmidtea mediterranea. The sequence continues at coordinate 224,048,211 of CM039679.1, read as the reverse complement.
ACTGTCAAGAACCACTAACAAATGTAAGCGAAAGCCAAAAAGGAAAGGATTATGGCCAGCAGTAGAGAAATGCAATTACGATATCGAAATACAATGTAAAATGGAAAGATCGGATTAATACGAAGCCATAGAAAATTCAAACCAAAGCACAAGCAAATGCTGGATGAAAGAACCACCAACTATCGGGCTACCACAAGAATGATCAAACGAATTCGATGTGTATAAAATAACAAATGAGAGGTACGGGGATATACGGACATTACGTATAGAGCCCCTGGATACAATGGTATAGAGCAAGAGGAAACATTGTATATAGTGTAGAATATTAGATAGTATTAGTAGTAGTATTATGTAAGATAGTATATAAAAATTGTATAAAATGCAAAAGGGTAAATAACTAATCAAGAGTGAACGTATGTAAATTAACCAAATACTATAATTAAGAGATGGACCCGAATAACAATAACAGACAGTAACAAGCCAGGATGCCACCATTCGTAGAAGCAATACAGTAGCCAACAACCGTAAATATACCCATAGAGATAGCAGAGCTAGATCGAAGAATATACCAAGATCAAGGAATCGAAACAGTATAGAGACATCAATGCGAATTAATGACGCAAATAACCAACAACGCCCAAGCACAATGGACCAACACCCACATGGTATTAACGGAAAGCGTAAATCGAGGTTTGCATCAAGCAGCTAGGATAGAGGACCAACAGAGAACCATACTGCAACTACAAAGAATTAACTAACCAAGTCAGATGGCAAGCCGAAAAAATCAGAAGATTACAAACCACTCAAGAGCATGGAAGCTGGGTCGAATGGCCCGAATTTACCCCAGAACCAGATTCAACAGAAAATTAAAATAAAGTTTACCGTGTAAATATGTACAAATAAATAGAATAAAAAAAACGAAACAAAGATGTAGAATAACTAGAAATTATTGTAGATATGCAAGCAATCATCGACAAGATTAGAGGAAGCGAGAATCCATCCAAAGTCATGAGAAAAATAATGAAAGAGAGGATAAAAATACTAGATAACATAGAAGAGAGGATGAAATGCTGCAAATGTAAAAGATTATTGATCGGAGCAAGACAAACGAGATGTGGATGTAGAATATGCACAGATTGTACAATAGAACTAATAGAAACAAAAATAGCAATATGCCCAGGATGCGTCGAAACATTCGAAGGAGAAGACGACCCTACAATATTAGATAAAGCCACAAACAAGTAGATAACCAGCCTAATGGTTCATTGTCAACTAAAAGAATGCGAATGGGAAGGACTCATGAGGGAAGTAGAAAACCATATAAAGGAATGTGAATACAACGAAATACAATGCGAGAAATGCCAAACTAAGATAACAAAAAGGAACGAAAAAGAACATGAGAAATCGTGCACCATGAGAAACGAAAAATGCAAATTCTGTGGAACTACCGACAAATGGATAACAATAGAAAAGGAACATCGAAACCCAAGAGAAGAACAAATATGCGAGGCATACGAAGGGATGTGTACCAACGATTGTAATAGGAAAGACAAAGTCAAACTGAAGGCACACTGGAACGAATGTACAAACAGACCAATCAAATGTCCACTAGAGCTATTAAACTGTCAAACACGACTACCAATCGCAGAAATTCATAAGCACATGACGGACAACAGTATCGAGCATATAGAGATTATGATGAAAACGATAGGAACGATCGCATGGGAAGTACAAAACCTACGGACATAGTTAGATTCACAAAAAGCCTTGATAAGAGAAATACTAGAATCCAGACAGAACTTCGAAAAAGCTAAAGAATCTATACCTAAGAAAATTGCGGAAATGGAAGAAAGAATCCAACAAATAATCAGCAGTCTACAAGAGTTAGAAACAACCAGCCCTGTAGCCAGAAAACTACCCACAACACCCTTCATATGGAGAATAACTGGATTAGCAGAAAAATTGCAAAGAACAAAAGACGGAACGAATAAAATAATAGATAGTCCACCAATGTATGGTTGGAAAAACGGATACAAGATAGGTCTCAGAATATACTCAAATGGGGATGGAAACACAACAGGTACCCACATAAGTGTATTCTTCAGAATAGAAAGAGGAGAGTACGACGAATTTTTAACGGGCCTTTCAAACAAAATATTACACTTAAAATGCTAGGACGAGAGGAATATCGCTATCCGATCAGAGCAGGAAACGAGCAACAACTAGAAAGACCAACAGCCGCTTGGAACATTGCAGTCGAAACACCATTTTTTATGCACATAGACGACTGAAAGAAGAAGGATTCTTACGCGACGACAATCTATATATAAAAGTAGAAGTGGAGAAACCAGCAAAGATATTGTAAAGAAGAGAGGATGTGTAAATAAAAATGTAAATAAAAATAGCGAAAAACCAAAATATAAATCAAATAACAGAAAAATCAGAAAAACCAAAATCGAAAAATTAACGACGTTTATAATTAGATGGCAAGCGGAAACAGCGAACAGAAAATTGTAGAGATAAGAGATGGATCAGGATCACTTTGGTCAAAATTACGGAGAAAACCAGAAGAAGAGGAGAAAACCAATATATTAACTGCAGCAGTGTCACATTATATGAACTATAACGTAGAAGGAATACCCCGACAACTTATGAAAAGAATATAAGAGACGAAAAGCTGAAAAAAGAGGAACAAAGATACCTAACATTTAGAGATAATAAAGTATTTACCGATCAACGAAGCAAGGAACTGGCCGCACAAGGATTTTATTTCACAGGAACACCAAAATATCCAGACGAGGTCACTTGCATCTTTTGCAGAGGACAACTCGCACAATGGAGAAAAGGAGAAACGGCAAAGCAAGAACATCGAGAAAAATTCCCAAAATGCCCATTCATACTAAATATGGATGTAAGAAACCAAGCAAACTACAAACTGGAAGGTATTCAGAAATTAGAAGTAGATGAAGACGAAAAAGGAGGGAAAAAGAAAATAACGATAATCAGAACTTTCGAGGACCCGACCGAACTAGCAGATGGAGGAGAAACTATAAAGAGAACATTCGAGGAAAGGATAAAAACCTTCAAGGGAAACCCAAGAGCAGCAGAATTTGCAAGCCAAGGATATTGCCAAATGACACGAGGAATAATGTGCGAAGGATGTAAGAACCAACAACCAATGCAAGACCAAAACGTTAAAAAATTGAAACACAAAGGAAAATGTATGTATAAAGAGGAGAAAGAATCAAAAAACGTAGAAGTATCAGTCGCGGACCAGCAAATAGAGGATATATTAGACCAACCGAAAACCAGAACATTAATGCTACTATCAGGAGTAAATACCAAAGCAATGAAGAAAGTAATCAGCGAAAGATTAACTAACAACTTGGAATGGTACGACTCGACACAAGCAATAATCAGAGCTATCAAACGATATCAGGAAAAACCAAAAGAAAACCTCGAAAAATCAATTGATAAAGGAAGCCATATTAGATCAACACCAATGTGTAACGTGTTGGCAAAAACATGTCGAGATAATACATACACCTTGTGGACATATGGTCACATGCAAAGCATGTGGAGCAAAGATAAATATATGCCCAGTGTGTAGAAAGCCAATCAGCAGACAGATAAAAGGATTCCGTTTTTCTGATCAGTAAAAGGAAAACAAGACGATATATAAAGAGTGTAATTAGAAAAAGCAACGATAAAATATAAACAAAGATAGCAAATAGACAAAATCGGTGTACCAAAAATAACGAAAAACCTAAAAATATGTATAAAGAAAAGAAGTAATTAACGTTAATATTTAGAGCCAACAATGAATCAAAACGAAATATCATCACAAGTAACTAAAGAAACCGAATCAGAAAAAGAAAAACCCAGAACAATTTCAGATAACCTACAGAAACAACTAAAGGAAGCAAAAGAGAAACCTTATAAAGAACGAGAAAAAGAATTGATGAAGGAATTTATTCAGAATCAGACGAGAATCGCAAATCAAAGAAAAGAAATACGAACATTAGAACAAGATAAACAAGATCAACAAAGCGAAATAGAGAAACTACGAGAAATAATAAAGGATAAAGAAACAGAAATACAGGAAGAAGGAGAAGGAATTTGTAGAATCCTAAACCAAACAAAAGAGGAATTGAAACAGATGAGAACCAAATACCTGGTAGAAAGGACAAAGAGAACAAGCATGGAACAAGCAAAGGAATGGAAACAGCAAGCTCTACATTGGAAAACCAAATGGCAAGAGGATAAAGAACGATCAAGAAGTAGATGGAAAGCACACGCAAGACACTACGCGCAGCAAATAGACGAGGAGAAAGATCGAACAAGAACCTACCAGGAAAGGTGGAAAAAAGCAAAGACAGAAGTTAACCAACTAAGAAATCAAGGACCTAAACCAACAAGAAGAATAAGAGAGCCCAAAGACGACAGACAAGAGAGAATAGTAATTCAACTAACGGAACAAGCAAAAAGATGGAGAGGAAAATATCGACTGCTAAAGATCGAAAATTTAATGCAATGGGAACACATTCAGAAACAAGATTACGAAATAATATTCCAACAAACCAGAATGAAAGAGATGCTAATAGACCAGGAGAGGACTCTCAAACAAAGACAAGAGCAACAAATAAAAACGGAGGAAAAAGAAAAATGGATCAAATGGGAAGCAAAAAAGTGCAAAGAACAATGCGAAGAACCTAAAAGAGAAATGAGATTACTACCCAAGAAATTATTAAACAATGAAAATTGGGAACTATGGGAACAGATCGAAGAACAGAAACGGACAATCGATGACTACAACAACCAGATCCGAACAATGGAATTTCGAGAACGAATCAGACAAAGCTCAATAAGAAGGCTCAGAAAGAACGAAACAGGTTACGAGAAACAGATCAAAGAAACAAACAAGAGACTGGTGGAAACAAAAAATCAACTAACAGACGAAAAGCGACAAAACCAACAACTATGCGATAAATTAGCAGAAGTCCAACAAGACGTAAATGGACATCGAGGCGTAGTAGTATACAAAGAAATTCAGCTACGACACCAGCTTGAAATAAACGAACAACTGAGAGGACGAGTAGAAGCAGAGATCGAGATAATAAAGAAAAGCTACGAGGAAAATGAACAAAATCTAAAGAAAGAAATCGAGAAACTAAAAGCGCTAGAGAATACGCATCATCTAGAAGTGCGAGTAGAAGAATTTACGGAAAATGTAGATTACCTCACCTATCTATTAGATGAGGAAGTACAGATTACAAATTCGTTACGAGAAGAAGTAGTCACATTGCAAAACAGGCCACCAATTTTACTTATGCCATTATACCCAACGGAAATGTTAACCCAAGTTCCCAATGAACCAGACGAGGGATTTGGCGAAACCGAAAAAACAGACGTATAGAGAGAAAAAGGAAGTTGTAAAAAGTGTATAAAGATAGAAAAATAAAAATAATAAAAACAAAATTGTATAAAAAGCTAAATTAATGTATCTTTAGCATGAAGTCAAATGAAGCAGAAATCCAAATGGATCAAGAAAGCAGCACAAGCAAGTACAATAAATATCAACCAATCCCTATTCAATTAGTACAGCCAATCGAACAAGATCCATTGGAATATTATAGTAAAAAGTGAAGAACGGAAAGAAAAGAGTGGCGAGAAACAGTAGATGAGCAAGGAATAGTAACGGAGAGGTTAAGAAAACACCTGATCCAGACAAGAAAACTAGTAAAAACCGTAAAACGAGAATTAGCAACCGAAATGAGAAGCGTAATGGAGAAAAAGAAGGAAAACGAATATCTAAAGCGAGAGATAGCAAGAATAAAAACCCGAGTAGTCCTGGAAGACTATTGGAAAACGGAAGCAGAAAGGATGATAAAAAGTAGAAAAAGCGAACAACAATACCTAATTCAGCTGAATGAAACCTGCAAAGAAGCAAGAGAAACAAAACCACCAGCAAATCCAAGAGGAAATCGAGATATTAAAAGGAAAACTACAGAAACAAAAACGGAAAACAGAAAAACAGAAAACCAGTAAAGGGAACTATAAATATAAATTCGAGAGAAAACAAAAGATTGAGAGAAATCTACGAGTTCAGCTAAACCACCAACGAAAAATAATCAAGGAGAACAAAGAACAATTAGAAGAGCTTCCAAAATTGACAGAGCGGTTGGTAAAGACACAAATATTGATAATGAGATTTGCCGAAGGAAAGGCGAAAGAGGAATGAGTGCGGAGAGTAAAGAGACCTTAAAATAAAGGGAAAATCCACTGTATAAAAATAAAATATGTAAATACTGGCCAAGCAACTAATGCATGATAGAATGAGAACCATAGCAAACCTAAAGAAGCTGCACATGATAATGATGGTAACAATAAAGTTATGCGTAACCGAAAACCCCTTGGATATATGCGGAAAATCTCACTCATTCCGAAAGGAAGATAGTACGTGCGCAAGTTACAAAGAAATATGTGAAAACCCAAAAAGCGAAGAATGCCAACAATTAACCCTAATATGTAATCAATGCCTAATAAAAGAAAACGGAAACATCAACCACAAACTGAGACAAAGCATCGAAAAGGAAAGCGAAAAAATCAGACAAATAATACAAAGCCTTCTAGATAAAAAGAACGAGAGGTCTAAAATAGAACATGAAAACCTAGACACTATCATCAAAAAAATTCAAAAAATTACTGAAGCGAACCCCGAATATGAGCAAATACAAGAAATCCTATGAGACATCCGTTCCATCAAAAGACAGTCACCGAATAAATTCCAAAAAACGAACGAATCAAGCCTAACGACCCCACAAAGTCGAATTATAATAATCAATCTAATCCTAAACATCGTGTCACTGATATGCTATCTTATAACCTGCCTGAAAATAACCAACCAACAAAGACAGAATACCTCAACTCAGAAAACCCAAGAAATAATCAGTCAAATTCGTAATCCCAAAAACCCAAGAAACAGAAAGACTTTCGTATATATCGATCAATAAGCCAAGCCAATTCAAGCCAACAAAGAAGAACATCACCTAGAAACAGAAACCCACGCCATCATCAAAGACAATTGCGATTCATTTGGAACTAAATTTGATAATCACTTAATGATTGTGTATTAACTTATTTTTTAAAGGAACCTATCAATATGCAATTGGTAAATCAAGTCAAACTCAATCGAACTCAATTTCATTCTCTCGCTTAGATACTCTCAATGATAAATATCAAGGATATTGATACTGTTTTCAATAAGATCAATTCAAATTTAAAATGTAATCAAAATGCATTCTTCACCTGTCAATATAACAGATATTATGATGTATTTGCAGAAATAGGTTTCAAAGAACAGGAAAACTGGTATTTAACAATAACAATACAAGGATATAAAGCCGATCAAAATGATGTGCTTTCTCCAATCTGGAAAATTGTAACTGCTAGACTTTCACAATTATTTTAATGTATATTTTAGTGTTTAATGTTAATAAATGTATTTGATCAGATTTTGTTTGTTTTCTTTACATCATATTCTATAAACAAAATTATAATTAGATTTAAAATTGTTTAAAAATAATGTCTGAAAAAGGTAAAATATAAAATAATCAATTAATTTTCGTTTAGAATACTTAATAAACTTTTTGTTTGATAAACTCGAAGAAATATCGGTGTAAAAATTAGAGATATGTCAACTCTAGTTGAAGCATTGGGTAAAGAAGATTCTGGTTCTGATTCAGAATTTCCGAGTGAAGATGAATAAATTGTTAATGATGAAGATACGGAAATTGTTAATGATAAAGAAATCCTTACTGAAAATTTAATTGAGTCTAACAAATTTAAGACTTGTGTTGACCATGTTATAGAAAATATAATGATAGAATATTGTGGTGATGAAGCATGTACATGTAATAATCAATAAATCTTTAAAAATGTAGTTTTTATTATTAATTCATTTAATAAAAAAGAATAATACATTTATTAAAATTTATGATAGACTTTATTACAGATATATATGACAGATGCTCCAGTTAATAGTTTTTAAAAAAATTTACAATTTTAAATATAAATATCTGTACGTTTGGCTTCTGCGGCAACTTGAATAATTGATACACATCCACCAATTGCTTCTACCCATGGATCAATTTTTGTTTCTATTACTTAAATAATGATAAAAATAAAATAATAATATAAAGTAATATATCTTAATGGACCATTAGAAAAAATTTTTATATCATGTGTTTTATATACATTAATCCTACTATTATTCGCATCCATTTATTATTTTCATCAAACATATAACTAAATATCGATTGGAATGAATTTTCTTTCTCTCTAATGTTGGCAAATTGATAATGGGCTCAAAATGGAATATCTTCTACGATTTATTTGGTACGGTTGACCATGAGTTTTATGTTTTTAATGATATCATAATAATCTCCATTATTAGCAACTAGCTCATTCAACAGAGTTATAAAACGTTTAGTTTCTGGCATTTTATAAAAAGGTTTGGAGGGATAAACTTTTTGCAATGTCTTTATTTAAGAAAATAAGTAAAAATATATAATGGAAATGTGAATATTGATGATTTGTTGCTACTGTTTTGCATAGCCGGTTGCATAGGTTTCATCGACTGTTGAACTTCTTTCATTATACGATTGAACTGATCAGTTGTTTTATTAGAATAAACTTTTATACTATATTGAACTTGATTTAGTATTCTTTCATTGAGTTTTCGATTTTCATTAAATTTGAATATTGATTTTCTTAATTCATTTTTGATAATACCAATGTCTGATTTAGATATAGAATATAATCATATATTTGGTTCCAAGCTCTTTTTAAAGTCTCATATGTGAGTTCAAATCAGATTTCTAAATTACTAATTCTTTCAGATAATTTTTTGACCGGAGTTTTCATATCTCTAGGTCTACCTATCATATACAAAATATCCATCAACACGGCTGTATCAGGACATACACATCTTGTTGAATTTTACCTTGAACGGTTAAAACAATTGAGTTAGCCCTTTTAAAATAACTGTTGGGCTGGTACAAGGTTTTGCTTAAATGGACTGGAAATAGCACACAAACACAAAATGCAGATTTAAAATCGGACCCATAAACATTAAATAACCACCTCAAAATGCGAGAAACACATAATTAAAAATATAAAATGAAAAAACATAAAAGTAAATCAAAATATTAACAAATGCACCAAGATCTACACGAATTGACATAAAAATAGCATAATAACAAAAGATTTGACTGAAAATTGACAATTTACAGAAAAAGAAAGAGTTAATGAATAAATTGAATAAAAATAAAATAATTTTAGTCAGAAATGATTAAAATAAAAAGTTAATGAATAAATTGTCAAATAAAATCGAAAAAATAATAAAAATTAGAATTAAATTAGACAAGTAATATCAAGGTCAAATTTTGTTTTATCGCATGAAAATTAACACGCAAGGTTAGCGTCACAGAACAGGTATATATACCAATCCATTTTCACAGAATTTTAATAAGTTTTCACTTAGTGAACAAATTACTTTTCGCTAGAAACTTACAAATCTAAGGAGCAACTCTCGGCAATAATTTCCACAATACGAAATCAAGAACCTTATATGTAAGCCCTACTTGATCGTATGTGTTGGAATACCTTTGTCGTGTGTATGGATGAATGACCAAGGATGAATCTATGAATAACATATTGATTTGAAAATATATATTTATAACGAACGAGTCTTCAATGTCGAAATTTTTCTGGCCCACAGCCACACAACATACAAGTCATTAAACTCATACATAACTAGTCACACTGTGTAAGTGCGGTTTCTCCGCCTATAGTGTGTGCCCGTGAGAGTTCCGTCGTGCGTAACGACGGCCTCGAACGTAAATATTCTATTCATTATAGGGGCAGAGGGGAGATCGAGAACTAGTTTTTAGCTGGCTCTCTTTCACCTATCTCCCGAAAAATCGACCTAAAATCAAAGATACGAATCGGCTAAACTGATTACACCGAGTAGTCTAGTGGACACTCGTAAAATCTAATATGAACACAAATTCCTTAGGATTAAATTGAGGCTCGGGAAGTGGGGACTCGATATCGATGTGAAGAAAGTAATTAAATATCTTAAAAAATGATGACAAAAAGTAATTAAATATCTTAGAAATGATGACGAAAAGTAATTAAATATCTTAAATTTGATGACGAAAAATGATTAAATATCTTAAAAATAATGACGAAAAATAATTAAATATCTTGAAAAGTAATTAAATGTCTTAGAACGACGAGGAGTAAATAAAATATAAAAAATGACTAGGAGCAATTAGATATATTAAAGGTGTCGGAAAGCAATATTAAGACTAACGAAAAGGGATTAAATATGTTAACACTTATGCAGGTATTCCAATACGTTAAAATAAATGAAAGTAACCAAGATGCAAGCTAAGCGTAATCAAAGATAAATAAGATAACTAGAGAAGTTTAAGCAGAACCGATTTTGACTAACCGTAATCAAATTCACTTACAAGTGACTATGCGTAATTAAGATAAACCTAACTAAAGAAAACTAGAATAGCATTTAACTGAACGTAATAAAAAAGGTAACAAAACTCAAATGAATTGAGAAATAATGGTTGACGCGACTAAATTGCTGTTAAGACAGTCAGAATTAATATCAAACTTGAACAAACCACGAAATGGTATTAATGTAAATCACAAGAAACTCAATTAAAGTTAAGTTCATATACACTTAAATTAACTTGGCAATCATAATACCATACCGGTAATAAAGTACGTCTCACTAATTCACTGAATAAAAATTTTAATACGAATCATACTACTAGAATCAGGCAACGAAAATTCAATTTAATTAATTACAAAATCTAATGACGTGGCATAGACCAAGGATCAATCACCAAATGTCTGATATACCGCGGGAAACCGTATTAATAGTCTTCTTCAGAGCGAGAACATAGAGTCAAATACCCATGACCAGTATACCATTACGTAATTATTGGAGACCGAGAGAGACTCTGATGAATTTCATACGCAGGCAAAATAAGCATCACAATCAATAACATGGAAACCTCCGCATCCATAGGAAACCGTCGACGTTTCGTTAATAACCGATTGTACATCTCGAGATACACTGATGCGGATGATCAAAGACTTGAGTACCGATAGATTGAGAATGGAGTAAGACATCGGCAAAAAGGCAGATTGGATTCGCGAGTCCGATGACCAGGAAATGATTCACTTCTATTTGGCACTGAATAGAGTAGGAGATCGTAGATAAATCAGTTTAGTATTGAAACTTAAATCCATTCCCATGAGTGACAATGAATGTAGAAATATCACGATTTATTAATATACCATGTGGAGATTAAGTCAATAAAAAGCAATTAAGCGATATAGGGAACAATAAAAATATTTAGATTCCAAATCAGCCATAGACCCGATCATTGGCATTGTATAGTGACAGGTGGTTAAATTAAATAAACAGCTGAAGTATAGCGACCAAGATAAACCAAAACATCCCAACAAACGATCTCATCCGCATGCCAGGCCAGGCAGGACGGAGCGCTTACGACGACGTGCCCAAGGCGAAAATAAATGATTACTAAACTTAAATCCAAATGTTAATGAAATAAAATTGTATTTTTGATATTTTGTCTTCTTTCCAATAATTGGCGTACATGAATAAAACAAGGAGGAATTACTAAAGGGACCTGAAAGATAAGACGGACAGAGGCCTTCTAACGGCAGTCCGCTGAACCCGACATAGGACTAAACCTTAGCAGTTCTGATATCGGAACTCACCTTTGGCGGTCCTGTGACCAATGGTTACAGTCCAACGTTGCCTAGCAACGGGTAACCATTGGCGAGCATTGAAATACTTTGTATTTAATGGGGTTAAGGTCATCAACACCACTTATCCCACATAACTAACAACTAATATTATTATTAAAATTTCTTTAATCATTTTCAAATTTATATAAATTAATTATTGTTTATAGCTAAAAGGTTGTGTGTGTGTTTAACTTATTATGACTCATCCAACGACATTGCATGAGTCATTGTCTTTGTCTTAATTTTGTTTTGTACTTTTACGCTTAGGAAAAAACATTTCCCCCCGGGGTGAGTTAGTAGTGACACATCCCACTACTAATGTAATTTTTAATATTTATCAAGGGAATTTTGATCATTATTATTCGGTGGTCGTTGTTATTTTCCCTCACTCATGTTATCCTTGCTTTCGTTACGATAACCGAGTGATTAAAATTAGTATTACGAGTTTATAATGATCCTAATATATACTGTCGTCGTGACAGTTATTGCGGAAATAGTTCGATATAATAATATTATATTAACCTATATAAATTCAAATGACCCGACCTAATCCGTCGTCATCATCACAGGTTGTCCCATTATCTTATTATGAACCTAAAAATATGAGGAAGGAAACAATGAACAGGGTTGTACTCATTTAAACTGACCAACAACTCAATACTAACGTACTTAAGACCGAATGAAACCACGAAATAAAACCCAAGCATCATAGTTTTCTTGTTCACATCTGGACACACGTCATCAGGTGCTTCAGGGTTTTTCAACTGATACAAGAGAAAATCTTTGAAGGTACTGATGGGCCTGTTCTAGGTGTGTAACCATAAATAACAGTGAGAGTTAGACGACACCGTAAGAAGTCAGACCCGGAGGAACTTACATTAGTACAATGTATAATTATTGATTTAAATATTATCATTTGAGTAAATGCTCCACGTAATTATTCAACTAGTAATTAAAAATATATATTATTTAAATAAGTGTAAGGCCACAAATCAGACTTTGAGAAATTCAGGAAAGACATCGCCAAGTATCATGTGGAGGCGATGAGCCAGCCGCAATGTGCGGAGTCCTTCGTGCGTTGCTGTACGCGCATAGAAGAGGCATGGATCCGGCTGGACGAGGTAAAAAGCTTCACCAGCAGATATCGCAGCTGAAGCGTCTTTATGAAGAGGAACTTACTTTATCCAGGTCGCTAAAGGTGAAAATTCACCAACAAGCTTGCGCAATAGCAACCTTAGAAACGAAACTGCAGATCCACACCGATCTCGCCCCGAAACCCACTTTTGCCGAAACCGAATTATTCCCAGCCGAAGATACCTTCGTGGTCGAGGTAAGGGCCTCCACCTCTGCGTCTTCTCTGTAGCCGACCAATACAGTAGCTATACCTATCCGAAAACGACCACCTCCACCAAAAAAGCGGCCGGGTTAACATGAAAAGGCTCGGAATCGCAAGTTGAAGGAACCCCGTCTGCTAGGACAATTCAGTTATATCTTTGATTTTAATTAACTTTGTTGTACTGAATTTTGACCGTCCTGTAAATTTGTGTTCGTTTAAAATTATAATTTGTAGTTCTTCGTTTCGTAAAATTATTTGATTTGAAAGATCCTACAACTAAAACTATATTGTTCAAAGGCTACTGAAGGGATAGTTAGAATGGGACTTAAATGATTTGAACAATAAACCTTCAATGGTAGTCCATGAACCCACTGAGGGTTAAAGCATTAGCAGTTCTTATAGAGGAACTCACCTATTGTTAACCTTCCACCCACTAGTACACAGTTCCAACGTCATTTTCGACGGGTGACTAGTGGTAATAACTGTTGCGCGCGTACTGCATTGGGATTAGTAGCCTACCCCTTGACCACTTATGCAAAGTTCTTCCCTATCAGTACCCAGCAAAAAAAGAAATGCAGAATAGTAGCTTGTGTTGCATCAGCTAAAGCAAGAAAGACAAATTTGTAATAAATGTATTAATAGATTTAACTTGTGTCATTTTTTACCCAATTCTAAAGTACCTTTTTAGAAAATAAAACGTAAGTAACCTATCGTCGAAGAGGGGCGCAAGATCGGCGCCGTTTCCTTAGATCACCCACTGCTCTCCAGTCTTTACTTATTACATTTTGTTTACATTTCAGCAACATTTAGCTTGAGGTTTTTTGTTAAATACTATTAAAATTGTTTTATAACCTTAATTTTTGGAGATGTCAAAATAAAATGACAATCTGCTTAATAAATGATAAAAAGATTTTGCATGACTTACGTAATATATAAATATTTGGAAAACTGTTTAATATATACATTTTTCAATATAATGTCGAAAGCATGTATTATGTAACATTCAAAATTGTTTAAATATATAAACCTAAATTTCGATAGGTTTATTATACTTTTGGATTTGAAGTCACGTATCAAGAAAATTTTATTGAAATGGCATCGTTACAAAAATTTACTTTGAAAGAGAAACATATTAATATGTCTAACCAATTCGATTCAAATTCTAACAGATTTTCCGAATTCAGGTGATTTTGCTTTATTTAATTTTAATCAATTGTTACTAATTTAGCCGGACTCTAGATTTTAAAGAACACGGGAAATTGCTTTTTGACTTTTCTAAAAATTTGATATCCACCGATATTTTTAGAGATTTGATTCAATTGGTATTTATTTTATTACTTGCTTCAATTAATACTTTGTATTTTAGGCTAAAGACAGTGATGTGGAAAACAAAAGAAATAAAATGTTTAGTGGTGAAAAAATAAATTTCACTGAGAATAGATCAGTATTACATATCGCTTTACGAAATAGGTCAAATAAATCAATTTATGTTGATCAAGTAGATGTAATGCCCTCTGTCAATGCAGTATTAAAGCACATGAGAGAATTTACAGAATCGGTGCACAAAGGATTATTTTTGGGACATACTGGTAAAAAGATTACTGACGTAGTTAATATTGGAATAGGGGGTTCGGATTTGGTAAACTTTATTAAGAATTAGATTTTATTTATTTATATTTCTAGGGGCCAGTTATGGTGACAGAGGCTTTGAAGCCATTTGCCAACAAGAATATTCGAGTTCATTTTGTGTCAAATATCGATGGAACGCATATGGCTGAGACCTTAGCTAAATTGAATCCTGAAACTGTTTTGTTTATTATCGCTTCAAAAGTAATTTTATAAATTTTATTTTCTAATTCAACTTAATTTAAAATATTTAACATTTTAATGTATAAATCTAGCAATAAATTATGAATTATTTTTAAGTTATTTGAGGCCTATAAAATATAGCAGTTTGTATTTAGAATATCCAAATTAAGAGTTTTGTTTATTTATATATATTTCACAGAAGAATAAATATTACGAAAAATTAATAGAATAAAAATGTTTATTTGCATCTTTAGTGCTGAAAGAACTATTAGAAGGGCGTGTGATTTTTGGAAAATCACAATTATATAACAGCTGTGATGAATGAGTTAATAGAGACGGAAATGTAAACATTGAATGTTTATGTTACATAATAAAATGTGCAGTTATATTAAATTTTAATAAATTTCAGTTGATTTTGATTGGTTGTTGGAAAATCCAATCAAAATCCTCGATTTTTTTAAAAGTATTTATAAGAATATTATTAATTATATTTATTATGCTTAACTATTCCCAATAACATCATTTACTTGTCGCTTTTTAATCAAGAAAAAGTATAAGACGAAAAATACTATTTAAACTATTCTGATTATACTGCTGAAAATTGCTATTTAAATTCTTATATGGTTTTATTGAATTTAAATAAGAAATTATGTAGGAGAATTGGTAACCTACGTATAATATTTACATTCTTATCGACTTACCCCTAAAAGAATACATTAAGGGCTGTCTATAAATGACTTCACACGCCTAAGGCGAGGAGGAAGTGTTTTAGAAATGTGGGTCTTCAAGGCAAGGTGGAATTGAATGTCACACGTTTTTATGAGTAAACATGACACAGTGTGGCTATTTGAGTACCACTCTATAACAAAAACTCAATTTATTAATAAGAACAAACCAAATTTAAGCAATTTAAAATGAAATAAAATTTATGGATCTTTTTTATTTTCTAAAACATCGACAAGTTCTTAATTTTTTGATTATTTACACTCATCGCTGCATTTCAAATTTTTCATTTTTAGCCTCTTTGTGACGAAGTCATGTGTGAAAAATAGTCTAAAATTGCGCGACAACATTTATTATAATATTTTTTTGCATAACTCCTGGACACCGCGGTTTTCACTATTCGATGTTTTATATCATCTATTACAATTTAATATACCATGTGGAATGAAAGGAGAGATTTACCAGCTATGAATTATTAATAGTTTTAATAAATAGATGAAAATATGTTCGTGAATACCTAAAATTAGTTTAAATGTTAATGAATAAATTACCTACTCCAATTGCGTGTAATGAGTAGAATTTAAAGATATATCACGTAACCTTTGCATTCTGATTGAAGGGGTTTAGGAATATTACGGAACATTGTGAAGGGATAACATCCATAAAGGGTTTGATAATTATTGAAAAACAGTATTGTGCGTGGCATTGAGGGTGAAATCACAATTAATATTCAATCAGCATCGAATATATTTGGAATTTATATAGTTTCATATAGTATTTGAAATTAATAAGGATTGCAGATTGGTAATGAAGAGCATTCCAAATATTTGAAGTTTTTGTTTTTTCTCAAAAACAATCAGCTGTTTCATATATTTTTTTAAAATCCAATTATTAAGTTTCTGATTTATTTTTTACATTTTCCATAAATAATTTTTCTTAGTTTCTTTGTAAATAGTTAGTAAACACTTTGTCAGTGTGTGATTGGCAAGAATTTAGTTTATCTGTATTTTAATAATAATATACATGATAGTTCATTATAAAGCCCGTCAGTCAGACGTTATTTATTTAATTGTTCAAGGTAAAATTGCATATTGTAATTTTATAGGATTTAATTTTTCTAATGGGTTTTCGTAAGATAATTTATTTTTCGTCATACACTCAAAAATCAGTAATTATTGCCACATTCATTCTCTACCAGATATTGTTGTTTTTATAATAAGACTACTAGTAAAGAATATCAAATATTTATCCTTATGTGGTTACTCTACATATTTTACACAAAACATTAATTACATTTATATTTTGAGATAATTTTTGTTTTTTTTTATAAACTAAATAATTTTGTTCTAGAATTAAACATGTATTATCAAAGGTGATTCATAAATCGATATCAATTCGTTTCTCGTTTAAATAATAATTTTATAAGGATTTTTTTTGTTTTTCACCTCTGATTTCTTTATAAGTGACATAATATTTTCTACAAAATTTGACTATGAATCAGATTTATTTAAGGTATTCACGAATTTTCGGCACTGCCATTTTCAAGTGATTGAAAATGGTTGTGCCGAAAATTCGTGAACACCTTAAATAAATCTTATGTAAATAATAATTGTTACAATCAAAATTTAGTGCATCCCTTAATAATTTTACATTTTACACGTTTTGTGATTTTATTATTATCGAAATTCAAAATTGACATGATGTAGACATTTACAACTATTGAAACGATGACAAATGCACAAACTGCGAAACAATGGTTTTTGAAAAATGTCAAATCAGTAAGGCTGGAATTAACTTGTTATATTTTATGAGTTTTCCTCAGGCTTCTGCAGTTTCTAAACATTTCGTTGCACTCTCAACTAATATTCCAAAGGTCAAAGAATTCGGAATCGATGAGAAAAATATGTTTGAATTTTGGGACGTGAGTAATTATATTGATATTTAATAGTGATTTTTTTCCGTGTGTTATTTTAAATACCTTGTTTATAATAACTGTGCTAATTGACATGAGAAAATAATGACATTACATTGTTTACTCTGTAATGTGATTTATTAGTCAAATCGTTAAAACAAAATATTATCAGATCTAACTTAGAAATAAGCTTTCATAATTGATAATGCATTTTTTGCTGACATCAGTTCTGATTACTGCTGGGGGGTAATCGAAAAATAATTATTATATAAAATGATCTTCTTATGGAGATGAAATCAATAATATCGATAAATAATCTCGATTATTGAAAATTTTTAGACAGTCTAATTTTTCAATTGATTCATTGATTATGTTTTAGACTGATATTCAAAATATCGATTTGAGTGATTAGAACATTGATTTTTGAAATTCAATATAGACAGCTTAGATTTTAAATTGATTCATTGATTATGTTTAAAAAATAATCGATAAATCAATGAAAAGGTAAACTGATATTCAAAATATCGATTTGAGTGATTAGAACATTGATTTTTGAAATTCAATATAGACAGCTTATATTTTCTATCATGAAATCAATGAATCGATAGAAGAATATTGTTTAGGTGGTTTGCTCAAATTGAAAGTTTTCAAAATATTTTGTTGTGCTTTCATATCAATATTTACTAAATATTGATGTGCTAAATCATTTAAAATATATAGTATTTTATTTTATCGAACTTTGAGATTCTGGAAAAAATACCACAGTAAACAGGTGTGAAAATTATGCAGTTAGAACAATTAGTTTTAAATTAAACTGCTAAACGGAGTTTTAAAAATCGATTTTAGACACCACCTAAATGTGGACTAATATTAATTTATTGAATATAATTCTAAATTGGCAAAATTATTCAATGGAAATTATTTGTTTAGTGGGTTGGTGGAAGATATTCACTCTGGTCTGCAATTGGACTTTCTATTGCTTTGTACATTGGTGAGGATATTGACAAAATGGCACCGTTAGGGAATTATTTATTTGATTTCAGGAATGGACAATTTTGAAGAATTATTATCTGGTGGGCATGCAATGGATAACCATTTCAAAGAAACTCCATTAGAACAAAACATTCCAGTAATAATGGCAATGTTGGGCATCATGTACATTCATTGTTACAAAGCCGAAACGCATGCAATTCTACCATACGATCAATATATGCATCGTTTCGCTGCCTATTTCCAACAAGGTGACATGGAATCCAATGGGAAATTTATTAATCATGTGGGCAAACGCGTTCCATATCACACTGGACCAATCATTTGGGGTGAACCGGGAACTAATGGTCAACATGCCTTCTATCAATTGATACACCAGGGAACGAGACTCATTCCTGCTGATTTCTTGATTCCTGCACAAACTCATAATCCTATCAATAATGGCTTGCATCACGAAGTGAGTTTTATGTTACAGGAGTTTTCTAAATAACTTATTTATCTATTTATTTTATATATTACTCCCGGCTTTTGATTATTGATTTAGTGAAAAGGATAATTTTAAAAATCGATATTAATATCACAAATCTTTTCTCAGCGACTGAAATTGTTTTTAGTATTTATTATTGATAATTGATAATTTAGAAGGTAAAACGTCTTCATCCTTTAATCTGATACAAATGATCGTGATAATATCAAATTACCATAACAACGAATCCAGTACCTAAATATTCGAGTTATTTCCATAAAATATTGATTAAATACGATGGTTATATAAATAAATTTCCAGTTGAAATCAATTAATACAGAATTAATAATTTTTTATTTACTTATTACAAAATTAATTAATTTTAATTACAAAATTAAAATAACATTAATTTATCTAATCTAGTAAAATGTTGAATTGGAACACTTGTGAACAATCGATATTTATTTAGATAATTTATACGTTTATTGATTATTGATATTGTAAATTTTAATTCGATTGCTTATTTAGTGACTTATTTCCACAATTTAACATTAATAGTCGAATTTAGTAGTTTAGCGCGACCACTGTCGTGTAAAAGTGAGTCGGTAATTGATTTTTCATTGAATTAAGATTTATTCACCTTTAATAACTCTTGAAAATAAAAATTGAATAAGACAATTCCCAAAATGTTTCTATTATCAGAAAGAAAATAAATGAAACGAAACTTCCAAGATTAAAAAACGCAATAAACATTTGGTGATCAACAAACATTCCCAAACAATGTATTTGTTTAATAGGAAACCATATAAACTGAGAACATGTTCGCTTGGTGTTATTAAAGCTCCAGACAAAATTGAAATACGATTGATACAATATTCACAAAAACAAATCATATATTTTCTGTCAACAATATCCTAATTTGTAAATTTATTTCCTGGGTTTTTACTGTTATTAATATCTATAAAATCTGAAATAAATATATTGATATTATTATCACTATCTGAAATTGCAATTTCTTTTCACAAATGTTTCCATATTTGGAGCGATGTCAACATAGTATTTAATATATGATATAAAAATTTACTATATTAAAATAATAAAACATTTTAAAAATTTAATTTTATAAAATTTAATTTGACATTACAAATAATATTAAAATTTAAAAAAAAATTTAAACAATAAAGAAACATAAATTTATCATTATTTAACATAGTCAAGCTATTTAAAAACATTCAAAACATTCGCAGTCACTGTTGATAAGGTCATTGGATCCAAAAATTAAAGTGCTAAATGATTTGACTACGAATGTTTGTAAATAGCTTGAGTGTGTTAAATTGTGATAAATTGATGTTTCTTTATTGTTTAAAAATTTCTTTAATATTATTTGCAATGCCAAATTAAAATTAATAAAAAGTATATATATATATATCAGATAAGTAAATAATAAAATAAGGCCTTGTACCAAATTAATAATTATATTGATGAAATAATTTTCGATTATCATATAATTATTATTTCATCAATATAATAATTACTTGGCAGCAAGGGTTTTTTTGTTATTTACTTATCTGATATTTTAATTTATGCTGCTACCAAGGAATCATCGTTTTATATATATATTTATCAATGATATTTGATATTTTCTTGTAGCTATCCCAAATTATTAATGAAATTGTTGTCTAGATTGTAGTTATTTAAGGCCTCTAGTTAATATTCTGCTTTATATAGATCTTGTTGTCGAATTTCTTAGCTCAAACTGAGGCACTGATGCGTGGTAAAGGTGCAGAGAAAGTTCGAGAAGAACTAGAAGCTGAAGGAATGAGTGGTGCAGATTTAGAATTATTGTCACAGCATAAGTCATTTCCTGGAAATCGTCCTACGAATTCTTTCGTCTTTACAAAGATGAATCCATTTATGTTGGGCGTGTTGATTGCAATGTATGAGCACAAGATATTTGTACAAGGCGCTATATGGGAAATCAATTCTTACGATCAATGGGGGTAATTGACTTGCCGTTTTCCTTATCTAAATTACTATTGATTTGCAATTTGTTTAGCGTGGAATTGGGAAAGGTTTTGGCCAAAAAGATTCAACCTGAATTGAGTGGTGGCGAAGTGATTAAATCGCATGATTCGTCGACCAATGGACTTATTGATTTCATCAAATCTCAAAAAAAATAACTCTTTGATTAGAATCAATTTTCAGTTTTATTTATTGCCCTGTTAACATGAGGTATTTAACACAACTTTGTCTTTATTGGTTACAATTTAGTACAATTTATTTCTATTTATTAATAAATTTTTTCCTGTATTTGGCTTTTATTTGATAATTTATTGATTTATTTAATTTCGGCTATTCGGAATCAATTTTAATATTGAAATAATCAATATTAACAATAAGATAATTAATTATTTCAGCTTTAATCTAATTTTTAACGGGCCTTGGCAAGAGAAAATATAACTTGATTTAATTAAGAAGAATCCTATAGGTTTTAGGAATATCGTTAAAACAACTGTTTCCAAACTTTGCACTTTCGCCAATATTTTGTTTATCTGGTGTTGTGCTATAAGATATAATTTAAACAAAATATAATGACTATTTAATGTCATTTTGGAAATTATCAAAATGGCTGCTGTAACATGAGCATACACCGCAAGCAGAAAACAAAAACAAATTAAAAAAATAACATAATTAATTAAAAACAAATAATTAATAAATTTCGCATAGAATTGCATACAGAAAAATAAAGTAGAACACAAAACCGCTTATAACCTTGCAAAATAAGTTTTAGAAAATACACATGCGGAAGTGGCGACCAGAATAAAAGTAACAATTAGCGAAAATAAAAAAGGTAAATTTAACGAAATTAATATTAAAAATATTAAGAAAATAAATAGAAAAAGGAAAAAAATATTAAAATAAATAAAAGCCATTAAAAAACCCTAAAATGGCCAAAAAGGTTTTAAAATTCGCTGATTGGTCGCACCCATGCACGAAAACACTATATATACAGTAGCCATTTTCATAATAAGTTAACGTTAAAATCTTAAAAAACTGTTCAAACTTTAAACTTTTCAAATTTTATTTAACCCTTGGACTTTAAGAATCTTTTGAATTGTAAGTGGTTTTTCATCGATTATATATGACAAATATATTTTATGTTAATTATTTTTGAATTCGATTAATTTTTATCATGGATGACCGCGATACTTTTTAGTATTCGCGACAGGTCCCCCTAAAATCAGTTTTTATATTTATTAGTCTGTGGTTAAGTGGTGAAACAATATTCAATTCCGGCAGTTAAATTTACAGAACGTTGATGTAGCGTTTTATCATTTACCACCCCTCGGAGTCTGCTTAGACTGGTTGGCTTCGAATCGTTTACATAGTAGTACACAGTTGGAATTCACCGTGGCGTCCATGCATAGTGGACGGAACGTTAAAATGGTAAAATACAGGAATAGAATTATATAGTTAAAGGGGCAACATTTATGTAAATGTTTAAGTAGGACAATATTTTTTTTTATTATTATTTGAAAAATTCCTGTCACAAATAGATGTATTGAGGGGACCGACTAGGGTTAGAAATAATAACAAGAGAATAGACAACAGAATTTATTTCTACATATGGTAATTTAAATCTTATCCTTTGGAGGAATAAAATACAATATTAGATTGGAAAATAATTTTAACGAATTGGGTATAGTCGGGAGCATCAGTTTTTTTCCTTTTTTTAAATTATTATAATTATCCGCCAACGACCATTATATTATAGAGCTCTAATTAAGAAAAATACCATATTATTTAATAATAACTTTATTATTAATAAAAAATAAAGTTTATTTTGATTACAGAATATTTACCGCTATATATTTTTTTTATTAAACCCAATGCATAACGCTAATACGGATGGGGACCGAGGCGAGGGACGCAGGTTATGAGTAAATCCCGGATTAAGAATAATTCCAAATCCTGACTAAATTCGCAGAAATATTCCCCGAGAAATTAGACCGGTTATGCTAGCATAAAAATTACGCGCATCCCTGCACAGAATGTCAGGTTGGAATTTGACCAATTCCACGACAATTGTGCATTTATTTTTTTTGTTAGTGTACCGAGCATTTGCAAACTCGGCTGATTACATATTTTCAATTTACCCGAGTCACCGGTAAGATGCCCCACAGGCACGACAACCAACTCGGGTCTAGAAAACAAAGATTTTTGTAAAAATAGGTGTGTGTGTGTGCATGCGTGTCTTTATGTAACATACGGACAATAAGTTAGACCCATTAAAATTGTTAATTAATTTGAAAATTATTATCCTTATTGTAATTAGTAATATAATTAAAAAATTCATATTGAGAAATTCTCCCTTTTTTAGTCTCTTCTCTCTTCAGGCAAACGTTGAAAAATAATTTTTCGAATTAATTCTCAAAGTTTTCTTAAAATTATCAAAATGCAATCCGGCTATAAAATTTCGAAGATATCGCCGCCTAAATCAGCTCACTCTGTCCAATCCACTACCCAGAATGACAGCCTTTTCCACATAACCCGCCAACAAAAATTTGACAAATTATTCACGGAGCACGAACGTACGTTAGGTACATGGTTCGCTCTAGAAGTCGTAAAAGCCTTACACTAACAAATCCATCGCTTGACAATATGTCACGATGATCTGATTTCCAAAAACCTGGCTCAGAGGATCATCATCAACTATCAGAGCGCCGTGCTAATCGCCTCATTCACGGAGGCCGAATTAACTAAACGGATAGCCGGCCGCGATTTGGCCATACAATTAAATTTAATTCCGCCAACCCATATACCAGAAAAGTACGAAGTTGGTCCAGCAAAAACTCCCAAGACAAGTAAAAGGCATTACCCCAACAAAAACCGGCGACGTCGTGAACGTCGTCGAGCTGAAGGAGCCATCATATTGGCGAACGCAGCCAAAGTGCTCGAAGAAGCTACCATTCGGGTCGCCGAGCAGTTCCCGGAATTCATGAATCCGGATGAGCAATTGCCCGAATCGGCAAGGAGGATGAGAGGAAAATCTACATGGACGTGTCCTCGGTAGAAACAACCTCACTAGTAGTCGAAGATGCTAGAAATTCATCAACATCTGCCGGATACTGGACCGATGATTTCGGGGACGAGCTCTGTCACTCAGTTCCTCAAGTCGGAACCACTAAATTCAATTTCTCCCGAAAGCGGAAATTCCCCGTTGATATCGATGGAGAAAGTCGAGATTTCGTCGTTGACTTATGCACCTTATTAGACTAACAACCGATTTATGTGTTATTTATATTTCTTTTTCTCAATATTGTAAATTTCATCAAAAATTAAATTTTCATAGTTATTATTTTTTTCTTTTAATTTTGGTTTTCTTTATAAATAAATACTGAATTCATATTAACAATCATCTCCGAGTATGATATGAAGATAGTGGGAGCCTAATTTCTACAAATAGTATGGTTTAAAAAGGTTTATTCAACTAAGGGAGTTAAATTAGGAAAAACTATAGTTCTCGTTGAATTAATTTTAAGCACTTGTGTGAGGTTTTTTGGAAGTATAAGAGTAATTGTCAGTAAAAGGCAAGATATAAACCTTAAGTCGACCTTATTTTTCCTTAAATTAAAAAGAAAAATTTTATAAATTTAGAAACAGCTGATCTAACAGCGAATTTCATAATTTCGATGAATTTTCAAATTATCGCATGTTAGTAAAGATAAAATTTTACAAATTTCAACAAAGTTCTAGGTTGATGTTATTATTTTGCCTTTTCGTAGTAAATCAGAGGATTTAACCCTAAACTTTGATAATTAAAGAAAGTAGAATAGAAAAACCTTATTAACTAAGAGTTTCCTTTCGAGAACTTTCTAAATTATAGTAGTTTTAAAATTATTAATTAGATATTTAAATTAATGTTGTATAGAATGAATTATTAATGATAAATGGGTAATCAAGTTTTAATTACTATGCCTCAAACTATAATTTGGACTAGTATTCAACGGTCAACTTGAAAGTCGATGAGAAAATTCTATCCGGGACGCATACATGAGATCGATAATAAAGAATGGGAAATGCGAGTATTAATTTCAAGGGAGTCAGAGGAGTTAAGTAGACGTAAGTCCTTCTAACGGTAGTCAGGAACCCGAAAGCGAGATTATCACGAGGAGTAGTCTTAGAAATGGGGCTCACCTGCTCGTGGACTCTCGGCTGCTATATACAGTACCAACATGAGCTTGCTCATGGGTATATAGGGGTAAGGTCAAAATTGTGGGGCGTCTGGGTGAGATTGCATCGAACCTAGGAAAGTGAGGATTTAGTGAAGCAATATTGATTGAAACAAATGAGCACAGATTTAAATAAAATTAATTCCACCCAGTACACCAACACCACCTTAAAATGTGAGAAAGATATAATAAAAATATAAAATCAAAAACATAAAAATAAATTAAAATAATAACAAAATGCACCAAGATCGACACGAAAGTAACATAAAAATAACAGAATAACACAAATATTTGACCAAAAAATGACAATTTATGTAAAAGTAAAAATTTAATGAATAAAATGAGTTAAAATAAAATATTTTTGGTTGAATAAATCTAATTAAAAATTTAAGAAATAAACTGTCAAATTAAATTAAGAAAATAATAAAAATTAAAGTTAGATATCACAAATAATTTCAAGGTCAAATTTTGTTTGATCGCACTAAAATTAACATGCAAGGTTAGGGTCACAGAACAGGTATATATACCAATTCATTTTTGCAGAATTTTGACTCTTGTGAGGGATCACTTTTTCTCGTAAAATCACTCACGTTTTTTATCAGAAAAAACAGTATTGTATCACAAGCGTCCGGAACGGTCTCGAACTATTATTAGCAGTGTTGGGCCAGAACACAGACGGCCTTGTAAAATGTTTAAATGAATCGGTAACACACATGCAAACATAACATGCAGATTTAAACTCAAACCTATTTAAACACCAATTAACCCTACCAAAATGCTAGAGAGAGAACAATTAAATATAAAATTATAAAACATAAAAGTAAATTAAAATAATAACAAAGTGCAACAAGATCAGCACGAAATAAACATAAGCATAACATGAAAACCTAGCAATTTGACCGAAAATTTGACAATTTAATAAAAAAGGCGAAATTTCATGAAAATGAAATAAAAATCAAATAATTTGAATTAGAAATAATTCAATTAAAAATTCAAAAGAAAAATTGTCAAATAAAATTTCAAAATAATAAAAATTAAGAATAGAATATACCAGAAAATCACAAGGTCAAATTTTGTTTTACTGAATCAAAAAGAACACGCAAGGTTAGGGTTGTACAATAGGTATATATACCGATTCATTTTCACATAATATCAATCAGTTTTAAAAAATCAGTTTTCATAAACTTGAAATCAGTTTTTCAAATCTGAAATCAATTTTCATCTAACCAGTAGAACCAAACTTACGATGTGAGTGAGAGAATTGTTCGAAAGTCTCTCCACGTCGCATCCTCGCAACCTCAATTGAGCTCTGCTTGGATGTCGGCGTGGGGAGAGGGTATTACTGTATGATGTTCGAGACTTTATGTATTATGCTCAGAAAATTTATGAAATGTATTATATGGCAAAATATAAATATTCATGAACTGAAATTTTTCCGTCAATGCTGTAATTTTTTCCGGCCCACAGCCACTCACGCACCGCAAGTTATTAAAATATACATACAATTCAGGCTGTATAAGAGCAGTTCATCTGCCAATAGCCTGTGCCAGCGAAGGTTCCGGCGTGAATAACGCAGGGCCTAAACTTCAAATCATAACCGTTATAGGTGAAATTGGGAGGAGGGGAAGTAGTCTTTTGGCTGCTCCTCCACCGCCCATTTTTCCATAATTTCTACCTAAAATTTGAATTCTACATATCGGCCAAAATCATGAACATTGAGTAGCTCGGTGAGCACTCTTAAAATCTTAATATAAACATAATTATCCTAGGATCAAATTGAAGGAAAGGAGTGGGGCAAGTAAAAAATTCGGAAATCGTTGTATGTTTAAATATCTTGAATCAAAATTTTTAAATAACGATAACACGCAATTAGGACTAATAATTAATTAACATGAATCAGACCCACGAATAAGATTAATCGCGAGTTAGAAAACCAGGCTAAATAGAGTTTTAATTTATTTAACGCCAACCAATAGCATCAATCAACGAACGTACAGATAGCATCAATAAATAGAATTCATTAATTTTAAATAACTAGTAAATTAGAAATTTCAAATCCCCGTGACTCAAATATTTGTTCGCCCCATTAATTAATAAAACTATTCAATATATATGGTCAACCCGAATCCATCATAAACCAACTTAAGTACATAGACATCATCATTTAAAGACAAAAAATTCCTAATTAAACTTTACCACAATTTTAATCAGTGAGAGGAAATGACATAACCAAGCTGAAATTTGTACAAAAATAAAACAAAATCACATCTAAGTAGTGGGATACCGGCCATTTAGCTCAGAGGCCATCTAGCTCACATACCCCCCTGCAAAAAAAATTTTTTTCTAAGTTTAAAAGTACAAATTTTTTTTAGAACAAAGACAGTGACTCAAAAATTTTTCAAGGTTATTTAAACAAAGACAATGACTCATCAAGATTTTCTCAAGGTCATTTAAACAAAGACCATGAGTCATTCAAAGTCATTGGGTGAGTCATCAAATTTTCTCAAGGTCATTTAAACAAAGACCATGACTCATTCAAGGTCATTGGATGACTCATCAAAAAATTTTCAAGGTCATTCAAAATTTCTCAAGGTCATTATTTTTAAACATTTTTTAATTTTAATTTACTACTTATTTTTTATAAGTAGTATATATTTTGTAAATTTATTTTATTTTTATTATTTTTGTTAATATTATTATTATAATTATTATTATTAATATTATTATTATAATTATTATTATTATTAATATTATTAATTTTATTATTACTTTTTAAAACTTTTATTATTATTATTATTAATAATAATATATAATAAAAAAAAACCAAGACATATAAAACATAAATTTTTATTATAAAGAAATAATTCTACTATAATAATATTGTCGAAGAGCTTTATTCAAAGCCCATTCCACATACTTTCGATATCGGGCCGCACAACAATGACATCCATCACCACATGGATATTCAGGTTCCATATCTTTTGACAATTTGTTTTGCTTGACATCTCATAGAAACTCATCGATTACGGTAAATATCCATATTGACGTATAATTAAAAACTAAATCTGGAATTAATGATTTTGGCTTATTCTTCAATATTTCATTTATTTCTGGATAATATAATTCCAGACGTTCTTTAATAACTTTAAAATAATCATCTATCAAATAGTTAATAATAATAATATTTAGTAATTATTAATTACCATAATGTTTAATTTCATTTATAGCTTGAACTGCGCTTGGTATATCCATTATAATGATAAAAATTGAAAAAACAATTACTTTTATACTAATTTAGACCAATGAAAACACACACAACCTTTTAGCTATAAACAATAAATATTAATTTATATAGATTTGAAAATGATTAAAGAAATTTTAATACTAATATTAGTTTTTAATATGGTCAACTCAATTGTGGTAACCGTTCAAGGTAAAAATTCAACAAGATGTGTATGTCCTGATACAGCAGTATTGATGGATATTTTGTATATGATAGATAGACCTAGATATTTGAAAACTCCAGTCAAAAGGTTATCTGAAAGAATGAGTAATTTAGAATTCCGATTTGAACATACACATGAGACTTTAAAAAGAGCTAAAAATGAATTATATGATGATATTATATATCTAAATAAGACCATTGGTATTATCAAAAATGAATTAAGAAAATCAATATTAGAATTGAAAGAAAATCGTAAACTTAATGAAAAAATGATGAATCAAGTTCAATATAGTATAAAATTTTATTCTAATAAAACAACTGATCAGTTCAATCGTATAATGAAATTACAACAACCAGTTAACAGCGGTGGTAACAAATTGAAAGAAGTTAACAGTGCCAACAAATCATCATTGCCATTTCCATTATATATTTTTACATATTTTCTTAGTATTGCATGATTTTGATTGGTCGAATATAGTATAAATAAGCTTACACTTTCAAATATTTTTATAAAATGCCAGAAACTAAATTTTTTATAACTTTGTTGAATGAGCTGGTCTCTAATAATAGAGAAGAAGATGGTATCATTAAAAACATAAAATTCATGGTAAACCGTACCGAGAAAATCGTAGAAGACATCCCATTTGATTATGAAAAAATTCTCAATTTGCCATCATTGGAGAGAAAGAAGTCATTTCAATCGATATTTAGTTACATGTTTGATGAAAATAATAAATGGATGCTAATAATAGTAGGATTATTGTATATGAAACACATGATATTAAAATCTGGATCTGACTATGAAAATTATTTCCAATGGTCTATAGAGGTAAATTACTTTATATTGTTATTAATTTATCATTTTTTAGGTAATAGAAACAAAAATTGATCCGTGGGTAGAAACAAGCAGTGGATGGACAGCGATTATTCAAGTTGCCGAAGAAGCCAAACTCTCTGATATTTATATCGAAAATTGCAAATTTTTATTAAAACTATTAACTGGAGCATCTGTTTTATATTTATGAAATAAAGTTTATCATAGAATTTAATAAATATTTCTTTGTTATTATTATTATTAATAAAAAACTACATTTTTAAAGATTTAGTGATTATTACATGTACATTCTTCATCACCACAATATTCTATCATAATATTTTCTATAACATGGTCAATACAATTCTTAAATTCGGTCGGCTCATCTTTAATAATTTCGGTAGTATCTTCAGTATCATTATTATTTTCTTCATCATTAATAAGTGTATCACCAATAATTTCTTCAGAATCATTAACAATTTCAGTATCATCACCCTGACATCCAGAATCACAACATGAATCTTCTTTACTCAATGCTTCAACTTGAGTCAACATATGTCTAATTTTTACACCGGTTATTTCTTCGAGTTTATCAAACAAAAAGTTTATTAAATATTCTAAACGAAATTAATTAATTATTTTATATTTTATATTTTACCTTCTTCAGACATCATTTTAAAACTATTTTAAAACTAATTATAATTTTTTTATTGAATAACAAAGAAAACATTAATACATTTATTAAACACTAAACACTATACATTAAAATAATTGTGAAAGTCTAGCAGTAACAATTTTCCAGATTGGAGAAAGCACATCATTTTGATCAGCTTTATATCCTTGGATTGTTATTGTTATATACCAGTTTTCCTGTTCTTTGAATCCAATTTCTGTAAATGCATCATAATATCTGGTATATTGACTCGTGAAGAAAGCATTTTCATTGCATTTTAAATTGGAATTGATCCTTTTGAATGTATTATCAATATCCTTGATATCTAACATTGAGAGAGTCCCAGCAAGAGATTGAAATTGAGTTTTATTGAGTTTAACTGGATTTGCCAATTGCATATTGATAGGCTCCTTTAAAAAATACATTTTATAATTGTGGAACATCTGAACTGGTTGGACACTTATTTTCTTGGTCATGTTTGATTTATGATCTTTATAAGGTGGTGACGCGCTTTTATACCCTTGACAGATAATGATTAACCAATCAGAATTATGTATATGATTATAACAAAGACAATGCATGTTAAGTGCATGATAAGTGCAAAATAAGTGCGTGAATGCAAAATATATAAAACTGTATGTGAATTCACCCATGGAGTTTGTATATTATTTTACATACATCTGTCATCTATATAAAATACATTATTAATATCACGTGTTATTATTATTATTATTACTATTATTATTATTATTATTACTATTATTATTATTATTATTATTATTGTTAACACCACCAAAATAGAACTATTACTACCAAAATAAAATAAAAAACATTTATTATTATTATTATTATTATTATTATTGTTACTACTATTATTATTATTATTGTTACAACAACCAAAATAAAACTAATACTACCAAAATAAAATACAAAACATTTATTATTGTTACCACCACAAAAATAAAACTAGTACTACCAAAACAAAACAAAAATAAAATACCAATCATTTATTTTCTAAAAAGTTGATATTTAGATGAATTCCTAACGGATTTCACCAGGCACTATTCGACATATCGCTGGTACCGAAAATCACAGCAGCTGCAACCCAGAATACAGGGGTATTCGGGTTCCATCTCCTTAGGTCGTCGGTCAACCTTTATATCCCATAGAGCTTGATCTATGATATTGAAGATCCAAATATTAGTTGTTTTATATACCAGATCTGGAATGCTTGATTCTGGCTGGTCTTTCACTATTGATCGTAGTTGTGGGTAGAAAAAGAACAACCGTTTTAAGATTACGGCCTGATATTTATCTGGAAACAATGATAATAATATTAATAAATAATAAATAATAAATTTACCGTAGTTTTCTATTTCTTTCTTTGTTAATTTAGTGCTTGTTGACATCATAATATTTTCCATTTTAAAAATGAAATGAAATGAATAAGCAAGTTGTTTTAATCAATCATTAGCCAATCAGATATCGACCAATCCCGTGATTTCATTTTGTATGTCACAAACAATATTTTTGTACTCTAGATTTCGCAACCCTAATATGACTATTTTAAAACTGGCAAACACGTTAACACACATTGGGTTGTATTTTCAAAGCCTCAGTGCAGGAAATAATTCTGCTCGAACATACAAAGACATTTTGTTGACATGTTGTATAGATTGATAGATTGTCCCATATCCATGGTAACCGTAATTGACTGTATTTTAATTTCCTTTATTCTATATTGTAATTTATTGACATCTAAAGGTTTCTTGCATCCCATGATTCTGCATTTGCCGGATTTGAAAAATATTATAGGGTATTTTCCACTCCTATCAACAATTTGCTGGGGTTTACCAATTGGAAATATCATTTTTGATACATCAAAAGTTCCTTTATAATTTATATTTGATAACATAGTTAAACAATAAAGGAATAATAAGCTATATATATGATTTTTAGGAAGAGTTCATTAAATCATATAATATAAACAAAAACCTATAATTATACAAATTAATAATGGAATTAAGAAATGATGCTGTATATCAAATCGTCGGCCCAAGTGGTAGTGGTAAAACTATGTTTGTGTGTAAATTACTGAAATCTAATTTATTTCAAACAAAATTCAACAAGATTTATTGGCATAGGGGTGTAGATGAAGAACATGGATTAACTCAAGATAATTTCTGTAAATTGAAAAACATGAAAATAGTAAAGGGTTTCGATAAAAACTGGTCAAGTCGATTAAGGAAAGGTGATGTCATCATTATTGATGATTTGTATCAGGAAGCTAATAAAGAAAAGTATTTTAATAATTTATTCACAAAAATCAGTAGACATGTTGGTGTTACTGTGATCTTTATTACTCAAAATCTATTTCATCAGGGTGGCGCACATCGAACAAGGAATTTAAATGTTCAATATTTAGTTATTTTCAAGAATACTAGAGATACAACAGTTATTGATTTTCTTGCTCGACAAACATACCCTAATAATCGTAATTTTCTAATCAGTGCATTGCAAGATGCTACAAAATCACCACATGGATATATATTTCTTGATTTCACACAACAATGCAATGATTTACGGGTAAAAACCGATATTTTCAATAAAGAAGGTGCCATGTTATATAAACAAAGTTGAAAACTTTAACATGTAAAAATGTTTATGAAATCCAGGCTTAAAAATATCCGAAAACTTAGACAAAGTATTAAAAAGACTATAAATAAAGTTCCACCAAAAACCAGTTATACACCATCTAAAAAACTAATAACCGAGAATTACCCTGCAATGAATCTAATTTCGAAAAACATTATTAAAAAGAGTAAGAAAACAGATAAAATTGTAAAAAATCATAGGAGTTTCCCATATTTTAATGCATTGTTAAAGGCTTCGAGTATGAAAAGAATGTCTATTTTACAATCATTTCCAACTTTTGTTGTCGATGATTTACTCAAAATTCTATTAAAAGTAGTCAGAGGTAAAATTTAAATCAGTAATTCTAAAAAACTAGTATTGAATAAACATCGTAAGCCTTTGTTATCGCTATTAAATAGTAAAAATCGTCAGCAAATGAGAAAAATCATATATAAACAACAAGGTGGTTTTATCGGAGCAATGTTACCATTAGCATTATCATTATTATCACAATAAACGATTGGGCAATCATTACCTAATGTTAAATTAAAATTTAAATCATCGTGTTGTAATGGAGAAGATTTGGACGAACCCAGAAGACGAAGCAGGTTTCGGTGGAGTGGCAAAGTTAAAGAAAAGAGTCCCAAAGTCGAAAAAGGAAACGCAAAAGTGGTTGTCAGATCAGCTTGCGTACAAACCGATGCGGAAAAGATTTCCAACGAGAGCTTATAAGACATTTGATATTAATGATTTATGGCAAATGGATTTGATGGAGATGATACCGTATTCGAAGATTAACAAGGGTTATAAATATATTTTAACGTGTATTGATGTTTTCAGTCGTTTTGCTCGCGGTGTACCAACAAAGACAAAATCTGCAGAGGAAATATCTAAAGCAATTAACTCAATGTTTAAAAATGACCATCCAGACAATTTGCAAACCGATTTAGGTATTATTATTATTATTATTATTATTATTATTATTATTATTATTATAAATATTATTATTATTATTATTATTATTATTATTATTATTATTATTATTATTATTATTATTATTTTAGACAAGGAGTTTTACAATAGTAAAGTTAAGCAAATCCTGGATCGGCTCAAAATAAATCATTATTCTGTACATTCTCAATATAAAGCCGCACATGTTGAAAGATTTAACCGGACTCTGAGGGATAGATTGAAGAAATATTTCGTGCATCAAGGTAATAAAATATGGATAAATTTATTACCGAAAATACTTGTTAGTTATAATAATTTATCACATCGAGGTCTGAATGGTTTGAGACCTGTAGATATCAGCTCCAAAACATTAGCTAAATTAGTACGGTCTAAAACAGTTGCTATTACAAAACCAAAATATAAAGTTGGTGATCACGTTAGAATTAGTAAAATATATGCTTCACCTTTCATCAAAAATTTCGATAGTAATTGGAGTGATGAGGTATTTCAAATTACTAAAATTAATACTAAACAGAGTCCTGTAATGTATGTTATTAAAGATAGTGATAACAATGTAATACAAGGGAAATTCTATGAACAGGAATTACAAGTTATTTCCAAACCTACTGTGTTCAGAATTCAGAAAATATTGAAAACTAAAATGGTGGGTAAGGATAACCAATACTATGTCAAATGGCATGGATATCAAAAACCCTCATGGATATCATCAAAAGACCTAGTAAAATGAGTTTCTATACAATTTTACCGAGCAATAGTTGCCCACTAATCCATCCAGGAAATCAGGCGAGTAAATTTATGGTTGATCTTCAAAATCCTATTTATTTACATGGAAATTGGGAAGTTGCTTTGCAAGACTTTACATTTGTGTACAATACATTCCCATTTTATAGTCATTGTAAAATCAGTTACAAGAAACGTGTTCCAAAAACCTGTAGTGGTATTTTCTCAATTAATAATTTTGAACGATATTGTCATATTCCAAATCAAATTTTAGATGAAAATAGTGGCATGTTTTTCAAAGATGGATTGAATGTTAGTTGTGATTTTAGCTCATTTACAATAAAGTTTGAAAATATTGAGGATACCAAGCGAATGGGTAGTGATAAGCTTAGCATTGTTGTTCCTGGTACTGAATACCTATTACGTTTCAAAACATATGATGAGAAAAGTGTAACAATCGAAAACATCAAAATATCTGTATCATATATTAATGAGGTGGAAGATACATTTACATTTACTAATGATTTATATATTGAAACACTTGAAGAATTACATAAATATATTTCATTCAATTGTTTACATATATTTAAAACTATTGAATTTGTTAAAGATGGAATATGTAAATTCAGTCTGAATAATAACATTTGTGAAGTTACATTTGATAAAAATTTGGCTAATACATTGAGATAATACATTTGGCTAATACATTTGGCTAATACAATATAGAAATAAATAAGCAAACATATAGAGGAAGTGCTTTTGGGGTACGCAAACCAAAAATAATAAAACTTCATAGGCAAATGTTCATATATACTAACATCATCGATCCTATAATTGTTGGTGATTCTTTGGTTCCTCTATTGAAATCTGTTTGGGTTGATAAACATGACCAGGATGAAGTTGTCAATATAAATATTGATAATCCCATGTACTTACCGGTATCAACATCATGTATAAACAATATAGAAATAAATATTCGTGATGATAGCGGTAAATTTATTGAATTTAGTAAAGATACAAAAACTCATTTGACATTACATTTTCGTAAATTAGATGGCCAATAACGATATTATTAGTATGTATAGTGGTAGCCAAAGTGGTGGTGAATTACCGTATTTTATTGGTAAACAGTATGGATCAGGTTGGTTGAGAACAATTGGTAGATTTGCACTTCCTATTCTTAAACGCCTTGGTAGTTTTGGTATGAAAACTGCTAAAGATGTGATAATGAATGAGCAGAAAATATTACCATCACTGAAATCAAATGCATTATCCGAGTTATGGAAAGTTCTACCTAGTGTTGCAGGTATGTTTCAAAAACAAGAACCTGCACCGGGTCAAAAACGTAAAAGACATCATAAACATATAAACAAACGAATGAAAGGCTATGGAACTATATTTCAAAAATGATTTGCGGTAAATCTGAATTGTGCTTATTTGATACACCATCTCCCCAAGCAGTAATTGAAATGGGGGCCTTTGAAGAGGTATTCCCGATGAATTCTATTATGGATAGTAGAACTGATATTGAATTTTATATTAATGGTTCCCAAACTGAATATCTAGATTTGAATGATACATTGTTAACTGTTCAGATCAAAGTTGTAGATAAAGATAGAAAACCGTTGGGTGAACCTAGTGATGTAATACCAAACAATTTCTTGTTTCATACACTTTTTAAAGATGCAGTTCTCGGATTTAATAATATCAAAATTGAGGGTGGTAACAGTACATATAATCACAAAGCTCTAATCGAAACTATTATAAATTACAATAGCGATACTAAAAATACATGTTTAACTCCTATGGGCTATGGTAGTGATGACGATAGGAAAAAGTGGATTAAAGGCTCGAAATTATTTACCATGTGCTCATCATTACAACTAGATTTTATGGATCAACCGAAATATTTACTCCCAGGTGTTAATGTACACATTAGATTGAAAAGATTTGATTCTGCATTATCATTAACAAGTACTAGCACAGGACCAATTCTTCAATTAGTTGATGCAAAATTATTGGCGTGAAGAGTTCGGGTTGAGCCTTCTGTATTAGCCGGTCATCAATTGGGGCTTAATGCTAAGCATGCAATATATCCATTGAAAACAAAGAAAATTGTTCAATTTGCTATTGCTAAAGGTTCAGCTTCTTTCTATAAAGAACAAATACTTAGTAGAATGCCCAACTTTATATTGGTGACATTTCAAAGTGAATCTCAATATAATGGATCATACTTAACATCGAGCTCAATTTTCAAAAATTTTGGAGTAACATCGCTAACTTTATCGAAAAATAGTGATTATAGAGAAACATATACTCAAGATTTCGATAATGATAATTATTGTGCTACATATATGCAGAGTATACTAAGAAATATGGGTTATTTGGATAAAAACCTTAATTGTGGTATAACTCTTGAAGATTTTAAAAGCAAATATCCATTCTTCACATTTGTTTTATCATCAACAATAAAAATGATTTAGAATATCCATTCTTTATCAACAACTCAACCAATTTATCAACACTTTTTACCGAATTAGCAAAAGTAGAAGATAAAGCCCATGAACGATAAATCAATCCTTTCACCATATTTCTCTTATACTTAAATTCACAAAAGCTTTCTGGAGAAGTATAAAGACCAGTATCAGTTGGTTTTCTATAAATCTCTGTCTCATACTGTTTATCTTTGCGTTGAATTAACAAATCCAAAAACGCAATTGATGACTTTCTCTCCACTGGTTGAGACAATTGACTTATGCTGTGCGTTGTGGAATGAAAATGATTCGGAACATCACATTTTGGATAGAAGGGCATTTCGAAAACTTCTTGAATTTGCTACTTCAAATGTCAATTTTCTTTTCAATGATGAATGGTATCAACAAATAGATGGAGTCGCTATGGGTTCCCCTTTAGCACCAACGATGGCATCAATATTTTTGGCTAGTTTGGAAAAGAAAATTGCTTCTTTCCAATTTGAAAAACCTTTTGTTTATAAAAGGTATGTGGATGATATTTTTCTTATATTTGAAAACCAGAAACATGTAGAACCGTTTTTGCAGTTTATGAACAGTTTACATAAAAACATTGTATTCACATGTGAAACGGAGAGAAAGTCATCAATTGCGTTTTTGGATTTGTTAATTCAACGCAAAGATAAACAGTATGAGACAGAGATTTATAGAAAACCAACTGATACTGGTCTTTATACTTCTCCAGAAAGCTTTTGTGAATTTAAGTATAAGAGAAATATGGTGAAAGGATTGATTTATCGTTCATGGGCTTTATCTTCTACTTTTGCTAATTCGGTAAAAAGTGTTGATAAATTGGTTGAGTTGTTGATAAAGAATGGATATTCTAAATCATTTTTATTGTTGATGATAAAAGAAACTGTTGATAAATTGATTAAAAATCCTAAGGATCCATGTTGTGGAAAGTCTGAATGTAATTTGTCGGATGGGTGTGAATTGAGTGTTGATCTGGGTGATTGTAAAAATGGATATAAAAAAATTGAGCCTAAATATGTGTTAGTATTGCCGTACTCTGAAGGCTTTACAAATTATAAGAGGAAGTTGGGTAAACTGATAGGAAATTTAGAGTATAAGATCGTCTCTAATTCGTGTAAGGTACGCAATATGTTTATTAATAAATCAAAAACTCCGGTTGGATTGTGTTCTGATCTCGTTTATCAATTTACATGTAATGGGTGTAATGCCACATACATTGGAGAGACTTCCCGTCATCTCTGTACTCGAGTTCTAGAGCATTGTCGATTGAAGGGTTTGACCAATATTAGTGAACACAATAGAGGCTGTAAAAGTGATATCGGAATGTCTGATTTTAGAATTTTGTTGAGAAGTTTTAATAGTTATTGGGAACGAGTGATATGTGAAGCATTGCTGATAAGGTCATTGGATCCAAAGATTAATGTGCAGAGTGCTGTGACTACGAATGTTTTGAATGTTTTTAAATAGTTTACGTATGTTAAATCATGTTTGTTTTTTTAATATTATTAAAATAATTGAAAATTTTAAATTGCATTAATTTTTAAAAAATTAGAATATAAGTAAAAAATTTAAAATTTAAAATTAATTTAAAATATATTTTTAAAAATATTTATTTATTAAAAAATTAAATTAATAAAAAATAATTTGTTTAAATTAAATGTTAATTCATCATATTTTTAGTTGGTTTTGAGTACCTGAAGATGATAGCTGTGCTATCGAAATATATCGTAAGAAAGGTTTTTTATTGGCGTTATCGTATAATACGAATATTAATTTTTATAAATTATTTACGAGATGTTATTCAAACATGTGATTTATAATAGAAATATATATGATTTATAATACGAATAGAAATATATGATTTATTTTTATAATAAAAATATGTGATTTATTTTTATAATAGAAATATATGATTTATAATAAGAATAGGAATATGTGATTTATAATACGAATATTAATTTTTATAAATTATTTTACGAAATGTTATTCAAACATGTGATTTATAATAGAAATATCGGATTTATAATACGAATTGAAATATTAATTTTATTAAAATATTTACATGTTAATAATTATCATCATTTATATATTATTATTTGATTCATATATGATTTAAATAATAATAAACATTTGATAATAATTATATGTTTATCAAGTCGATTGTATAAAAACTATTGCCAATCTGGAATTGGTCATAACTCGAAATGCCATACGACTATGGAAAGTTACTATGGTCATAGATTCTATGGCATCGACTTTTTTATTTGCCATAAATGCGATACCGCTCAAGACATTGAATATCTAGAGTTTTATAAGAAACACTCTAGCCATTTAAATCAATTTAAAATTAATAAAAAGGCATTATTTCAAACGATTAATGCGAAAAATGTTATTAATAATAATAATAATAATAACACAAATAATACAAAGATTACTAAAAACATAAACAATAATACAACTGTTACTAAAAATAATAAAAAATCAAAAAGACCTGCTGATAAAATCGTGTCGTGTATCCCTGGTAAAATTAAAAAAATAGAAATCATCATTAGTGATGACGAAACTGAATATAATCTAATAAGGGGTTCGGTAAATAATGAAATAAATGTAAACGATGAACCTGAAATAGAGGTTGACTTAAGGTGTTCCCGTAAAAATATTCGATTTGATTTAGAAAATCAAAACCTTGTTCAAATCGCCCTAACGGATAAACTTGTAAATAAATTACAAAATGAAATAAAGAAAATGGGATCTGTAAAAGTCCAGTTTACAGCTCTCATTCAATTTGAAAAAGATGGGGAAATAAAAGATAATTTCTTTTCGAATAGCGCATGTGTCTTTTCCGATAGTTTTCTTGCTGATGGTGTGAGTCGGTTAAATGAGAAAATCGAAAAATTCACATATTTAGGAAGTGGGTGGCGCGTAGTTAAGATTCTCGAAATCGATTTTATTTTAACCGCGTATTATCCTGTAAGTCGATTAGCTGGACATAGTTTTATCCCTACACCGGAATCTCTAGTAGGTAAAAAGGCTATTGAAAATGTTAAAAACACAGATTATTCGTGTTTTATATATAGTGTCTTATCGATTTTAAAGCGTGATATAGTTTTAAAGAATAGGGAGCGTGTTTCTTCTTACACTAATTTTATGGATGAATTGAATTACGATCCAATTACAGATTGTCCAATGAGACTCTGTAGTATCCCCAAATTTGAGAGAAACAATAGCGATTTAAATTTGGCAATCAATGTCTTTGAATATAACAACACCCCTTCTAAACAATTGAATGATATTGATTACGTACCTCACCATCCTCACCTTGTCTTAATTCATCGAACAAAGGTTATCGGTTGTAACCCGATTAATCTTTTATTATTACAAGACGGTGATAATTATCATTATACCGCCATTTTTAATTTAAATAGATTGTTGAATTGTCATTCTAGTAGTGAATGTAACACCAGAATTCGTGTAAAATGGTATCCCCATTGTTTAAACGGTTTTTATTATGATAAAACCTTTAAGGCACATGTTGATTTGTGCGCTAAAAATCAAATAGGAACAACCCTATACACGCTCCCTGAAAATAAAAATTCGATATTTAAAAATTATTCTAAAATGATTTCCCCACCATTCGTAATTTATGCGGATTTTGAGGCTGTTTTGCCTAAAGATGTAAAACATCACCAAATACACATGCCGATATCAGCAGGCTTATTATTAATAAATAATTACACAAATACAACACAATATTTCAGTTTTATAGGCTTGGAATGTGTATTGGAATTTTTAAAGAAAGTAGAGGAAATTGCTGACACAATTGTCCTACCGTATTATGAAAATCATGGTAAAAAACCTATGAATAATCTTACATCTAATGAGCAACAGCAGTTTATCGCATGTAGAACTTGCTATCTTTGTAAAAAACTTATTAGAAATAAGGTTAAGGACCATGATCATTTTACAGGTCAGTATCTTGGTGCTGCCTGTCGTAACTGTAATATTAATAGGAAAATAAGTAAACAGTTACCTATCGTCTTTCATAATTTGAGAGGGTATGACCTTCATCATATTTTAAAGTATGGTTTGAATGAATTTCCATCTTGGAAATTAAATATCATTCCTACAACAACTGAGAAATTCATATCTTTGATTGTAAATATTAAGAAATTGGCTGTTAGATTTATAGATAGTATGCAATTTGTAAATTGCTCTTTAGCCAAGGCAGTGAAAACTCTTACTTATCTACCTCTAACGTGTTCTGCTTTTGATGGTCTTATAGTTAAGGCAAAGGGTATCTTTCCTTATGATTTTGCAGTATCACTAGAGGTCCTTGAATCGACTTATGAACTACCTCCAAAATGAGATTCTGTATCTGATGATGAATATGCTACCGCCCAACTAATTTGGACACAGCAAAATTGCACTACAATGTTAGACTACATGTTAACTTACCTAAAATTAGACGTATTCCTCCTTGCAGACTATTTTCAGCAATTTCGCGCAAAGGCTATTGCTTACAATAGTTTAGAACCTCTGAATTTTTATGGAATTCTTGGAATGTCATGGGCGTCCGCTCTCATGACATTAAAGGAACCCATTGAATTTCTGCAGGACATGGAAATGTTTAATTTCTATGAGGGTGGAATACGGGGTGGGTTAACATTTGTTCACAAACATCATGTTGCAAGTTCTGAAGATACAGAACTCTTGTATATAGACATTAATAATTTATATGGTTGGGCACTTAACCAAAACCTTCCGTATGGTGATTTTGTTTGGGTGCATGATAATCTAAATGATGTGCTGAGTGAATGTGTGAATGCGAATATTGAATTCCTTCCGTATGGTTATACAATGGAAGTTGACATCAATATCCCTGAGCGTGTGCATCAGTATTTGAATGACTTTCCGATTGCTCCGGAAAAAATGTGTCCGCCCGATTCGAAAGTTGAGAAGTTAATGCTCACTCATTACAGTAAGAAGAACCACGTTCTTCACTGGAGATTTCTCAAACTGTATATAGAATTGGGTGCGGAAGTTGAGTGTATTCATAGGGCAATTAAATTTAAACAAGCACCTATTTTTAAAGAATATATACAAAGAAATACAGATTTACGCTCAAACTCAAAGTGCGAGCTTCATAGAGATTTGTATAAATTATTTAATAATAGTCTATATGGGAAATCCGTTGAGAATTTGAAAAAACGGATGAATTTGAGGCTATGCAATTCAGCTGAAAAGATGATTGTATATGCTTCAAAACCGACTTTCAAAAAGTCCATTAAAATAGTGGATGATTTGATTGCTGCTCATCTGAACAAAGATTCTATATGTTTAGACAGACCTAACTACATTGGTCAATCAGTACTAGATCTGTCTAAGCTGTGGATGTACCAATTACAATATAATGAATTGGCAAAATATGGCTCAGAATTTAACTGTGATATTAATATCGTTGCCGGCGACACTGATTCGTCTTTTCTTGAGGTTAAGCACTGTAAGCTTGACATTCTTTTGCCGGTAATGATAAGAAACAACCTTTTAGATACCTCAAATTACGACCCGGCACATCCCTTATACTAGAGGAAATTAGATTCTGTGATAGGAAAATTTAAAGATGAAAGTAAAGGTCTCGGGTATAAGGAGTGGGTTTTCTTAAGACCCAAGTGCTATAGTTTATTAGGCAAATCTGATACAATGAGGGCTAAAGGGGTGAAGTTGTTGGGGACTGACATCAAACATCAGTCGTATTTAGATTGCTACAATAAAAACGTAGTTTTCACAGTACCTCAAAGTAGGATAGGGACGCGGAACCATCAGCTGTACACATTTAGAAACAGTAAAATCGCTTTGAATAATAACGATGATATCGATTATGGGTGGGGAAAAATACCAGTATCGCATTTGGGCATTATTTTGGGGTTGATTCAATAGATAGTGACCAAGTTAATTTCTTGGATGAGCCGCTTTTCGGTGGTTCGTGCCCCAGTTTTGATGACTCTACAGAAATCAGCGATAATGAAGATTACGGACAGCTTTTCGATGGTTTTAACGAAGATAACATTAATATTGATGACGTGTTGTTATCTGATAATTAAATGTTTTTAAAAAAAAACAGTTTTTGTTAATTTGCAAACTTATTTAATTGGAAAACTTGTAATAGTTTTCATATTTTATTATGAAATTTAGATGAAATTTTTAAAATTTTAATTTTTTATAATTCACATTTTTTATAATATTATTATTATTTCATGCAAAAGCCGC
The DNA here is from genome assembly GCA_022537955.1 of Schmidtea mediterranea. Lineage (NCBI taxonomy): Eukaryota > Metazoa > Platyhelminthes > Tricladida > Dugesiidae > Schmidtea > Schmidtea mediterranea. The sequence continues at coordinate 224,004,851 of CM039679.1, read as the reverse complement.
AGCGTGACGAAACGCAAAATATAACTTTATATTTTTATAGATGTTTTACATGTAAAAAACAATTTTTATATTTTAATATATTTATTATAATTTCATTGTTTTTATGTAGTTTTTTTTATGTAGTTGTATTTTATATAGTTTTTTATTATATATATTAATATTATTATTATTATTATTATTAATAAAAAGTAATAATAATATTAATAATAAAAGTTTTTATAAGTAATAATAGAATAATAAAAAGTAATATTAATATTAATAAAAGTTTTTACAAGTAATAGTAATAATATTAATAAATGTTTTTAAAAGTAATAATAAAAATAATATTATGTTGCTCAAAAACTGATAAAACACCTTTTCTTTTATTTTTGTTTAGCCAGCACGATAACGCCTGTGTGGTTTTGAGCAGAAAATTTAAAATTAGTTAAAAATGGAAATTTAAAGAAAAATAAAATAAATAAAAATTTAATAAAAATTGTGAGTTACAAAAATGTAAATTTAAATCAAAAAGAATAAATTTTTTTATAATTTTGGAATATTCGAGAAATTCCTTGTTTTACTGCATCAAAACACACACACAAACAATCATGATATAAAAGGCGATGCTGGCTGAGCAAAATTTAATGCATTTTACCTTAGTCATTTTTATAAAACTAGAATCTCTTTTCATTTTTACCAGTCACTGTTAATCAGTATTTAATTTTATTGAAACGAAGTAATTTTCTTTATTGTTATTTTTGTTATGATATGATTAATATGACATAGCTATTAACGATTTTTTTTATTATTATTCTTAAAATTTTGTTTTGAAAAAGATTTAAAGAACGTTCTTTGATGATCGATGGATTTGACTGATTTCGATTTTTGTCGAACCTCCATCATAAAAGAATCAAATCTTGAAGCACATTGAATCAAATTACGACCTACTAAAATAGATCACCTGCATACAAGATCGTAAAATTAAATTATTTTTATTTTCGATACCCCGGATCGAACCGGTCGTTAGTGGGGGAAGCCGCGGTGCCGGTAGTAACCAGGCCCGTCCAGTATTCTCCCCTTCCTAAATCCTATCGCCCGACCCTCGAAAGAGTAGTGTTGAGGTCCTGGGAAAGGTTAAATATAAAGTTCCATAATACAATAGAAGAAAAACATATAGACTAACATCTAGAAGAATTGGAAAGACTTTTTTGGTAATTGACAAATTTTATTCCGTTATAAAAAGTATTGTATAACTCACATACACTATAATTCGCGACCAGCCACACTAGGAAGTTCAATCGGCCACAGATCAGATTTTTTTGCGACATCATCGTTCGTATTTAATTTACGTGCTAAACATGGAAGCTAAAATCGATTTTGAATATCACTCCCAAAGATTGTACGTTAACCTAGACTTCGAATTTTCGTTCAGTTCATAAAATCAAATCCATGACCCCATAACCCATAAGACAACTGTTGCGTGCCTGTTATGTTTTTAAATTTATTATTATTACTAAAGATTTCATTATTAATTTCATTATTTTTGTTAGTTATTATTATTGTTAATATTATTATTTTATGATACTGTTGTTGTTATTAATATTAATTTTATCATTATTAAAGTTGAAAGTTTCGTAGTTTTATTATTTTAGTTATTATTTTGAACCCATCTACTATTATTATTAATGCTACCAAATAATCATTAATATTATTATTATTATTATTTTTATTACTATTTTTATTATTAAAATTATTATTGAATTTCATATTGATATTATTATTATTATTATTATTATTATTATTAATATTATTAGTACCACATTGGTATAGTCATAAACTATATAGTACCATTAAGGAGGATAGTGGATTAATTACCTTTAGTATGTTTCTGAGATCATTATTATTATTGCTGTTATTATTATTATGAACATTGGTAATATTAATAAATTCATATTAATTATATTTATTATTTGTATTGTAAATATTATTATTGTTAATATTATTAGTTATATTATTGTTATTATTATTATTATTACTCAAATATTATTATTGTTATCATGAGAATTTATCCATACATCGTTAGCTATATAGTATCATTATTATTAATTCCACCTTATGATTATTATTGTCAACCCATTATCATTATTATTCTTGGTGTTATTATTAATTTCATTTTACGACCATTATCATTGATGTTCTTATGATTATTGGTATTGCTATCATTCGTGTTACTGTTAGTATCCCGACAAGTCGAACCTTAATACTATTACCATTATTATTATTAAAATATTATTATTATTGATATTATCTATACCACTGTTACTATTACTACTGAAATATCATTATTGTTATTATTAATATTATCATTATTAGTTTAGAATTACCATTATTATGATTTATCGCTATTAATATTATTTTATTATACCTAAGTCGACGTTGTTATTATTATTTTGACTTATTATTGTTATCATTTGCATTGGTATTAATTCCATATTAATTTTGTTATTATTGTCATTATCATTAACGTAGTATCACTATTTTTATTATTATAATTGATATATTACTATATGCACTAACGTCAACCTGGGTAACTTAATATCATTATTACGTGTGAAAATGATCTTAATCTAACCATTAAGAGTAGTGTTAACTAGATGGAAATAAGAAATAAAACTAATACAGTACACTTACAAAATTTTATTTAGCAAAAAAACAAAATAATAAATATATCACAGACTGAAATGTTCTAAGTTGTGTGGGGCGAGAGTGAACAATGGATCCTATAATTTAAAGTTAAAAATATTAAGGATAAGATAAGAATACCTTGCCAAAGATGTCCGCGAGAGGAAGGCAGTAAAATGCCTAAAAATATTAATTAAAAGAAATACAAAATTTACAACCTTGGAAATTACCAGTTGTTTGACTCGTTGCTATGACAACGACCGAAAAGCAAGGAATGAAATAATAAGTAAGGAAAAACAAAATTAAAATATTTTATTTTATTGGGAAAATTTTTTTTTATTTTCCTTTTATAATAAAAGATTTTATAAATTACTTTATAGTAAATTAAATTGGGAATTTTTATATTTGAATTTATTAAATTTAAATTTTATAAATTAGCTTCTTAAATAGGAAAATATAAATTTCGTATTATTATTATAATGTTGATAATATAATGATTATGCACTTACTCTTGGTTATCACAGGTATTGTCAATGTTGTCGTTGCTAATGCCTGTTATAATTAAGTGGTTATGAATACGTTGATAGATGCCGTGAGGACATATAAGTAGAAAAGGACATACCCATCCCTTCCTCATCTAGATGACATAATATTTGCCGTAAAGATACTGATTAAAACATATTATTACATTAATACTCGTTATGTATAAATTAGAGTTAATAAAAACGAAATTAAAAAGTAATTTTGTTCAGTGGACCATCACCGAAAGATAATAATAAAAATAAAATAAATTTACAAAATATATACTACTTATAAAAAAAAGTAGTAGATTAAAATTAAAAAATGTTTAAAAATGATATGACCTTGAGAAATTTTGAATGACCTTTGAAAATTTTTGATGAGTCATCCAATGACCTTGATCTACTTTTGAATGACCTTGAATTTTTTGATGAGTCATGGTCTTTGTTTAAATGACCTTGAGAAATATGATGACTCATCCAATGACCTTGAAATTTTTTATGAGTCATTGTCTTTGTTCTAAAAATTTGTACTTTTAAACTTATAAAAAAAAATTTTTGCCGGGGGGGTATGTGAGCTAGATGGCCGTTATCCCACTACTCATCTAATTATCAACAAGAGTACCACGAGACTGTAGTCAACTCATAAACTCGAAAGATTTTCTTTATTCATTAAAATAAGGTCGAACTAACTCCAATTCCACCAAACCAGGGAATAAATTGGAAGAGGTACTTTTGAATCCAATCAATACGTTCGAATAAGGAACCACATGAGTATAAAGCCATAAGGAAATATTCAAGCCCAAGAATAATAACCAACATTATTTGAATTCAGTGGAATAATAAATAGACGAATGTCGTAGTGAGACGATGAATGTCAATAAATTGGATAATATTGTGACCTAAAACTTTAAGGCGACAAAATTTAAAGATAAAATTAATATTAAACTAACCAGAATTTAAACTGAATACGCCGAACAATTTATAGGAAATTTTAAGATTGGATCAAATAATGAATAGAAATCAAATAAAATAATTCCCAGACAATCACGATTGACCTGTAGACGTGGCAGAGTTCATGAGAATTTCACAAGAAAATCAATTGACGAGGTAGAGAATATACACGTGGCAGGAGACATCTGGCGCAAGTCGATCTCCACAGTAGCATGCGAGGCACACCAATGAGTAGTATTCAGGCACATACATGCAGGCAGCAGGAAGAGAGAATTGAACGACATACATACCCGTTAGGAGTAATATATACGATATAAATAGCCATGCAGTCAGAAAATTTCTCAGTTATAGACAATATGAACAATTTTTCACAGAATAATCCATGGTCTAAGAATCACCACGCGCGTCACTCGGACACCAGTGAAGTTACAGTGAAGCAAAAAATCGGCGCACAAGGAGGTAAACATTTGTTTTTTAACTAACTAATTTTAATTTGTAAACATTTATGTCCTGATCCGCCGACTCTGTGAAGAAACGTTGACCGAATATCGCTGATAAAATGACATCGTGCATGCTTTAGAGAACCCAAAGTTTTTCTTACTGTTCCGCTTGTTATTGAATAAATGCTAAAGGCCAAGTTTCAGTGATGATGAATTTACTGTTATGAATTTCGCAATGAGAAACCTTTATAAAATCTCATAGTAATCAGTCAATAGTCCGGAAGCTGCCTAGTCGACGGGATACTAATTACTTTGTATCAGAAAAATAACAACTAGCCAAAGGTCCCAGGTAGAAGTGACTTAAATGATGCCAGGTTTTCATTTGGATACGTCGAAAGAGCATGATGAATATCCCAACGTTATCCAGTTGAAGGACCGATCTTTCCAGACTTACAGTTAAATGCATCGAAACCCAGCTATATTCTCAAGAAATCCCTTAGGGCGAGAAAACTAAATAAAAAAGATTAATTTTAATTTCAAATCTAAAATATCCGAGTAATTTGCTTTACTCATTTCGGCCAACAATATATGGATTGTTTGATCACGTTTGGCTTTTTTTTCAGGGGGAGAGGGGGTTTAAATTTTTTTTAATTATTTGTTTTAATGGACGAAATTTTTTTATTATTATTTGTTTAAATGTTCAAATTTAAAAAAATTTTAATTCATGATAAAAAAAGTCTAAGTATTTTTTCTCGATTAAAAAGCCTAAAAAATGAAAATTGGCTTAAATCGCCTATGATTGGTCATACTGAGAAGTATTTTCGAATAAAAATATCGAATAAAAAGCCTAAATATTTTTTCATACTTAAAAATTCATAAAAATAAAATTGGATTAAATCGCCTGTCGACTAAAAATCATGAATTTTTTTTTATTTTTATTTACTTTAATTATTTGTTTAAGTCAACAATATTATTTATTTATATTTTAATTATATTATTATTAATTTTAATCAAGTCAATTATTTTATTTATTTTTAAATTATATTATTGTTAAATTGTTTGTTTTAATGAAGTGAATTGAATAATTATTTTTTATTCTCATTTAATCATTAATTTAATATTATTATTTTTATTAATTTAATTTAATTATTTATTTTATATTATTATTATTTTATTTTATTATTATTAACATTTTTTTTATTTTTATTTTTAAAATTTAATTCCAAGTCTAAGAATAATTTTTCAATGTAAAAAAGATAAATCATCGATAAATTTTGAATTGTAAAAATAACAAACTTTCAATCCATACAAATATTTTTATTGACAATAAAGATTAAATTAAAAAGATTAATTTTTATTTCAAATCAAAAATATCCGAGAAATATGCTTTACGCATTTCGGCCAACAATATATGGATTGTTTGGTCACGTTTGAAATCATGGCAACATGGACATTCATTTGAACATGTTACTCTCATACTATCTTTACAAACAATGCAATTTGCAACACATCGGTCACCAGATCCCTGAACGTTGTTATAGTGAATCTCGAGAAGTTTTTCAATGTTTATCCCTGTGAAATGATAAATTTTTGTTGCGAGAAACTCTGGTGCGCAATAATCCAACGTATTTTTAATTCTTGGATAAAGTTCCTGAATTTTCTTTAAAATTACTTCAAAGAGATAAACTAAATAATAAAATAAAATACATATTTAAATATGATTTACCTTTTGACATTTTTTAATACTTAATAAAAAATAATACTAACTTTAAAAATATTAAACATCAACAAAAATATACAAAAACAAAAATTATTTTCAAATAATTTATTCATTCAAAGTTCTTCGTAATCGTCATATTCTTCATTAACTTCCGAAAATTCTTCTGGACTGTTACCTAAAACCACATCACCTCCCCTATTATGACCATATGCTACACTTATATTTCCCTCCACCCAAACCCTTTTATCATCCTTATTTGTAAATGCAGTTTTTCTTTTTTTAATTGTAAATAATTGACTTGTTTTACTAGTAATACGAGTTTGTGGTACCGAAAAAATTAAGTTTTTGTTATAACAATCTAGGTATGACCTATGTTTTAAGTCAGTACCCTTCATTGTTATACCCTTAGCTTTGATACTTTCAACTTCAGACAAGAGGCTATAACATTTTGGACAAAGAAACACCCACTCCTTGTATTTGAGTCCTTTATTCTCGTCTTTGAACTTTACAATGACTGAATCAAGGTTCCTACTATACAAGGGATGTTTTGGGTCATAATTAGAAGTATTAAGGAGATTATCACGAACCATAGCAGATAAAAGAATGTATAACTTACAATTCTTAATTTCCAGAAAAAAGGAATCTGTGTCCCCAGCAACTATATTAATTTCACAAGTGAATTCGTTTCGATATTTTTCTAACTCTATATATTGTAATTGATACATCCTAAGTTTAGATAAATCGAGTACAGTTTGTCCAATGTAACTCGGTCGATCTAAACACACCGATTCATTATTTAATAGAACAGAGACCAAATATTTGCCCATTTTAAATGATTTCCGAAAAGTTGGTTATGAGCAATAATTATGTTGGGCCAGAACACAAACGGCCTTAAAAATGTTTAAATGAATCGGTAACACACATGCAAACATAACATGCAGATTTAAACTCAAACCTATTAAAACACCAATTAACCCTACCAAAATGCGAGAAAGAGAACAATTAAATATAAAATTATAAAACACAAAAATAAATTAAAATAATAACAAAGTGCAACAAGATCCGCACGAAATAAACATAAACATAACATGGAAACCTAGCCATTTGACCCAAATTTGACAATTTAACAAAAATTGCGAAATTTCATGAAAAAGACATAAAAAATCAAATAATTTGAATTATAAATAATTCAATTAAAATTTCAAAATAAAAATTGTCAAATAAAATTTCAAAATAATAAAAATTAAGAATAGAATATACCAGAAAACCACAAGGTCAAATTTTGTTTTACTAAATCAAAAATAACACGCAAGGTTAGGGTCGCAGAATAGGTATATATACCGATTCATTTTTACATAATTTTAAGCAGTTTTTCAATTCTAAAATCAGTGTTAATCTGAATCAATTTTCGTCTAACCCGTAGAATCAAAATTATGATGTGAGTGAGAGAATTGTTCAAAACTCTCTCCAAGTCGCACCCTCGCAACCTCAATTGAGCTCTGCTTGGATGTCGGCGTGGGGAGAGGGTATTACTGTATTATGTTCGAGACTTTATGAAATTCAATGTGTTATGCTCAGAAAATTTATTGAATCTAATGTATCATATGGCAAAATATATATATTCTTAAACTGAAATTTTGCCGTCAATGCTTTAATTTTTCCGGCCCACTGCCGACACATATCGCAAGCTATTAGAATCAAATATACAGTCGAAAATCGTGTAAGTGCGTGTATTATGAACGCAGGAGCTGAAACGTCAATATTATTTCATATAGGGGAAAGGGTGAAGGGGAAATAGTCTTTTAGCTGTTTCCTCAGCACTCATTTCCCATAAATTCGATCTAAACTTATTTTCACATACGGCTAAAATTCAAACATCGAGTAGTCCAGTGGGCACTCATTAATTATAACATAAACACAAATTTATCTTAGGATCAATTTGGGAAGGGTACGGGCAAAGCGATGTCATTAAATTGTTGCTATGATCTTAAACGAAACTCTGGAAAAGGAAAAATCATATCGCCTAGTAATGTATCCAAAGTCATAAATAATTATTAGAAAGTCGATTTGAAATAGAAATTAATACTTAAAAACTTTCATAATGTCCATTTAAAATTTATGCGGTTTACTCCCAAACTTACGAAACGCAACAAAAATCTGATAACTTAAAAATAGGGCCTTTAAATTGTCAACCATCCAAAGTTTTTGAGAGAAATTATCGTGAGAAACGTTACCCAAAAATCACTACTTTAAAGTAAGAAACTTAGCATTACCGTTCTCTCCAATACGAGTAAGTTAAACGAATATTAAACCATAGTAGTGTAAACAAGGCACAACTCTAACATCCTGATTTGACCCAAACTATAGATATAATTAACTCTGCGTAACCAATAGAAAATCCAATAATAATGGCTGAATAACTAACGGCGACAATAATTGAAGAATAATAACGGAATATCCTTCCATTACAAAAATAAATGATAACGAGATAAAATAATAGCGACCCGATTATTAAGTAAAGATTCATTCCAATCATTAAAATTTATGGCCGAATTTAAAACAATTCTGAGTACCTACTTACTAAGGAACCACCCATAACCTAACTACTCTATTTCGAAACATAGTCAGGTTTAAACCGATAGAAAATGCACAAATAAATAGCATAAGCAAATGTATTAATATAACAATCTGAACCAGGTAATCATAAACACAAGCAATATAGAGTTGAAACGAGTAGAAAGTACAATTCAACTGGTAGAATTTCCAAACAAATGCATAAACTGATCATAAATTGAAGCGAGTGGATCGCATGACGAACATATTGACCGAATATAACCTAGATAAATCGAACGTCGACTAGTTAGACCTGAAATGAATAGAATAAATAATCGGTACGTTAATAAAATATATCATAAAAAACGAATAACTTGAAATTTGAAGTAAAAAAAAATAAAATCAAGATAAATAATTATATTAATTAAATATAACTTGAACAGATGAAGTAGCGTATAGGAGTGCAAACTAAACAACGACCGATTGGACCTAAATTAAATAGAATAATATGGAATAATTAGGGCATTAATTAAATATAACGTAACACTGATAAATCGAAATTAGAATATAAAGTAAATAAGACAAAATCAGAGTGACAATTACCTTATTTGAACATAGATTGAATAACATGAATGCGAAAATGCACTCACCCGGGAAAAATAAATAACATGAGCTGGGGTGGCAAGACATAGCGATCAAATCACTAGCATAATTTGCAAGACTCGGTAGACTAAACAATATCAATGGATAAACCAGCCGAGTGCGGAGCTAATTACAATAAATCGAACACACCACCGGGAAATAGGTCACTCTGTATAAGAGATTTAAGATACTAGCCCTGGTAATGAGAAATATAATTAGAATATATTTCGATAGCACAGCTATCATCTTCAGGTACTCAAAACCAACTAAAAATATTATGAATTAACATTAATTTAAACAAATTATTTTTTATTAATTTAATTTTTTTAATAAATAAATATTTTTAAAAATATATTTTAAATTAATTTTAAATTTTAAATTTTTTTTACTTAAATTCTAATTTTTAAAAATTAATGTAATTTAAAATTTTCAATTATTTTAATAATATTAAAAAAAACAAACATGATTTAACATACGTAAACTATTTAAAAACATTCAAAACATTCGTAGTCACATCACTCTGCACATTAATCTTTGGATCCAATGACCTTATCAGCAATGCTTCACATATCACTCGTTCCCAATAACTATTAAAACTTCTCAACAAAATTCTAAAATCAGACATTCCTATATCACTTTTACAGCCTCTATTAAATGTAAAGTAAAAGTGGAATGTTGTTCAATTGTTAGTATAGTTTCCTTATAAAACTGCAAAATAAGGGTGGTACGCTGCTAAAATTTTCCGACTCAAGGAAAATACTTTGTCGAAAACTGTAAAATAAGGATGGATTACGGCTAAATTTTTATATAAGCAAAGTATATTTTTTAAGCCAAGGAATAAGGACGAATCCCTACACAAAAATTTGATAATAATAATGATAATGGTAAGGATAATGGTAATTATAATAATAATAATAATAATAATAATAAAAATAATAATAATAATAATAATAATGACAATAATAATAACAATAATAATAATAATCATGGTACTTATAATGATAAGGATAATAATTATGATAATAATAATAGTAATAATAATAAATTAATGGTAATTATAGGAATAAGAATAATAATAAATGTAATAGTAGTAACAATTAATAAAGGCAATACATATAATAGTAACAATGATAATGCTAGTAATAGTAATAGGGAACATTGTAGTTATAACAGGGATAAGGGTAAAAGAGATACTGTGTGGATACTTACATAACAAAGGGTTTACAGACCATAGCAAAATCATCAACACGGACGACAACGATAAGTAGGACTATGGAAATAGACGTAAGGATAAATGAGATAACAGTATGAATTAATATTTGAAGATAGGAGAATAATGGAACTTAAAATTCGACATCGAGCATAGGGTTTCTATCAGCAGCTCGTTGGACCCATGGATCGTTCGGTCAATTATAGCATTAGCAATAGCGCTCACTTTTTGCGGACGATCCACCCACTCGAACACAGTTCCAACGTTTCTTAGCAACGGGTTAGAGTGGTAAGCGAAAGATATTTGTATGAGGTTGTCTGAGTAACAACCATATAGTTCCAGAAATCAACACCCAGAAACCCACCACTATTATGATTTTAAGGGGGACTATTTGATGACACCAAAAGATTCCGCAACCATCTAGAATAAAATTAAAGAAAATCATCATAAAATATTAACATAAAAAGATTTACATGTAATGGGTGTAATGCCACATACATTGGAGAGACTTCCCGTCATCTCTGTACTCGAGTTCTAGAGCATTGTCGATTGAAGGGTTGTGGAGAAGTGGAGAACATCAGAGGGTGAGGCTTACCATTTTCATCAGACTATTTCAACCTTTTTGAGTATTAACTAGACTCGACAATCCTCCAGAACAGCCTTAGTCCATCCCAAGACCTAGAGAGGTACAAAAATGATAAAACCGACCGGACTATAAACGGAGATACACTTTGCATTAAGTAGCGAGGTCCTTATCAACATGAATTTTGCCATTACGCTAAAATCAGACTCCATTTTTTCAAAATCTCGCAAACAGCCAATTGATCCATGAAACTCCGTCATGCTCGTAACCCGTGCACCCTCCCCGAAGCCAATATTAGCTAACTAGAATGTACCCCGACCACATAGACGATCTCATTCTAATAAAATGTACCGTAAGGATTTTGTTAACAAAATAGAACTTAAATATATAATTCATTGGGTTAAAATGGTTGACAGGTTCTTTCCGCAACATTTGCGGAAATGATAAATCTGATGATTATGAGAGTTATGGGGAACAAAAAGGAGATAAAAAATTTCATCTGTAGACTATTCAGATATGAAAAAAATTTCTTCTATGGGATCTGATGTTTTGGAAACGATCGGCTTAATCGTTATTAAAATTAGCGGAACCTAAAGATTCGATAATCTCCTTTGTATGGATTTGATATATAAATGCGACAAATTTCTGCCTGTTCTGATAACCCTGAGAAATGGATGATAGTCCTTCTTAAATGTTGAACGATTAATGATTTGATTGTGTGAAATTTGGATATTGGTTTGAACTATCAAAGTAAAGGTAACTTCGAAGTACATTTTTAATAATAGTGTTCATTTTTCTCAATTGGGATTCTAAAAATAAATAAATGGATTTTAAATAAATGGATTTTAAATAAATGAATTTTAAATATATTTTTTGATAATAATTTCTTTGCGTTTTTTCTATTTAATGTTGTTAAAACGAATAAACAAATTCCAAGCCGATTCCTTACAATTTGACGAGAACCACAAAATGAACAAATAAATCTTAAGGATATAGTTTAAATAATATTGTCACATTCTCTCAAATAGAATCCTGAATATGAGTAAATAAATGTTAAAATTATTTTAGACGATAATCTTACATGTTTCTCAAGTAGAATCGAGAATGTGGGTAAATAAAGGTTAAAGCTGTTTTAGACAATAATTTTACATTTCCCCAAATAGAATTATTTAAATCCGCGTAAACCAGAGTAAGTACAATTTTGGTTATAGATTCTATGTTTCTTTTTAATGGAGTTATAGAGATGAATGAATAAATTTGAATATGTTTTTGATAAAGCTTTGTGTTTTCCAAGAGAGTTCAGCTAAACGAATGATCGAATTTCAATGATAATTTATTGGATAACAATTCGTTATGTTTTTGAGGTTCAATAGAGTTGAATTTTGAGAAACCCCGAAGTTAATGACGAGGAATTTTACGCGTCAATTTAACTTAATTTTTAATAAGCTAGCTGTCAGCTTGTTTTTATGGTTTTATTTGTAGGTTTTCTATCTATCATGGCGGGAATAAGAACGAATAGCTCCAGCCCAAGTATTTATATTCTACCGTGCTAGTTTATCCTCATTTGAATAAGGTACGTAACCCGTAAAACAATGAGTCGACTCTACTCGCATGACCCCACATTAGGCCGCCAACCCTATCACTTATGCCTGAAGATTGAGGTTAAGCCGTATAATATATTATTTATCGTTCTAGAGGACTCGTGGATTGTAGCGTCCCGGGTCACACTTCGCTTTCCGGCACATTCAGCTGCACGGTTCCGGCAGGCGATGTGGGACGCGAGATTCTTAATCTCACTTGTTAGAGAATTCCGCGGAGAAGATCAAAAAACCGGAGATGACTTGGACCTTCCTTTCGTTGCGATCAAACGAGAGCCCGGCCGAAATCCGGCGCGGGAAATAAGAGGTCAAGCGGAGCACCTCCTCGCACGTTTGGAAGAACACCAAAAACAAACGGCCCAGCAAATCCGAAAGGCGCAACTGATGAGATCAACCGGGATATTGCGGCCGGATTGATCTCAAGTACGGACGGGTACGCCCCGCCGTACAATACATCGTTCAATTTGGACGATCCCAGAGTGAACAGACCAATGGAGGCGATCAATGTGTTAGTCCCACGCCTATTATGGACCGGAAGAGGAGGACGTGCGAATGAAGAGCCAAACGTCCACCGCGAGCATCCATACGCTCGGGGACCATCACGAACCAACTACAATCGGCATCATAAAACACTAAATTCATTACAATGATTTTTCTTTTGTGCATTCAATATAAATGTTTAATTAAATTATTTCTTGTTATAGTATTAATTAAAAATTTTTTAACTAAGAATGGAAAATATGAGTTATAATCTGACGCGATAAGACATAAGTACCGTTGTACATTTAAATATCGGTGAGATTAATTTCCCTTTATTGTAGACATGAAACCCCACAAGATCTTGCAACACGAACTAGCAAAGGCCCAAATGACAATCAAAGATTTCCACCGACAAATCTTGCAGTTGACGACCGAAGTTCAGCTGGCAAAAAGTACTTGGATGGAACTGAACAAGGCCAAACGCCTGTATCAAAAATTAACAGCGATGCAGAAGGGTTGGGCTGAGAAAAAGCAGCTCAAACAAAGTCTGAAGACGCAACTTAAGGGCTTAAAGGTGGCGCTGTCTGCATGTCAAGAAGGAGCAGCAGTGACCTACCCCCTGGCTTTTGCCCCGGCCCAACTAGCCTATCGAGAAGCCAATTCCACTTCAAAACCTGCAGCCAAACCAGCTAAACACCGCCCTGTTAGAGCTGAACGGGCCATTCGAGTAAAAGACTCAAATGCGTGAAATGTGTGTTAAACGTTTTATCAAATAAAAATTTGTTGAATATCGCATTCGATTGATGATTTTTGAATACCAATTGATATAGTTTGGATTGAATTAAACCCATGCACATGTCATCAATCAGTCAACGAGCCAGAAGCACTAATAAACCGTCTATTATCAGCAAGGGACGAAAATTACAAATCGCACGTAAACCTTCTAACGGTAGTGCTTTGGACCCAGTTTGAGGTCGGGCCAGAGCAGTTCCCGCGTGGCGCTCACCTTTGGCAACCTCAAAACCCATGGTTGCATTTCCAATGTTGCCTAGCAACTGGTAACCATTGGGAATAGGAAGGAAATTTTCATCTGGGGTCAAGGTTGTCAAAGACCATAACCACACAATTAATTAATTATTTTGCAGAATTACATAATCTTAAATTAATTCGTTTTTTAAGATTTTCTACGATTTTCCGTAGAGGCTATTATTTAAAAGTTTATAATAATTTTTATCTAAGTCATTGGTTGATTGCGCTCTAAGTTGTGTGTTAGTGTCTATATACTTTTTAAATATTGAATTTTGATTATATTTGATAGCTCTATGTATATGTGTAATTTTAATTTGCAAAGAAACTAAAAACTGCAAAAGTCTCCAATGAAGAACATAATTCTTCTTTGGATAATGCGTTAGCATTAACTTCTCAACCTTAGAACCCGGAGCCCACATCTTTTCAGCAGCTACTGAAAAATCATAAAGTTTATCATAAAGAAATGTTGGGATTTCTAAATCTTATTCAAATGTGACAGCAAATGACAGTGATTTAAGATCCGTATTCAAAAAACTAATTAAATTATTTAATTAATTAATATCAGTAACCCATTTAAAATTTCCATATGGTAATGGTTGACTTAAAGCCCAACCGTAGAGATTATTGATGTCAACATAAAGCAGTTCGGTGTTGTCATCATATACTACGTGATGTTTATTAATAAAGATTAATCCACCACGGATTCCCCTTTCGAAAAAATTATACATTTCCATGTCAGTGAGAAGTTCAATTGGTTCGTCAAGAGTCATAAGAGTCGATGCCCAAGACATACCGGGAATTCCATAAACGGTAAGTGGTTCCAATCGGTTATGAGCTAAGGAAAAAGTCAGCCAAAAGAAAAACATCAAGTTTGAGGTAAACCATCATATAATCTAGTAAAGAGTTACAATTAGTTTATTTCCAAATAGATTGAGCCTTACTATATTCGGCTTCAGTTACATATTCTCAAATCGGTGGAAGTTCATATGTAGTTTCTAAAACTTCTTCAGAATTTGCAAAGTTATAAGGGAAAATTCCTTTAGTTTCGATAATACTACCTACAAATTCCGAACGAGTTAAAGGAAGAGTGGTCAATGTTTTAACTGCGTTACTTAATGAACTATTAATAAATTGACAAGAATCAATGAATTTTACAGTTAATCTACTGATACTTGCCGACAAAGAAAGAAACTTTTCACTTGTTACAGGAATACAACTTATTTTCCACGTGTTAAAATCACTCATACCATTCTTGAGAATATGGTGAAGATCATACCCTCTCAAATTAATTCAAACCTTATTTGTCGAGAAATATTACATTTGGAACAAGCTGCTCCCAAATATTTTCCAGTAAAGTGATCATGATCCTTGACCAGTACTGATAAAATCTTATTACACAAATAACAACAAGTTGCCGAAGAAAACGAAAGAATATCTGAGTCTGTTAATAATATTTCCTTTTTATAATTGTTTTGATAAAAGGGTAAAACAGTATTAATTTAAATATTATTTATTTCTTGTAGAAAACTAACTACACAATCATCCCCCTCATGTCTCGTGATTAAATTTTCATTACCATCATGCAATTATAATAATTTTAATCTTTTAATTGTTAATAGAAAAGAACCGAATTTCTTTAATCATTTGTTACTTATTGTGAGGATATTTAAACATAACTATCAACGGACATAAAATTAAGTTTTAAAATGATTAAAATTAAAAATAAGATTTAAATTAACTTTTGATAAATTAGTTTAAAATATTTTAAATATCTGATTATAAGTTATTATATTAATTATTAAATATTAATTGTTAAAATATAACATAAAATAAAATTTAAATAAATAAATTATTAAATAAAATAAAATTTAAATAAATTAATTACTAAATAAAATAAAATTTAAATAATAATAATAATTATAAAATAAAATTTAAATGCCGTTGTTAATTTTGTTTAAATTTTCGATAATATGAAAGATATAATTTTGATTTGAATAAATTTTGAACTTTGAATGAATACTCATTTTGAATTAAACGAAGATGTTTTCACAGCATCTAACATGTCGATCAAGTCACAGGAACTTTTATTAAGGAAGTTGACACCAGAAGAATTAACAAAGGATGTAGATGTGGAAATATTTATCCAGCAATGTGAGAAATATTTCCTGTTCGATAAATTAACGGATTTTCGTCAAGAGCTGATGGTTGAACTCTGGATTAATAGAGATTAAAAAGAAATGATTAGACGTGGATCCATCGATTAAATACTATAGAGAAAAACTGCGGAAAGCGTTTATTAGGAATACCACAATAAGTCAAAATAATTAAGCTGCATTCGAATACATGCAGTCGAATGAAGAGCTGGAGGTATATTTAAAAAATATTAAGAGTCTGGTGGACAAGCTGATGAGTCACGAATGGACGGTAGATAAATTAGAATAGTTATTGGTACACTGTTCCGCGGAAAGGAAACTGAAAATTAAGTTATGGGCAGATGAAATCAAAGGAAAGGAAGAAATAAAGAAGAAGATCAAGAAATTGCATGAGGTTAGGCAGATGGGCGAAGAGGTTTATATGATAATAGAAAGAGTACCCGAAGTAGAAATTAAAAAAATGTATAGAGATGTCACCATAAAAAATAATAGAAATTTCGAATCGTATATTGGAAGTAGCTAGTTAGGAGAACACTGCCACCACATACCATTGCACATACCATTGGGGGGAGTTGAGATGAATTAAATTACATAATGATGTAATTTAATCTAGAATTACCTTGATTACATTATTATGTATTCAAGATAATTAATTTTGTGTGCGCATCTTTTTTTGATAAATTTTTTTTGAAATTATTTTTCGAAATTTTTTAGAGGATTTTTTTAAATTCAAATTTTTGGCACATTTTTTTTAATATATAATTTTTGTTGTAAAATTTTTAATGTAATTTTTATTGTAATTATTTAAATGTAATTTATTTTTAAATGCAATTTTTATCGTAATTTAAAGTTATAATTTTTCTTGTAATTTTAAGTGTTATTTTTTTCAAAAGTCAAATTTTAATACACTTTTTTTAAGTAAATTTTTGTATTTTAATTTTTAATGTAATTTTAAGTTGTAATTTTACAATAAAATTTTAAGTGTAATTTTTTAAGATGAAATTTTTAAAGTAATAATTTCTCTTGTAATTTTAAGTGTTTTTTAAAGTTAAATTTTTATAAATGTTTTTAAAGTAAATTTAAAGTAAAATTTTTCAAAGCAATTTAGAGTTAACATAAACATAATAATAATAATAATAATAATAATAATAATAATAATAATAATAATAATAATAATAATAATAACAATTCATCCAATTAAAAACTTAATAAAAAATTGTTTCTCAAAAAATAAACACATAAAAAAACGTATAAAGATAAGCACATAAAATAAACACGTAAAAAGATCAAATTAAAAATTTATTTAATATACATCGTCACAAATCATCTTATAATAAGCTCTTCATAGTTCTGCCAACTTCTTTCTTCTTGTAGTCCCTGCAACATCTGCATCAAAATAGACAAGTTAACATTGAGGGATCTGCACAAACAATGCAGTCATCTAGACATTTCAAACCTGACCCTTGAACCGATTCGTAATGCATCCGTACAATTTTTTCGATGTTGATTCCAGTCATTTGATAAATCCGTGTTGCTAAAAATTCAGGAGCACAATACGAAAGCTTGTTCTTCATATTTGGAAAGAGCTCTTCCATCTTCATCAGAATTGTTTCGAATACGTATGCTTCTTGATCGTCTATCATTTTTAATTTTTACAATCGTCAGAATTCAATATATTTAAACACAATCAGTGCTTAATAAATAATCTAGTATTTTTTCGTCGGTATTAAGATTATTAATTTTTGATTTTATAAAATTAAATATTTCTTGTACTAGAGTGCTGTATTCCAGATTTTTTATCCCCATGTCAACGACTTTTCCGCTTGCAAATACATTCACACATAACGGATTATACTTGACAAGTCTTAATGCTGGAAAAAGTTCCGGTTCGTAAATGTTTTCTGTTTTGGTAGATAATTTGTACAAGTCAATGTTCAAAGATAATGATTGAATTTGTAAATCTTGAATCTGATATTTGGATCCCCTTCCTGTAATGGTCTCTTGCAACCCATTATCCTGCATTTTCTACTCTTGAAGAATAAGATTGGATATTTTTCACTTCTATCCACTACATGTTGAGGTTTTCCGGTTGTGAACTTCATTCCAGAGACTTCACATCTTCCTCTATAATTAATATTACTAATCATTTTCTGCTATCTATCAAATTATAAACAAATTAAATTAAATGGAATTAAGAAATGATGCTGTATATCAAATTGTAGGGCAAAGTGGAGCGGAAAAACTTTATTTGTATGTAATTTATTGCAGTCAAACATGTTCAAATCAAAATTCAATAAAATATATTGGCAAAGAGGCGCAGACAAAGAACATGGATTGACGCAAAATTAGTTTTGTAAATTGAAAATGACAATAGTTAAGGGATTTGATAAAAACTGGTCGTCTAGGTTACGTCGAGGTGATATAATAATTATAGATTTGTATCAAGAAGCAAATAAGGAAAAAGATTTCAATAACTTGTTCACAAAAATCAGTAGACATTGAAGAGTTACTGTTATTTTCATAAGACAAAATTTATTTCATCAAGGAGGAAGTCATCGAATTCGTAATTTAAATGTTCAATACCTAGTTATTTTCAAAAATCGGCGCGATCAAACGATTATCGATTTCTTAGCCAGGTAAGCTTATCCAAACAATAGAAAATTTATAATTGAATCATTCCAAGATGCTACAAGTGTTACCCACGGATATTTATTCTTTGACTTTACACAACAATGCAGTGACGATTTACGTATCCGAACAGATATTTTTAATGAAAAAAGTGTTGTGATTTATAAACAAAATCGAAAACAATAAATCAAATCAATCATATCATTTAAAAAAGTACTTGTCAATAACGAAATTCAATCCAAAAAAGTTATTCGTAAACCCAAATCAAAAGTAAAGAAGATTTTAAAAAAGAATTTAAAGAAGAATTTAAAGAAAAGGAAGTGAATAAAATTATAAACAATAACAATTGATTGAAAATAGTAAACATGAAATTTGAACGCAATCTACCATATTTCAATGCATTGGTAAAGGCTCAAAATCTAAAAGCTCAAAATCTAAAGGCTCAAAATCTAAAGGCTCAAAAGCTAAAAGAGTGATCCCTTTTATCCATGGTAAACACTAAAAATAGACGTTTAATGAAAAGAATAATGTATAAACAAAATGGTGGGTTCTTGGGTGCATTAATTTCAATAGTTTTATCAGCAATTAGTGCAATTTCATCGTTAAAATCTTAATGGGTTTACAACACTCTAAACCCGATAAAGTCGATTTTACTATTTTAACATCTTGTTGTAATAATGAAGGAAACATTAACCAAAAATCAACTCAAAACAATATGGAAAAACCCAAAAGATCCAAATGGTTTTGGTGGTGTAGAAAAATTAACAAAAAGAGTGATTATCATTATAAATAAACCAATGTTGAAAAGATTCCCAACCAGACCATACAAAACAAGAGGAATCAATGATTTGTGGCAAATGGACTTGATGGAAATGATACCTTATTCGAGAATTAAAAAGGGGGTACAAATATATTTTAACTTGTATTGATGTTTTCAGTAGATATGCCCGTGTTATTCCAACAAAAACTAAATCTGTTAATGAAATGGACATTGCAATTAAAAAATTGTTTAAAGATGGTCAACCACGTAATTTACAAACTGATTTGGGTAAGAAATTTAATTAATTTGAATAAATTTAATTTATTTTAGGTAAAGAATTTTATAATAGCAAAGTAAAAGAAGTTATCAAAGCCAATCATTACTCAGTATTCTCACAATTCAAAGCTTGTTATGTGGAAAGATTTAATCGAACTTTAAGAGAAAGATTGAAAAAATACTTTGTGCATCAAGTTAATAAAACTTGGATACATGTTTTACCGAAAATTATTTTTAGTTAAAATCATTCAGCACATAAAGGATTAAATGGTCTGAGACCGGTTGACATTACAGACAAAGTTGACATTAATAACAAAGTTGGCATTAACAACAAAGACCAAGTATGAAAGAAAGAAAAAATCGATAAGCCAAAATAGAAGGTCGGTGATCATGTAAGAATTAGTAAAATCAGTACTTCTCCGTTCATCAAGAATTTTGACAACAATTGGAGCGATGAAGTATTTGAAATAAAGAAAAGAGATAAAAATCAGATTCCTGTAATGTATTTAATAGCATATCATGAGAATAAAGAAATCAGTGGAAAATTCTACGAACAAGAACTCCAAGTCATTCCAATCCCAACAATATTTAGAATTCAAAAGATTTTAAAAACCAAAAATGTTGGTAAATATAAACAATACTACGTTAAGTGGCATGGATACGAACCTCCGACTTGGATATCCTTATCTCAATTGATTAAATAAATATTATGAAAGAAAACCAGTTTTATATGATTTTGCCTAGTAATAGTTGTACTCTTATTTATCCAAATAATGAAGCTAGTAATTGTAATGTACAAGCAAATTCTATGTACTTGGATGGTGAATTGGAAGTTTCTTTGATTGATTTCACTTTTGTGTATAATCCTTTTCCGTAATATAGTAATTCTTGCCTATGATATGAATCGATAAAGAGTGGTACTGAAATAAAATATTTGAAAATAAATAATCAAAATCATACTTATGAATTAATAAATTCAAAACATACTCCAGATGTTGACATGTTTATTGAAAAATATGAAAATTTGGTTATTGTCTGTCCACATGTTCCATTTAATGTAACATTACCCGATATTCAACACGCGTTTAGTTTTGGATTAAAATCTAAATCTATCATTAGTGAAGAGGATCATTGTCGAATAAAATTACAAAAATTTACAAACGATGGTGTTTTGGAATAGTTTGGGATAATTATAAGTTATGAAGAAAAATCAAAATTTGAAAAATATTTTGAAGATAATTTATTCATAAACACCTTATCAGAATTATAAGGTCATTTGTTGTCATTTAATCCTTCTCCTTTTAAGCAACTGATAATTCAAAATAATGAATTTGTCAAAATAAAACTTGCAGATGGCATTTCAAATTTATCTTTTGACACAAATTTAGCAAAATCTTTGAGATTAAAATTTTCAAACTTTACAGGAAAAAATACATTATCATCAACAAATGTTCATTTATTCAAATATTATTGAGCCGATAAATGTTGGAGATGTTAGAGTTCCACTATTAAAATCTATTTGGAATAAAAAATACGATCAAGGAGAAATTGTTCAATTAGAAATGAAGAATCCAATGTACCTTCCAGTATCGTATTCAACTATAAATATCATTGAAATTAATATTCGAGATGATAGTGGGAAATTAATTAAATTTAGCAAAGATACCAAAGCACATTTATTCGTTACATTTTAAAAAAATAAATGAATGAAAAAGATTTTTACGTGAATTTTCCCAGTAATAGTTGTCCACTTACATTTTTAAATAATGAAGATGGAAAGTTTAATGTTGAATTTCCAAATAATATTTACTTGTATGGGGATTGGAAAGCTGCTTTAACTAAATTTACTTTTGTGTACAATAATATTTCATTTTATAACAACTCTCATATTAAATATATTAAGAGTACATTACATAATGGTTATCAATATTTTTATTATATAAAAACTTGAATAAATTGTAAATATCTTGACCCCTTTTTTGTCATATCATTGGAAGAATAGTCAATAATTCTTCTCTGGTGGATATATCATCAAACACCATTCGAATGAAGATGCATAGTTGCGCAGTATCAGTGAAATCTGTAGATTCATCAAATTGCAAAGAGCAAAAGCGGCATTTTTGAATATCTTGCCGCAAAATATCTTCCAAATTTTTGCTAATGTCCACCATTCTTTGCGTGCTAGTATTGCGCGTCAATAACATATTGTTGATACAATCCAATATTTCAGATTTTTTTTTAAAATCTTTGAATAACACCTCACCAGCTTCAACAAACAGCCTGTTTCCATATTTCACCATCTCCAAAAGGTTTTTTATGTTTCATCAAAATATTAACTACCTTGAATGATGCTATGCTAGCTGTTTTTGATTTTGAGTTAAATTTCGTAAAAAAGGTTTGTTGTGCATCTAATTGAGACTTTAACCGCTTGACTTTGTCTTTTCGTACCTCGGAATCTAATGGAAAGTCAATTTCATAATGTTTGTGCACAGTTCGAAAATGTCGTTCAACGTTAGCTCTTTTAGGTAGTGCTACGTTTGAATTACAAATTAGACAAACACACTTATCTTTCATCATTATGAAAAAAAATTCCTATTCTCATTCAGTATTATAATGGTACGTTTTAGGTTTTTGACCGGTTGTGTCATTGTGGCTAAAACAAGAAAATAATCAAAGCTAAAATAAATTAAATATGAAAATTAATGTTAAACACATTTACATACTCAAAAATTAAAAATGTTAAATTTTGTAAAGAATTTTTTTTAATAAAACTTTTTTGAAATTAATATTATAATCAGGTATTATTCAATACTCATTATTGAATACTGAATACTTCAAGCTTTTAAATTTTTCTAACGAAAACAATTTGATTTCAAAATTGAAATAGACAAGCACCTGTTTGTTGCATTTTATTTTTGTTGTTTTTTATTTTTCTTATTCCTTATCGAAGATTATAGCAACAATGTTTTGCTTTTATTTTATGGCCTACTTGTTCAAACACATGAAATTTATTCTGATTATTAACCAACTGTATATATTTGAATTTCATCATCATATATAAACGATATAGAAATCAATATTCGTGATGACAGTGGAAAATATACATTTGGTAAACAAAATAAAACTTACATTTCCGTAAAATAAATGAGTAATCCAGACATTGTAAACTTTTATAGCACCCATCAAAATGGTGGGGATTTACCATGTTTTGTAGGTAAACAGTACGGATCTGGTTGGTTAAAAACAATTTGGCGATTTGCACTACCTATTCTTAAACGTATTGGAAATTTTGGTATGAAAACTGCTAATGACGTAATAAATGATAATGCTCAAATCTTACCTGCTTTAAAATCGAATGCAATATCTGAAATTAAAGATTCTATACCAGCTGTAATGGAACACTTGCTTTCTGTTATTAACAAAGTTTCAGGTGTATTTAATAAAGAACAAAAACGAGGAACAATTAAACGTCGAAAAATAAGCAAGAAACATATGAACAAAAGAATGAAAGGATACGGAACTATATTCCAGTCATGATCAGCGCAAAATCTGAATTATGCATCTTTGATAGACCATCTCCTCGAGCAGTAATTGAAAATGGTTCTTTTGAAGATATTTATCCGGTGAATTCGATTACAGATCCAGGAAACACTTGAATTCAATTTTACATCAATATCTCTCAAACCAAATACTTGGATTTGAACGATACATTAATCTACATTCAAATAAAAGTTGTAAATAGTAATGAGTAAAAATTTATCTTATGAATCAGATGTTACTGCAAACAATTTCTTTTTCCAAACTCTTTTTAAAGATGTTGAAGTAATTTTAAATTCTACTAAAATTGAAGGAAGTAACAATGTATTCGCACACAAGGTAATGATTGAAACTATTATTAATTACAATCACGATACAAAACATACTTGGTTAGGTGGAATGGGTTATGAAGAAAATGACGCAAAACGAAAAACTTGGATTTCAAAATCAAACCAATCTGTGTTTGTTCCCCACTTCAATTAGATTTCTTTGATCAACCAAAATATTTATTACCTGGTATTAGTGTTCAAATTAAATTAACAAGATTCAATACTGAAAGAAGTTTAACATGTACAAAAATAATTCCACAAATAATATTATTAGATGCAAAGTTAATGGGTAGAAGAGTTCGTATTGAACCGTCGGTTTTAGTGGGTCATCAAATCGGGCTTGCTAATAGAAATGAAATTTATCTAATGAAAAGTAAGGAAGTTGTTCAATTTTCATTGCTAATGGGTTCTTCTTCATTTTATAAGGAACAAATATTTGGTGATAGACGACTACCAAATTTTATTCTTGTTGCTTTCAAAGGGAATAAAAGATATGGAGGATCATATTTAGAAACATTTTCAATATTTGAACACTTTAATGTCAAGTCTTTAACATTAAGTAAAGGAAATGATTATCCCTAAAATATAGTCAAGATTTTGCCAATGATAATTATAGTTCTAGTTATATGCAAAGTATTGTTAGGAATATGGGTTATCTTAATAAAAATATGAATTGTGGTATTACAATGTCAGACTTTTAAAATAAATATCCCTTTTTACATTTGTATTGGCTTCTGATTTTGATCTTAATCAAAGTCAGTTACCTCAAAGGGGAAATTTACGATTGGATATAAAATTTGAAAATCCATTAACCGAATCTGTATCAGTACTTGTATACGGAGTTTTTGAAAAAGAGATTCAAATCACATCAAGCTGTACAGTACTAGTTTGAACAATCTTGTTCGACAAACATCTTTAGTTTGAACAAACACTTAACTATAAACCAAAGTATTATTAGTTATAGTTTAAAATGAAGTAAGTAAATTAATTAATTATTTAATTTAATTAATTTTAGTTCTATTCAGATACAAACTATTGCTAGAAAACTAATTGGGAAAAATTTCATTGGTGTTTTCCCCTTGGACAAAATTCCATATATCAATATCAACAATGCTTTGATTGTAAATACTCAATCATCTATTCTCGGTGGAGAACATTGGTTCGCAATTTATGTCAAACCAGATAAAATATATGTATTTGGTCCGATGGGTTTCTATTATCCTCCTTTATTGATATCAAAACTAGAATCAATGTTGATGCCAATTGAATATAATCGAATTCAATATCAAAATCCATTGACAAAATCTTGTGACTAACATTGTTTAGCTTGGCTAAAATCAATGAAAAATTAATTGTTCTTTAAATAAATCTTTATTCTATCATTGTGCTTTGTTGTGATTTGTTGATTGATAGTGTATGTTGATTGATATAGGTGTGTATGTGTACCTGTTGTTGGTATGTTGATTTTGATTGATCGAAAAAATAAATACACGCATTTGAATATAATGATAAACATTTTAAAAATTTGTCATAATTTATCAAAAAGTTTAATTTGTAAGTGAATGTTTTTAAATTCAGTATTATTATGTAATTTATTCAGATATCAAGAATGAATAATATCAACAATAACCTTAGTTACGGATATGGAACAAGTAATTTAAATTTTATATTAATTCACATTTACTTTATAATTTAGTAAATCAACAAAATGGTGGAATTTATCCAAAGTTACAGAGGATATTATCCACAAAATTACAATTTAAGTAAAATTTTAATTTTTTAATAATTTGATTAAATTTTATCTTTAGGTTACATGAATTATCCTCAATTTGTAGGTGGATATCAAAATAACAATTTAAGTAAGATAGTAATTTTGATTAAATTAATTTAATTTTACATTTAGGTCATAATAATATCTATCCACAATTCAATGAAGGAAATTATCCTCAATATATTGTTGGAGTAAATCAATATGGAAATAATTTAAGTAAGATTTTCATTTTTATTAAACTAATTTACTATACTTTTAGATTATCTCAATTATCCTCAATTTATTGAAGGTCATGTCCAAAATGTTGGAGGATATCAATTACGGAATAGTTTAAGTAAGATTTTCATTTTTTATTAAATTAATTTATTATACTTTTAGATTATCCCAATTATCCTCAATTTATTGAAGGTAATGTCCAAAATGTTGGAGGATATCAATAACGGAATAGTTTAAGTAAGATTTTTATTTTTTATTAAATTAATTTACTATACTTTTAGATTATCCCAATTATCCTCAATTTATTGATGGTCCTGTCCAAAATGTTGGAGGACATCAATTTCAAAATAAAAATTTAAGTAATATTTTCTATTTTTTACTAAACTAATTTACTATACTTTTAGATTATCCCAATTATCCTCAATTTATTGAAGGTCATGTCCAAAATGTTGGAGGATATCAATACGGGAATAGTTTAAGTAAGTTTTTCATTTTTTATTGAAGATCCTGCCCAAAACGTTGGAGGATATCAATTTCAAATTAGCAATTTAAGTAAGATTTTCATTTTCTTTATTAAATAAATTAAAATTTATTATTAGGTTATATTGAAAATATTACAGAAAATTATCAACCAAGAACTATACCTGCAAATAACGATTCAAGTAATAATTTTAATTTGTCATTAAATTAAATAAAATGTTTTTTAGATTTAGAAAGCAATTTACCGAAATCAGATTATGAAGAGACTGATGATGAATTTACAACTAATGATCGAAAATGTGAATTTTTATTGTTTTTATTATTATTTTTAATATATACATATATATATTTTTAATAATTTATTTATTTTTTTATATGAAAATAAAGGCAGACCCCTTGATTTTTTTTTAAATATTTTATTATATTATTTTTTATATGAAAATATAGCAGATCCCTGCTCAAATATTTTTATAAAGCTCCACAAAATACAAAACAAATTTTATAAAAAATACAAAGTTAATTTTTAAAAAATTTATTCAACAATTTAAACCCAATCATTCTTTGACGAAGGAATACAAAAGTTAAATGAAAAAATATCTTAAATAACTGAGTTAGAGAGTAGTTGGGTTATTAGAAAAATAACAGAAATTCACTTTACTGTAACAAAAATAAGTAATATAAGTAGATTGAGCGGTAGAAGTTACATAAAAACTCCAAAACAATTGGCTAACAAAAAGTGTTTAATAAATGTGAAAAAATCTATGTTTTATTTACAGTGTGTTGTCAATAATTAAAAATGATGAGATTGATTATGGCCATAGAAATGATAGTTATAGTTATACTAAATATCTAAATGAATTAAATTATGACCCGAATGATATGTCCATGAAATTAAATGGAATTAGAAAATTTGAAGCAAACAACGAAGGACTTATAATTAATGTATTTAGTTATGACGAAACGGAGAAACCTGAACACAACGACTTTGTTTTAAAACATCCATTTTTAAATATAATTCACAGGTTCAAAGTTAGCGAAGGAACAATTATTAATTTATTACTATTAAATAAAGGAGAAAATTATCATTATGTAGGAATATCATCACTCAATAGGTTATTGAATTGTAAAAACAAAAATATCATAATAAAAAGAATTCAATCTTTATGGTGTCATAGATGTCTGAATGGATTTAGATATAAGAAAGCATTGGACAAACATGAGATATTATGTATGAGAAATCAGTTAAGGACAACTTTATATACTTTCCCAGAAAATAAATTTATTAAATTCACTGATTGGTCCAAAACCGTAACCCCACCATATGTTATCTAAGCAGATTTCGAGTTTGTTTTGCCAAAAGACGATGTGCATCATAAAATACATTTACCCATTTCGGCAGGTCTTTTATTAATAAATAATTTTGATGTTGGTACAATATATAAAGAATTTCTAGGGGAAGATTGTGTGGAACAATTTTTAAAACCAGTAGAAAAAATAGCGAAATATACAGTATTACCATATTATTATAAAGTGGGAAGACAAACAATTAACAAACCTACAACAGAATCAATTTGATACTTGTATACAATGTTATCTTTGTTTGATAGACATTGTTGATCCAGTGAGAGGTCATGATCATTTTACTGTGGAATACTTCGGTGCTTCTTGCAATGTAATATTAATAGAAAAATAAACAAAGCGGTTAAAAACTTGACGACTTTACCTTTTGACTCGATCTGTCTTTACGGGAATTATAGTTGATGAAAAAGGGATCTTTCCCTACAACTTTGCAACTAGTTTAGATGTTCTTCAGGATACTTATGAGTTACCACCGATTTGGAAAGGATTAACTGAGGCTGAATATGAAAAGCTGAAATAGTTTGGAATAAAACTAATTGTAAGACTTTACTTGATTACATGAAAGTTTATTTAAAACTCGATTGTTTTCTTTTGACAGACTTTTTCCAACAATTTCAAGCGAAATTGATAGCACACAATAGATTAGAGCCTTTAGATTATTTTGGTATTCCTGGAATGTCTTGGTCTTCTGCTTTAATGTTGTTGGATGATTCTATTGAGTTAATTACTGAAAATGAAATGTTTAGCTTTTATGAGGGAGGTATTAGAGGAGGTCTTACTTTTGTTAATAAAAACTATGTTAAAACTGATGAAACACTGATTTGCTTTATATTGATATTAATAATTTATACGGTTGGGCTTTAAGTCAACCTTTACCTTGTGGGGAATTTAATTAGATACTTGATGGATTTGATTCAATAATATCTGATTGTTTGACTTTTAATCTTTGAATCTTTGTCATATGGGTATACTCTTGAAGTTAATCTTGTGATTCCTTCTGAACTTCATGATAAGTTAGACGACTTTCCTATTTTAATAATGAATTTTTAAATGCTTTTTATCATTTTTCCAAAATATTACTTTGCATGTAAATTAAACCAAGTTTTGGTATTGAATTAATATCAAATTTTTATGATATAATTTTATTCTTAAGTAATTTTATTTATTATTTTTTATTCACTATTCTTACTTATTTTTGTCAACACATTTTTGAAAAAAAATAATTAAAATATTTATTAATTTAGTCTTTTAAATATAGTTTAATTACTGCTTAAAAAATGAAACCTGAAGATTCAAAGGTTGAAAAGTTGTTGCTGGCTCACTATCCTAAAAATAACTATGTAATTCATTGGCGATTATTAAAATTATACTTGTCTCTTGATGTTAAGATTACTCATGTCGTGCAAATATATTCAAACAGTCTACTATTTTAAAAAAGTATATCGACATAAACACTGAACTTCGAGATGAAAAAACGAATACATTGGATAAAAATTATTATAAGATTTTAAATAACAGTTTATATGGAAAAACTGTTGAAAATCTAAAAAAGAGAATGAATTTGAGTCTTTTCACGACATATAAAAAACTTGTGACTTATACCTCAAAACCTACCTTTAATAAATCGATAAAAATTGACGATGATTTTATAGCTGTGTTGTTAAATTTGGATTCGATATGTTTAGATCAACCAGGTTATATAGGACGATCGGTGCTTGACTTGTCGAAACTTAGAATGTATGAGCATCAGTATAAGGACTTGGAAAAATATCTACGACAATATAATTTCGAGCTTAATATAGTTGCTGGCGATACGGACTCTTTCTTCTTGGATATTAAAAATTGTAAATTGGATATTCTTTTGTCTTAAATGGTTAAGGATAATCTTTTGGATACATCTAATTATCCAGCTACTCATCCACTTTATTCTAAAAAACTTGATTCAGTCATTTGCAAATTTAAGGACAAAAGTAAAGGAGAAGGTTATAACGAATGGGTATTCCTCCGACCTAAATGTTAGAGGTTGTTAGGTAAATCTTCTTGTCTAAAAGCTAATGGAGTGACATTAAAGGATACTGAGCTAACCCATAAATCTTATAAAGGGTGTTATGAGAAAAACTTCATCTTTTCTGTACCACAATTTAGAATAGAAACAAAAAATCATCAACTATAGTTTTAAAAATAGCAAAGTAGCACTTACAAATAAGGATGATAAAACGGTTTGGGTGTGTAAAAATAATAGTTTTGCGTACTGGCATATAAATGTATCTGGAGATTTTATTACTGGTGAAGAAATTGTCGAATAAATTGTTGTTGATGAACAAATTGACAGAGAAATTGCAACACGGATTTATAAAATGACAGGAATCAACATCGAATAAATTGTACGGATGCATTACGAATCGGTTCAAGGATCTGGTTTAAAATGTCTAGATAACTGCTAGATCCCTCAATGTTGACTTGTTCATTTAGATGCAGATGCTGCAGGAACTACAAGAAGAAAGAAGTTGTCCATACTTTGTTGTCAGAACTAAGAAAGAGATTATTAAAAGCTGATTTGTGACAATGTAAATTAAATAAAATTTTTAATTTGATCTTTATACGAGTTTATTTTTATGTGTCTATTTGTTGAGAATCAATTTTTTTATTAAGTATTTACTAGGTTGTATTAATGTTGTTGAAATAATTTTATTATTATTATTATTATTTTGAAAATTTCATATTAATTTATTTTGTTAACTCTAAATTGCTTTGAAAAATTTCAACTTTTAAAACATGTATAAAAATTTTACTTTTAAAATTATACTACAAATATTTTACTTTAAATATTATACTACAAAAATTTTACATTAAAATTATACTACAAAAATTTACTTTAAAAACATGAATAAAAATTTTACTTAAGAAAAAATAACACTTAAAATTACAAGAAAAATGAAAACTTAAAAAATTTCATCTTAAAAATTTGCGCCAAAAATTTGAATTTTAAAAAAATCCAACAAAAAAATTTTGAAAGATAATTTTAAAAAAAATTTATCAAAAAAAGATGCACACACAAAAATAAATTATCTTGATTACATAATTTTGCATTGAAGATAATTCGAGATTAAATTACGTCATTGTGTAATTTAATCCGTCGTGAACCGCCCCCTTATTTTTATTGTGCAATGGTGTGTGCGGATAGTTTTCTACTAACTACTTAC
The DNA here is from genome assembly GCA_022537955.1 of Schmidtea mediterranea. Lineage (NCBI taxonomy): Eukaryota > Metazoa > Platyhelminthes > Tricladida > Dugesiidae > Schmidtea > Schmidtea mediterranea. The sequence continues at coordinate 223,973,751 of CM039679.1, read as the reverse complement.
TATTAGAAACAAAAGATACAGAGAGAATTTCCGAATAGACACAAAGAGTTATCACATGTTATTCATGTGGACAACAAGGTCATATAAACAGAGAGTGACGATATAGACGTAAGACAGTCATTACATGCTATGGGTGTGGAGTGAAGGGACATACAATGATAGATAGTAACCAATTAAGATGCCAAAAATGTGGATTAGGAGGCCATTGAGCAGAGGATTGCTATACGAATATGAACAGGATTAAGCGAACACCGACAAATAGAGATAACGGAAGATAAAATTAAAATTATGAAAGGAAGACAAACTATCAAGGAAGAAGAAACGATGCGGAACATGGATCCATTACGGGAATAACAAAAGATAAGTTGCATACATAGGAAATGAAAGCGATGAAGACGAAGAAGAAATTTTCTCTGTGACCCCAAACGAGAAAGCCCCGACAAGAGAAGACATTGTCGGGGCAGTTTTATAAGGGATGTTAGAGGCTCCCCCAAAGATACTACAATAGAGAAAAGAGACTTGGGGGAAGTTAGAGAAAGAAAGCAGAAAGAAAATGATAAACGAGTAAATTAAAAAGTTAATAGGTTTGCTAAAAAGAACTTTGAGGAAATTGAGAAATGTGAAAATGTGGAACAGAGAAGTACCGAGATATTTGCAATATATAAAATGAGGTCGAGATTTATCAGATATGACATAATGAAAGGTAGACCTAGTGTGGTAATCAAAATTCAAAATCAGGAAATGGATTGTTTACTTGATTCGGGAGCAACAGTAAACGTAATGAGCTTGAACCAGTACAAAAAATTTGATAATATAGCACTTATAAAGGCCGCAATTATCTTAAAATGCGCAAATGATAATGAATTGGAAACAAAAGGCCAATTAATGGTGGATGTTGAAATAATGGGAGTATGTAAAGTGCTATGATTTACGATTGTAAATCACATAACACCAGAAGTGATTGATCAAACAGTATCAACGAAACTCCATCGCAAAATTCGAAACCCAAGGAAAAGCCAGGAGAAAAAGACTAAGAAGATTGAAGACAGCCAGACAAGTGGGACAGATGAAAAAAATTATATCGAACATATTTTAATAAACATTGACCATTATGTATCCGACTGATCTTATTTTAAATTTGGTTACTAATGATATATATATAATGAATAATTTATTTCTTTGAGTTGTTGACAGTTTTTTGAATAATTATAAATCAAATTGTTAATCTTATCGTTAAAAGACCTAATTTAGTCTATTCATCTTAATTTATAATATTGTTTCAACTAAAATGCCAATAGAGAAACCCTAAATAAAAATGAGCGTGAATATCTTTTATGGTAGTTCTTGAAGCCAAAGGTTTTCAAAGATATTAACAGTAATGTTAATATGACTCACCTTTTACTGTAAACAACCCATTTGAATACATTTTCAACTTCCTTTGTGACGGGTATTCAATGGTGAAATCTCTTATGTGCGCATCTGATGGGATTCCCTTGAACATGACCTCGAAAATATTATTTCTTTTCACCCACCATGGGCCCAGCATCATGTTATATCTATACATTTCTGTGCGGTTCTTGATGCGTTTTGTAACTATTTCAATTTGGTTTCGTGTTTCTGATTTTATATTTATTTGTTTTATCTTCTCAATTTTTAGGTGTTTATTTGTTGTTTCGGGTTTTATTTTAAAATAGTTCTGTTGTATGTTTGCATACTATTTTGATCCGCTTTAACAACTTTCAAGATCAATTCGTTTTTGCTAACAGTATTATAATGGTGGGTTCCTGGGTGGTCAAATTTTTGCGACTGTAAAGTTATTACCCAGACAACCCTATACAAAAATCTTTCGCTTACTACTCAGCACCCATTGGTAAGTAACGTTGGAACTGTGTTCGAGTGGATGGATCGTCCACAAAAAGTGAGAGCTATTACTAATGCTTTAATTGATCGGACGATCCATGGGTCCAACGAGCAGTCGATAGAAGGCCTGTGCTCGATTTCTATGTTAATGTCCCATTATTCTCCTATCTCCTTCAAATGTTAATCTATACTTTTATATCATTTATCTTAATTTCCATTCACATAGTCCTCCTTGTCGTTGTTCGTATTATTGATTTTCTATGGCCTGTACTCCATTCGTTATCTTAAATATCCTCACAGTGTCTCTTTTAACCTTATACCTATTATAACTACAATGTTCCCTAGTATTATCATCGTTACTATTATATGTATTGTTCCTCTCACTTGTTACTACTAGTACTATTATTATTATTATTATTATTATTATTATTATTATTATTATTATTATTATTATTATTATTATTATTATTATTATTATTATTATTATTATTATTATTATTATTATTATTATTATTATTATTATTATTATTATTATTATTATTATTATTATTATTATTATTATTATTATTATTATTATTATTATTATTATTATTATTATTACCATTATCATTACTATTATCATTACTATTATCATTATTATTAGTAGGTACTTAGTAGATTTCTGCACCATAACCCTCCCCCACCGACGACGGATTAAATAACGTAATGACGTTATTAATCTCGAATTATCTTGATTACATAATTATGTAATCAAGATAATTAATTTTGTGTGCGCATCTTTTTTGTGTATTTATTTTTGGCACTTTAAATTTTTTATGTATTTTAATTTTGGCGATTTAAATTATTTTATGTATTTAAATTTTGCCGATTTAAATTATTTTGTTGTATTTAATTTTTGTTAATTTTAATTTTTTATGTACTCAAAAATTATATGTATTTTAATTTTTGGCAAATTAAAATTTATTTTTAAATAAATGTTAATTTGATATTAAATTAATTTTTAATATAATTTTAGTTTTCGAATTTTATTATTTTAAGATTGAAATTTATTTTATAATAAATAAAAAATTTTCAAAATAATATTTAAAGTAATCATTTAATAATTTTAACATAAATGTTATTAATTAAAACTTAATTGTTAAATAGTTTAATTTTTGAAACTAAATTTTAATAACAAAAATAATAACAATAAAAATAATAATAAAAATAATAATAATAATAATAATAAAATAATTTCAACAACAATCAAATAAAAAGATGTATAATATCGGCATAGTAAATATTTAATTAAAATTGATACACATAAAAATAAACTAGTAAAAAGATGAATAATTTATTTAATTTACATTGTCACAATAAGCTCTTCTTAGTTCAGCCAACAGAATATGAACAACTTCCTTCTTATTGTAATCCTTGCAGCATCTGCATTTAAATAGACAAGTCAACATTGAGGGATCTGAACAAACATCTAGGCATTTCAAACCTGACCCCTGAACCGATTCGTAATGCATCTGTTGAATAATTGAGTATCTTATTCATTAAAATTCCATATTTAAATAATATTTACCCTTTGGACACCGATGTTCAACTAAATTAACCCACTTAAAAATAAAATAAAATTTTTGCTCAATCATTTCCCCTTAAAATACATGTATGTTTAATTGTTGTAAAATATTTGTTTTTGTAAAAATAAGACTTATCCTTAAATTATTATTAGTATGTGAATAGAATTTGATTAAAGTTGAGAGAAATATTTTAAGTTTTTAAATAAAACTGATTAATTTGTAAATAATTTTAGTACTTTGAAGAAATTTTAAAATAAGACCTTCAGCAAATTGGCAAGAAAACAGTAGTTATTGAGTAATATTTATTAAAATTACCAAAGTTTTATAATTTTTGACAAGTTTGATAGATCTTTAATAAAATTTGTTAGTACTTTGAATAGAATTTTTTAAAAAAGTTTTAACATAGTAGCAAATTGTAAAGAAAATAGTACTTATCAATTAAAAAAAACTAATTAAATTAACTAAGATGTAAAATAATTGAAAAATTTGTTAGGTCATTTTTTAAAATTTTATAAGATTGTTAGATAATTGTTCTAGGTACTTGTTGATTTAAAATAAATGTATGTTATTGACTACTCATAGTATTTAATTGTACAATTTCTCTTCATTCCTGAAAATAATCGTAAATATTTAAATTATTCAGAAAATTGTCAATAAACACATAAATAATGGGTAACAAAAAGTTTTTAAATAATAGTCAATTTAAGTTTTAAATTAAATTGAATTACAAATATTTTAATAAAATTAAATAAATAATTGAATACAAATTACATGAATCAAACATTTCCTTAGAACCGAACACATATCGTATATTTTATTCAGATTCCAATAATATCATTAAAATTAACCAAAATCTTATTGATATATTTTGATAACACTTTAACCAATGAAAATGTATCGATTTCACTAAGTATCCATCCTTTAACATTGATATTCAGCCGAATAAATCCCCTTAAAAATATCATAAATTCCCTTCTTAACCTATCGTTTCCTCCTAAAATAATATAAAATTTGCTCTCAACCAATCATTTCTTTTTAAATGACAATATTTCCACTCTCCCAGCTATATTCATTATTTTTCATAAAAATCATCGTCTTATATCAATATTCAACCGAATAAATTTCTTGAAATCCCCTTAAACGATCATAAATACATCTCTTGACCAATCATTTCCTTTTAAAATAAAATAAAATTTACTCTCAACCAATTATTTCTCTTTAAATGATAATATTTTCATTCTCCTTTCATAAAATTTACCCACATATTGATATCTATCCAAACAAATCCCCCTAAAAAATATTATAAATTCTTCCTCTATATTCTCCATTTTAGAAAATATTTACCCTTTGAACACAGATATTCAACCAATTCAACACCCTTAAAAATGACAACAAACTTGTTTTTAATTGATTATTTCCCTTAAAATAAAATTTACTCAACCAATCATTGTTCTTTAAATGATAATATTCCCAGCTATATTGATTATTTTTCATAAAAATCTATCACTTAGACAATATTTACTCATTTAAAAATCTATATTCAACCAATAATATCTCTTTAAAAAATATATCATAAAATTTAGTCTTAACCAATCATTTCCCTTGAAATGACATTTTCCCCCACTGCACCAACAACATACATATTTTTTGAAAAACCTACAAAATCAATAATATTTATTCCTTTAGAAATCTATATTCAACCTACTCAATATAATAGTAACGATGATAATACTAGGGAACATTGTAGTTATAATAGGGATAAGGGAAGAGAGAGATTGTGAGGATATTTAACATAACGAAGTGTGTACAGGCCATAGAAAAATCAATAATACGAACAACGACAAGAAGGACTATATGAATGGACATTATGATAAATGATATAACAGTATAGATTAACATTTGAAGGAGATAGGAGAATAATGGGATCTTAACATCGAAATCGAGCACAGGCCTTCTATCGACTGCTCGTTGGACCCATGGATCGTCCGATCAATTAAAGCATTAGTAATAGCTCTCACTTTTTGTGGACGATACACCTACTCGAACACAGTTCCAATGTTACTTACCATTGGGTTTTGAGTAGTAAGCGAAAAATATTTGTATTGGAGAGTCTGGGTAACAACTTTACAGTCTCAAAAACCATAAAAATTTGAGGGCTCAGCCGGGATAGATGATTTTCCTTTGCCGATGAACGAAAGGGACAATGTACAGGATTTGGTTTAGAAACAATATCAGGCAATGAAATGTCGTGACGACATTTCGCCAAACCCCAGAGAGATAATAAGTAAAAATTTGAATTCGATAGCGAACTATATAAAACGAAGGATTTTTCTACAAAATGGGTAAATATTTTGATGAAACAAAAGGCTCGCCCACCAAATATAAATTTTGGGGCTCAGCTGGGATAGATGATTTTCTTAGGCAAACCATCAAATAGCACAAGATGCAAGAATCTAGTCATCAAAAAAGAAAATGTCGGGACGACATTCCGCCAAATCCCAGAGAGATTATAAATCAAATATAAAAATTCGATAACAAACTATATAAAACGAGGAATTTATCTACAAAATGGGAAAATATTTTGACAAAACAAATGGCTGGCCCACCACATACAAATTTGGAGGCGCAGCCGGGATTGCATGATTCTCTTATGCAAACGAACAAAGAAGACAAGTAACAGGAATTCTTTTATCATACAAGAAAATGTCGGGACGACATTTCACTGAATGTCTTGGAGATAAAAAATGTAAAAACGGAATTTAAAAGCGAATTACAGAAAACGATGGATTCGACTACAAAATGAGAAATGTTTGGGGAAAACTCAAGAAACATCAAACACAAATTTGAGAACTCAGTACCGTTCAAGCAGAAAATAGACGGATAAAGATAATAAACGTAGGGACAACATTTCAAAGAACTGGGGAGAGGTAATAAATAGAATTACATGGAACAAAAACTATGAAAAACGACCAACTTATCTACATGGAAATCAAACCAACGAGTAAAAGAAATGCAGAAAGAAAAGATCAGTGCAAAATAAGAAACGAAAGATTTTGTTGGATCACTGTTAGCTGAGATTTAAAAATTATTTGGTAACGGAAAGTAAAGATCAAGGATAATTAAGAAATTGTAAATAATCTTTTGGAACACACTGAACTGAGCATTTCGACGATTTTTAATGAAATCAATTAATTGTTAATAGACAATAAATGTGGGGCACGGTATTTCATTAAAACGCTACATACAACAACTGAAAAATATTGACAGAAATTTTGAAAAATGACCGGCTTGTCTATGTGGAAAATAGAAACACAGAGTATAAATTTTTGGACATGGTAGAACATGAATTCACTTAAAAGCAACCTGAATGTGAGTGATTTGAGGGACAAGAGCACCTTTAAGAGTACTGGCAAAATATCGAGAAAAATCAACAGGAAAAAAGTAAAAATTCTCACCAAACAAACAACAGTTTACTGAAGATCCACAAAAATTAGACAGTGTCGTTATAAATAAATTAAGAAAGATACAAGGTATCTTAAGGGTCCTAATAATAGGAAATAACAAAATCATAACAGATAAAACAATAAAAGATAACCGCGGAAAATATATGAGCATTGTTGATCAAAACATGGAGGTATGAAGAAAAATAGAGAATGTAAAATATTATGAAAATACGAAGGAACAAAACACCAGTTTAGAAAGCCCATGAACGACGAGTATTGTAATAAGAGTGAAAACTATTAATACATGGATATAAATTTAAATATTAAATACATAAAAATTTCAAGGGAAACGATTCAACAGGAAACTGGATACAAAAATAAAATTGTCAATAATTGTAAATTAAAAAACCCGGAAAACAAGAAACCATAAATAAAAATAAAATTACCTGAGTATGCATGCGGAATTATAAAATTCCGTTCTAAAAATAGAACGGAATTTCTTGTTTAAATCGATAATTTTTAGAGTTTGAATTCTGGGATTTTAAGGGGAGGGATGCGAATTTCCAAATTTCGATCACATTTTCGATTAAAAACATGTTATTAGGACCTTATACATATGTCATTCAACCGATCTACTCCTAAAATAAATAAATTAAACCAAAAACTCCTCAAAAATGACGGAATTCTTCGTAAAGCTTACTTCTTTTCACTACACATTGTATTTTGTCTCAATATATACATTTACCTTAAGTAAACTTTCATCAACTTCATTGCTATAAAATTATTTCAAACACGAGTTTCGCTTCAATCTAATATTTGCTCAATTATTTTAGTGCAACCAAACAATAATAAAACCCTGGACGTGGAAAGATTCAGGCGAGACGTAGCTCATTATCACAATGAGGCCTTAAAATAGAGCTAGAGTGCTGAATCGATGATCCGAAGATGTAGTCGGATGGAAGAGACCTGGACTCGGCCGGAGCATGCGACAAAATTAAACCAACAAAATGAATTATTAAGAAACCAACACACTGAGATGATGATCGAACTAAACAAGTTAAAGAAGGAAAATTATCAGCTAAAGTTAAAAGAGACGATTAGAGCAGAAATCGGGCATCACCCCAGCACTGTTTCGAACATTGATCCAAATATCACCTGTCCCATCTCAAGTTTCACTCCAATTAATACCCAAAGTAATCATAATCCACAACCAAAATCAAATCACAAAAAATGTCACCCCAGCAAAGCGAGAGAAAAAGAAGGCGCAGATTAAAGACCGCTCGTCTACTGGGTCAGATAAAGAAATTTGGATCCTCACCTTCCGACAACCACCGATAATTTTGTAATAATAATTAATAAATTATTCTTGGATTTGAATCGATGTTCGTTTTACAATCACCTAAAGTATTATAGCGCCTTTAAAATAAAATATAGTGATCAAAGGATCGATATTATTTCAATTAAGTTTGCGACAAAGGAACCCATAATTAGAATGAGCGTGAATACCTTCTATGGTAGCTCGTGAACCCAAAAGGTTTTCTAGAGTATTAGCAGTCATGGCAATATGGCCGACCTTTTACTAGAAATCGCCCATTGGAATACATTTCCAACGTATTTTTGACGGGTATCCAAGGGTTATATTTCTTGTGAACGCATCTGGTGGGAATCCATGAAAGTGGCCGCAAATATCTTATATCTTTTACCCATCAGGTGTCCAGCAATTGCCTGAATGCACGACTCTCAGCTTGTTAAACACACCAACTAAAAACTCAAGCAGAAAGTTTTTCTGAAAAATAACACTGACTTTTTGTGAAAACACATCAGTATATATACCTATAATCTGACCCTAACCTTGCGTGTTATTTTTAGGGCGATTAAACCTTGAATTTGACCTTAACACGCAAAATTGATTTGACCTTGAAATTATTTGTGCTATCTAAATCTAATTTTTATTATTTCGGTGGGTTTCTGGGTATTGAGATTTTGATGCTATATGGTTGTTACCCAGACAACCCCATACAAATATTTTTCGCTTACCACTCGCACCTGTTGCTAAGCAACGTTGGAACTGTGTTCGAGTGCGTGGATCGTCCGTAAAAAGTGAGCGCTATTTCTAGCTGCCGATAGAAGGCCTGTGCTAGATTTTCTGAAAAATAAGACTAAAAATAAGACTCCAAATTTGTCCAAACACATTAGTATATATACCTACAATTTGACCTTAACCTTGCGTGTTATTCTTATTGTGATAAAACAAAATTTGACCTTGAAATTATTTGTGCTATCTAAATTTAATTTTTATTATTTTCTTAATTTGAATTGACAATTTATTTCTAAAATTTTTAATTGGGTTATTCATTTAACTCATTAATTTTCTACTTTTATATAAATTTTCGTTTTTCGATCAAATTTTCTTGTTATTATGTTATTTTTTATCTAAATTCCGTGCGGTTCTTGATGCATTTTGTATTTATTTTATTTTACTTTTATGTTTATTCATTTTTTATTTATTTATATTCTCTCAAATTTTAGAGTGTTTAGTTGATGTTGTATGTTGTATTTTAAGTTATCTTGGTGCTGGGTTTTCGTACTATATAACTGCTGAATGCTGATGGGCAACAAGAAATTTTATGAAGGTCTAAGGGTTGCCTAATTCCCATCTAGTGCCTGCATAAGAGTTTAAACGCTAAGGACCCGTCGAAAACGACGTTGGTACTGTGTGCTAGTGAGTGAATATTAGCAAAGGGTGAGCCTCTTTTCAAAGACTGCCAATACCCTAATATTAGGTTGGGTCCATGAGCTGTCGTAGAAGATTTCGTGCTCTGAGTTTAACGGTCCCTGTTCCTAATTTTTTAACTAATTTAATTTTGTTACAAATAGAACAAAAACCAAACAAAGTAATTAGTAATGGACCAATCGTTGTTGACAAATGTCGGTCTGTGGAAAGTAATTATTGTTAATAATTTAATAATGTAGAAAATGTTGTTGACAATCGTCGGAAAACAGTCTGAGCAGGAGTATAAAAGAAAAAGGGGAAAACACGAAAGGACAGTCATTATTAACCAGAGTGGATCGACGTGAACGAGTAGTAACTAGGTTAGTAGAGGAATCTAAATCCAAGTAAAGTCAAAGTTATCTATCAGAAAGGTTGGTTCTCTCTTGGACAACCTACCCTAAGATAATCAGAGTCATACGGTGGTTAAAAGGTGCAAATAAATTAGTGAAATTGTGATTACAAACGTTGAAATAAATGAGATTGAGTTGTAACTGTGATAAAGTGCAAATAAAATTATTTTGTGTTGGGTTTGCTTATTTGATTCAAAAAGGACACGAGGAGTCAGAAGGAACCGACTTTCAATAATAATTATCCAACATTTTGGTAAGCCCGACGTGATCTAAAGTCGGCTGAGAATAATGCTGAAAATAATTGAATTGTTTAAAAAGAGAAAAATTGAAAAAAAAAGAGAGAAGAGTGTCGGAGCAAAAATAAACTGAAAAGAGAATAAATTATTGAATTAAAAGAAAACATTCAAATTATTGAAAAACTTCGTGGTTCATTACGACAGAATTTATAAAGAAAATTATTATAGAATAAATTCCAAAATTAAAACAAAAGGTAACATTAATAATTGTAACATTTTAAAATTCAGACGAGAAAAAGTTGTACAAAAAAATTTTATAATTTGAGAAACAAGAAGCAATCAGAAATAATGGCGAGCAATTCCAATAATAATGATCAAACCCCGGTGTCTACTGTGACAACCCCTGCATCCAATGTCCAAACAAATATGTCTACTACTCTTAGTAATGATTATGCAAGTTGTCAGAAACTACCAATTCAACAATATGGAGGAGATCCTGTCGAATTTGTTGATTTTATGGCCGATTACTACATGTATGCCACTGCTTAAGGATAGAGCCAATCGATTATGGTGCAACGGTTACTATTATATTTAAAAGGAGCAGCGAGGGAGGCTTGGCAACAAATCGATAAAAGACTCATTGCCAATGATTGGACCAAAGTTGAAAGATGCCTTAGCAGCTAAATTAATTGGTAGTGATATCAAACGAATAATGCGCCAAAAGTTTTACAATCGAGTGCAGAGGCCAGACGAGTCGGTAAGTGAATTTGCTTATCATTTGACAACCCTTGCAGAGATAGCTTTTGAGATTAAACCCGAGCAAGTTGATGTGGCGAAGCAAGTGAAGGAATTGTTGCAAGATCAATTTTTGACAGGAGTTAGAAAAAAAATTAAAAAGGCCCTATGCTATGTAGATTTCAACAATTTTGATGAGTTAATTAAAAAGGCCATGAAGATTGAATTGAATTTGAAAACTACTCAACCAAAAGCAGAATCTTTTACAACTATTGATGAATTTAGAGACAGATCAATATCACCAATCAAAAATAATTTATTCCAGAAATCCACCAGTCTATCACAAAAATTTAGAGTAAAATTTGAGCCAAGGAAATCTACAAATAGTCCAAACAAGGAGAGAGAAGGACCAGTTCAGTGTAGTCATTGTCAGAAATTGGGACATAATATAAATCAATGCTGGTTTAAAAACAATTCCCGAAGAAGTCCAAGTCCTATCCAGTGTGATCATTGCCAGAGAAAGGGACATAGTAATAGTCAATGTTGGTTTAAAAATGAAGAGCAACGAAGTCCAAAGAGGATGTGGCCAGATTGGTTGAAAAGCATTGGTAGGAAAAGATTTAATAAAATGAGCACCAATAATCAGCGAATTAATGATAATATTCAGTGCTATAATTGTGAAAAGAGAGGACATGTATCACGAAACTGTTTCACAAGATCAAGATTTCCATCAACTTCACCGTCACCTCAAAGAGATAGAGTTAATTTACAAGGCCGAATTCAATGTCATTCATGTAGAGGTTATGGACATATGGCGAGGTCATGTCCCAGGAATAATGAGAGATTCCAAAGGCCAATCTTAAAGAAAATTAGATTCCAAAGTGACAAATCACAAGCAGACAACGTTGCTTTTGTGCAGCCAAATAATTCTAATAATAGAATTGAAGACGAAGTGAAACAAATGAGTCGACGTTTGGATCGTTTAATATGCAAGTTTGAATCTGATGAAGAGGCGGATAACCACATGATGTATGAGTCGCAATCAGAAGCATCAGACACAGAGTTGAAAAGAATGATGATTAAAGATGATCTGCAAAGCAAAAAGGCAATAATGATTATGTCGAGGATTAATAAATTAATAGAATCGAGAGCCGCGGAACCGTCTAAAATAATGACATCATTGCTGGAATTGAGTCAAATGTCACTAAGTGTACAAAGATTGAAAAGTGTAATTGAACTGTGCTGATTATTATGAGGTGAATTTAAAAGATAGAGATGAAATAACAAATATGATGAAAACATTTGGGAAAGCGTTCAGAGAAAATAAATGGTTAGATTTTATTTTTATTGATGTTGTAGATGAAAGTAGGAATAGTGTGATCTGTATTCGTTGTGAAATTGGAGATTATGTTAAAGATTTAAAAGAGAGATTAAAAGAGAATAATGGATGACAAATAATAAAGGTGAAATTTAAGAACAGATATTTAGAAGACGATGAATTTTTAATAGATTGTGGTTTTATACCTGGAAATAAAAATAAATTGCAGGTTGCGTGTATGATTAAGGAAGAAGTAGTGGAAAAAAGTGATTCACAAGAAATAACAAGAGATTTAAGAGATGCTTTAAGTGATTGGGATGGAGTTAAAATTACGGAGAAATTAAAATTAATTGATAAAATAGAACTAGAAGAAAAGGCTAAACTAGAAATAGTAAACATAATACGACAATATTTATATGATAAATCGAGGTATGGAGAAAAATTGAAATGTTTTATGAGAAGATTTGGTAGAGAATTAAGAGAAACTGGAATGGAGTTAAAACCATTTATTATAGCAATAGATTATGAAGATTGCGGAAAAACAGAGTATATAGATGAACATTGGTGTACAAAGGTTCAGAAGTTACGAAAAAGAGCTGCAAGCCAAATAGGAAAAGATTGAATTATTCTATTGATGTTCAAAGATGAAGAGTTAGATGATGATGAATATTTATATGATTGTGGATTTAAGCCACAAGAATTAGATGAAAACGGATACCTAAATGCCGATGTGTTGGGCTCAGAGCCACAATTTAAACAAAAAATTAAAATTAAAATTAAAGACAAGGAATAGAGGTAATGGAACGAATCACTGTACATAAACATGCACCACAAGAAGAGATCAAAAATCAATAAAAACATATTAATTAAAACAAATTAAAAATATAACAAAAAATTAAATAAAAACAATTAATTAATTAAATTACTAGAAAGCCTACAGCTGCAGAAAGAAACATATAAAAAAATAAAATAAATTGCCAAAACCTTGCAAAATAAGGTTTAGAAAAAACATAGGCAGAAGTGGCGTCCAGAAAACAAATAAAAAGGGCTAAAAATAATTTTACAAGAAAATAGTAATAAAAGTAAAATCCAAACATAAAATAAATTGTATATCAAAAAATAAAGAAAAATATACAAAAAATAATAAAAATAATTGGAAAATAATAAAATAATTAAAAAGCCCTAAAAATGGCGAAAAATCGCCTATTGGTCGCACACACGCATGAAAATAGTATATATACAGTGATGAATTTCATTATTTTTAATCTTATGCTTTTAACCAAAATATTGACTTTTGCAATCGAATCATAAATTTGAACGTAAGGAATTTACTTTGTTATTTTATGAATTTTTTCTATTATTATGTTAATGTAAATTTACGTTTAATTAAACTTTACAATGTGTAATGCTTTGTTTCATTATTTTAATAATATCATATATATATTTATCGTCCGAACCCCTTAAACTTATGTATACTTACAGTATTGTACTAGACTGTTCGTGGGACGGATCTCGTGCCGGCTGGTGAGTGAAAACCCTTAGTTGAGCTCGCGGGTCATGCCTCGTGAACCCCTCGGCAGTCCGCAGTCGGGTCTGGCAATATGCACAGGACCGCTACGCAGGGCGCCGTTGTACACTCGAGGCGGCTGCTGAAAAGTGGCCGGAGCGAGTAGAAGTAAAATCCAGGGTAGTGCGACAATTTCAGCAAAGGGGAGATTAGGAATGATCACAGGTTGATCGAGAAAAATTTTTCTTTAATTTCGGACTAATCAATAAATAGAAAACGGGTAGAAGGGATAAGCGTTAGACGTCGACAGTTAATTGATAAAAATTTTCACTAAAAACTAGAAGTAATATAGATCGAAAACGGAACTCTCATGATTTATTTAAACACGTCATCATAACAAACCGAATAAAAATAAATGTAAAAACCTTCTCACACATTAGCAGAATATTCTGTAGCATGGGACTGTAACAAAATTCCGAGTTGAATTAACGTTACCAATGAGAGGGAAAATCTACAATTCTATTCCGACCTCGAATGTTCTAGTAAGTCCGCGAATCTAAACCACATTTTTCTTTTCTCAGCATGTCTAAGTATCCACAGGAGAATTGATCGGCATTGCGAGAAACTGCCGCCAATACGCATTAAAGACTGTCCATAATGTTTACTGACGACAACCAATTGAGAAGCTACACAGAGATTAAGGTAGCCAGAAAGTGAGCGTAACATTCTTCTAGTAATATGACTGTAGAGACAAGAATCCGGTCGATCTATCGATCTGATAAGCGAAACTCCATGAACGTCACAGTCGACTGAATAACCATATAAAGATTAACATAATCAATAATTACATACTAACTCATGCGTGAAAATTTCTAACAAACGAATTTCAACACACTGCTACCAGTACCAGCACTAGATATTAATCGATAGGCATCTTCACAACCCCGATTATACGTTTAATATCCCTATAGCAACTGTTAATCCGCAACAAAACCCGTATGGAATATATTAAAATCCTCTCTACGCTAGGATTTAACCCCGTAAGTACAATTATTTTGCAATTAAATTCCTAAATTAAATTATTATCATATAACATCTTTAATAACCAACTTGTTTGCGAAGCAATCGCGGCTAAATTTTTAATCGGATTATTAGAGTCATCAAGATTTTTGACGTCAATTAAGTGTAATGTTAGACTTGGATTTAATAATGTAAGTATTATCTTCGGTCGATTGGAGAGACACCATTGACCATGCAAATCGGTTTTAACTAATTTTATAAATTCAATTAATATAAATCACCAATAATGTAGCGTGCAACCCTAGTTATAATTAAATTTGTAAATTCCATCAATATGAAACGCTAATAACGTAGTATTTGCTTTAAATAGGTTTAAATAAAATTCAGAAAAGATGTTAATAGCGTGAATGTCACTGGAATAAATGTGGTAAGTTTAAATTAGTAATGATCCCTAATGTTAAACACCATTCCGACAAATTTCATAAATTAGAACCTAGAATGATCTTCGCTATAGTAGTGTTTATCGAACTTCCGTGATAAATGATATAATGACCCCAAAACGAACTCCGCTATTTAAAATCTTCAGAAATTTACTAATCAAGCAAATTATCGATATTACTTAATTCTGAAGGAACCAATTCATAGGGATAGTAGATTTTTTGTTGAGTGATATATCAAGCACAGCTAACATGATGGGAAAGTAAGGAATTAATTTCCACCCAAACATTCAAACCCTCCTGGTTCTACTCCATCTATTTACCCCACCTCTCAGTGACCCCTGTTTCTAATTTTTTTTTCTTCTTCCTTTCTTTAGAATGGACAACAACGCCAATTCGGAGATAAATCGCCTATCAAAGATCCCCCGACTTCCCCCATCCATAGTGGCCGTTAGACACCAATACGAAGATTTAAAGCGAAAACACAACGACCTTGGGCTAAATACTAGCGGGTGAAAGGCACTTGGGCCCCGCCAGAAACCATAAGGGAGCTGAAGCAGAAGATCTCTAGGCTTACTCAGGCTCGCGACGAGTTAATCACAGAATCGCGCAGCCAACGGCTGTTAATCCGGGAGCAATCAACCGCGCTGTGTCGAGCATTCACGGACGTAGAGCTTCGGACTCACGTCCCTGGGAGTGTTCGAGCCAGCCAGTTAAATATCATTCCGGCTCATCACCTCCCTATCGCCGACAGACCTCCAACTCCGTCAACTCTCATCCCTCCGCCAGCGGAAGTCGTGGTGAACTCTATCGCAAATACTGCTCGTCGTCGACCAAATCGAAACCGGCGACGTCGCGATTGACGCCGCCGGGAAGAGGAGCTCATCCGAGAAGCGGAGCCCACCGAAGTCTCATGTCGGATCGATGACCTGCCGCCCCCTTATCAGGAATTCGAGATTCCGAGGCTTGATCCAGACATTTGTTATGCTCCCCGGATTATCTACACATCACCTCCCCGATCCATCCACATAAATCTAGTGGATGATGATCCTGAACCTTCTCGGGTCGCACAAGCTCTTGACCAGCTGGGACTAGACACCGACGATATCGCCATCCTCACGGGCGAAGTGCCTGATATCGTCTCTCAACGCGAAATCACAGGATCCTCCACTCGTAGTGAGGACAACCATCAAGCGGATCCCCCGCCGTATCGGCCAGCAAAAAGAAGATGTCTACCCACTGACATCGACGTCGAAGAAGATTGAAATGAGAAAACGGGTCTTCTTCGTTCAGCCTGGGAATGCTCATATGGATTGTTTACTTCTGTAAAATATGTTATCAATGTACATCGCTGTCAATATAACTTACTTATAATTCTTATGTTGTTTTGTCTTCCTTTTCTATTGAAACTACATTAATTAGTTCCATTTCATGAGAGGTGAGGTACAGATTAACCATGGGTATCGTAAAAGGCTTCGCAAATAAATATTGGGACCTAACCATTCTCCATGATTTTCTCAACGTAGTCAGGGTAAAGAGTAGGGGTTAGAAATGGGTTAAGAGGTAGACGCGTAAGTCCTTCCAGCGGCAGCTAATGATCCGGGAAGACGAAGGTCCTTCGGGAGTAGTGTTAGTAATGACGTTCACCTGCTCGAATGGCATTCGGCCATTTGCGTACAGCACCAACATGATTGCGGTCATGGGTACGCAATTGTTTTTAAAATCATGCGACGTATCAGGTAAATATCCCTAGTAGTTAAAAGTGAAGGCCATATCAGTGAGATGAGTAACACCGTAGCTTAAAAACTCCTATACGTCCAACAGATGGAAGGGCAGGGTATTTAGTAAATTGTGTGATAGCAATAAAAGAACAGAAAGTAGATTCAGAGAATAATTCGGAGAATTCAAATACAGATATAGAGGAAGATAACGTAAAAGGAATAGAAGAAACAAAAATAGATGACATTTTCAGTGATAGAAGAAAATGAATCGAGTAATAAAATTCAGGTAGAACATTTTGAAAACCAAGAAATTTTTGAGGAACCAAGAGGTCAAATGAATAGTGAAATAACTGTTAGGAAACCTAGAACTTTATACGAGATAAAGTAGAGTTTAGTGAGAATTGAACAGGAAGTTGATGAAACAAAAATAATATTAATGGGCTTGATTAAAGCAGTATATCCGATGTTTGAAATAAAAATGAATGTAGAGTATGAGTTAGGAAATATGGTAATTGAAATGAAAAACAGACTTCCAAATGTTGTGCAAAGATTTGGAGAAAACGATAACTTTTGTGATAAGAAATTAATTGAAAATTTGATTAAAAATGGAATTGACAAAGAAGTAATGTTAACAAGTTTAACTTATATGGTTTTAGAAATTGGAGCTCATGCGATAGCAGAAACGGATAATTTGGAAAATTTGATAGATGTAGCGGCACGAATCTCAAATGAATATTTTATAGAGTGGGTTAAAAAGAATGGAGGTTGGAAGAAATTGAATGATGACCTTACAGTAAATAAAAGTGAGAAAAAAATTATCAGGCAAACCGTTTAATGGAAAAGATAGCCCAGGGCTAAGAAAAAAGATGATATTTCCATGGGCAATAGTTATGCTCTTTATTTTATGTACAATAACTACACAAGCTACAGGTATGACAGCTTACGATTGTTCCCAGACAGAAATGGGGAAAATTTATTCGGTTGTGAACATGGCAGAATGTCCGGATGCATACCTAAAAAAATTGAAAGTAGAAAATGATGTAAAATATTATGTGTATCAGGAATCTGATCTACGGCGAGCCAAAGTTAGAGAATGTATTGTGAAGCGAACTACTTTTGTATTTTTCTGTGGTAAATGGAGCCACACATCATTGATAAAAATGCACGCTATTCCACGACTAGTAGAGATAATGCCAGAAAACTGCTTAGCTGCGTTTCAAACCGAGGAGTTAAAAATCAATCCGGAAATTAAATTAAAAGCAAAAGTAAATCATAGAATAAGAGAGACAGTTGTTGTAAAGGGAGTAATACAACAAGATGGAACGTGCGAAGGAGAACCATATTAAGTAAATGGGAAAATTATAAAACAATCAGTGGTAATTGAAGAATATTTGACAGAATTGAGAGAATTTGAAGGAGTTTTTGATGATGAAACAGGAAAACTTCAAACGCATCCATTTTGTAATATGAGACAAAGTAATTGTCAAACCGGAGAATCCATTCTAGTATTTGATGTTAAAACTAATATATGTAATTTAGCGTATTTGAAAACTATGACTTTCAAAGAATTAAGTGGAAAAAAATTTAGAGAAAGCCCCGATAATTTCAATGTAAATTATAAATCGAATGGCACAATTAGGTCGACTCCGGTATGGACGAGGAAAACCACACCAGTATTAATGTCGACATTACCAACAGATAGTATGCGTTTTATAAAAAAGGAGGCTACCAATAAATGCGGGCAAATGGTTTATGCAACAAATTACAAAGGTGTTTACGTATCAAAAATGGTGGTGCAAGAGGCGAAAACTAAAATACACACAAATGATATTAAACTCACTTACTATTTTAACAATAAAATTGATTATTTGTACCATTTTAGTCAAAACATAATGGAGAACATATATCGGGAAATGATTTTAAATGATTGTAAGTTGAATAAAGAAATACTTAGAAACAGGATGACAATGGCCATTACAAATCCAAACTTAGTAGCACCTATGCTAATATCAGATAATGGTGTATTTGCCAGAATCTTCGAAGAGGCCTTTTATAGCTACAAATGCAAAGCAGTTACAGTAAATATTATGAAATATGAAAAATGTACAAATGAATTACCGGTAAGTATAAGCGGAAGAATGTGATTTATGGAACCCATACCAAGAATATTACTGGAAGAGCATACTAAGCCAAAAATTCTTCAATGCAATAGATTACTTGCTCCGCTGTATTGCTTAGCACAGGATTCATGGATAGCATTACCGAGGAGTGAGAACTCCGGATAAATTAGAATTAACAAATCTAAAATACCTAGCAAATTTTACATCCTTAAATAAGATGGCACAAATGGGTTTCTATGTAAGTGAGGATATCGAAGAAGCTCAAAGAAATTTGTTATTTCCGTCAAAAAAGGAACGTCTTATCTCAGAAATGGTTGATACAATATTGCCTAAGTGGGAAGGTAAAGTCTATTATGAATACCTTCTAACGCCAGATCACTTTAGAAAGGCAACATATAAAACGATGAAAAAGATTTGGGGGAAATTCATGTTTTTAGGACAAGCATGCGCATGATTAATTGGATTCTATGTTGTAATTATAACAATAAAGGTGATAATGTCACAAATATTATCAGCTTATAGAATATACGTAATATCCGGATGGTCATGGAAAATAATTATTGGTTGTTTTCCACTGTTAGCGAGATTTTTCATTACTCATCATCAATATAGAGAAATGGCAAGTGTGAGAGCACAACTGAAAACCGATCAAAGAGGTGAAGTATCTCTATGTGCAGCAAGTGATCACAATAACGATAATAATGATGACATCGATAATAGTAAAAAGGAGCAAAAATATTGTCAAAAAGGAATTATGAAGAGTGAGAAAAAGCCAGAGCTACAATTTTTATTAGAACCTATGCCAAAACTTAGCGGAATTGAAACGCTTTCAAAGTGGTATACACCAACGTTTTTGCCAACGGCACCAAAGTATCCAACTGAAAAATTTAAAGAAATGAAATCAGTAGAACATATTCAATTTGAATTAGATAAAATTGAACCCACGAGCGCTGAAATTGAACGGGAAAATATGCTCGGATTACCATGCAGTTATGCAATGATGACGTTAGGAAATAAAGGCAAATAGCCTCAAATAAACATTCTATTTAATGGAAGAAAGGTGGAAGCTTTATTAGATTCAGGTTCCAGTAATACTATAGTATCCGATGATCTGTTGACAATGAAGAGAAATCAAATATGAAACCAACAAGTAAAGTAATAAGGTCAATGTCGCACAATGTTTTAAACATAATTGGGAAATTAAAAGCTGAATTAATCATTGGTAATCACGAATTAGTGCATTATGTGTCAGTGATGAGAAATAGTCCTGTCGGATGTTTAATTGGTATGGATGTGATGGAACAACTACAAGGAATTTCTCTTGATCTAAAAACTGGGAGATTAATGAAAGGACAAACAAACGAAAAAGGACATAAGGTGAGAGAGGTATTTTTAAATCAAACGCTAGAATTGCCAGCAAGAAGTGATGTAATATATTATGCGGATGTGTTAGATGTTTCAGATGACGAGTGCATATTTGAACCAAATGAGAATCTAATAGAAAAATATGAAGTACCAATGTGTGATGAAGTGGTAAAAGTCAAAGACCAAACAGTGCCAGTGAGAATAGTGAATCAAAACACAAAACCCATCCAAATGAATCCAAAACCAAACTGGGAAAACTAACAAAGTTTAAAATAGAGAAAACCCCAAAATTACCGAGAAATATTAAAATCTACAAAGAGCCACAAGTCATTAGTAATGATTTAACAGAATCGCAAAAATGGGAATTCACAGAGTTATTAAAGAAATATAAAATGGTATTTGCAAAATACGAGTACGATTTGGGACTCACCCAAGTAATTGAACATGAGATACCATTACTTGATGAAACTCCGATTAAATTGAAACCGTATAGAATTCCATATATACATCAAGAGGAAAGTGACAGGCAGATAAAAGCAATGAAAGAGTTCAAAATAATACGAGATAGTTCTTCACCATTCTCATCGTCAATAGTAGTTGTTAAAAAGAAAGACGGTGATTTGCGATTTTGTGTCGATTATCGGAAATTAAATCAAGTTACGCGAAAGAATACATATCATATTCCAGTTCCACAAGAAATGTTTGATCAAATGGGAGAAGTACAATTTTTCACAGTAATCGATCTTAATAAAGGTTACAATCAATTTAAAGTGAAAGAAGAAGATCGAAGAAAAACGGCTTTTTCGGATGGTAAATGATTGTATGAATTTAATGTGTTACCGTTTGGATTCACTGGGCACCTGCTATGTTCCAGCGAGGTATAAATTTTGTTTTACGTGATATCCCACATGCATTAGTCTATATTGATGACATAATAATATTTTCAAATACTTTTAAAGAACATCTGAAAGATGTGGAAACTGTGTTTAGAAGATTATTAAAGGCTAATCTAAAAATTAAACCCTCTAAATGTGAATGGGGAAATTCGGAAGTGGTTTATGTAGGTCATATTATTTCTCGAAGCGGATTGCAACCAAACCCAGAAAATGTGAGGAAAATTAAAGAATACCCAATCCCTGAAAATGTAGATCAAGTTCGGCAATTTCTGGGATTGGCTAGTTATTATAGAAAATTTATTAAAAGCTTTTCTCATGTAGCACAACCCTTAAATGTATTATTAAAAAAGCAGACCCAATTTAAATGGGGAAAAGCTCAACAAGAAGCATTCGAATTGCTTAAAGAAAGTTTGATTAAAAAACCTATATTGAAATGTCCAAATTTTAGAATACCATTCATCTTAATGACAGATGCGAGTAATTTTGCGTTGGGTGCAGTATTAGGACAACAAGTCGAAGGTAAGAAAGATTACGGAATTGCATATGCCAGCAGAACGTTAAAGTCACATGAAAAGAATTATTCTACAATTGAGAAAGAAACATTAGCATTGGTTTACGGTATAGCAACGTTTAGACAGTATTTAGTTGGAAGAAAATTTGTTGTGTTTACTGATCATAATCCATTACAATGGTTGATGAAACATCGGGATTCGGCCAGCAAACTGATCCGATGGTCAATAGCCCTACAAGAATATAATTTTGAAATTAAATATCGAACAGGCAAATCAAATGGAAATGCGGATACGCTATCGAGAATCCCTGTAAATAATGAGAGTAAGAATAATGAAACGAATTATAATAATACAATATTTATGGCAATCAAAACCGCTAATAATTTGCAGGAACTGCAAAAAGATCAGGAAACGATGATGAATTAAATCAATTGCGGAAACATGCAGTCACGATCAAAAAAGAGAGTGACTGGAAACAGGTAGTTGACGAAAAACATAAATATATCGTTCATGATGGTTTGTTAAAATGTGTTAAAAATGAAAACTTATTAATTGTGGTTCCAACCAAATATCGAACAACATTAATGTTGATATACCATGATGGAGCACTAGGTGGACATTTATCCGCTCGGAAGACGTTATCAAAATTGAAACAAAAATATTATTGGGACACTATTGAATCAGATGTCAGACAATGGTGTCATACTTGTGAAGTGTGCTTAACTAGACGAAATACGGGAAAGAAAATAAAAGTACCTTTGAAACATATGCCAGTGCCCGGAGTGCCTATGGAAATTACTGCAATGTACATTTTTGGTCCGTTACCTGAAACAATTAATGGCAACAAGTATATCATTGTGTTCTGTGATTATCTAACTAAATGGCCTGAAGCATATGCGATGCAGAATCAAAAAGCGGAAACAGTTGCAAAGATATTTGAAGAAAATATTATTTTTCGATATGGAGCACCGAAGAAATTACTTACTGATCAAGGAACGAATTTTCAAAACGAACTGTTTATTTCAATCACGGAATTATTCGGGATACTGAAACTTAGTACATCGTCTTATCATCCACAAACGGATGGTCTAGTTGAAAGATTTAATGGAACATTAATCAATATGATATCATCCTACTTTAATAGAAACCAAAAAAATTGGGATTTGTTTATCAAGCCATGCTTATTCGCGTATCGAAATGCATTGAATGAGAGTACCGGTAAAACACCTTTCTATCTCATGTATTTCTATCTCGGCGGAACAACATGCCGGTTGACTTAAAATTTCAAGCCCCTATTTCACAGTACATGGATATATCTGATTACAAAGTAATTATGCAAGAAAGACTTCAATCAGTATGGACTCAAGCTGGACTTAAAATAAGACATCGTCAAGAGGCGTATAAAGAGTGCTATGATAAACGAGCACATGCTCACAATATCGAAGTAGGAGATTTAGTGTATGTACATAAACCAAAACCAGCAAAGGGTCTATCACCAAAATTACAGAGACCATTTAAAGGCCCATATATAGTATGTGATACCACTGAAACTAATCTAAAATTACGTCCACAAAATAATAAAAAGGCAATAACAATTATCGTTCATGCTAATCGATGTAAAAAGATGCCAGCTGCAGAGGATACTAAGTTTCAATTAAGATCTAAAGACAAAAACGTGGAAAGACACACCGCGCTCAAAAGAAAATAGCGAAAAATCCCGCACCATTGGGATATATCAACAAAGTTTTGTTCGTTGCAACACTTATGATAATCAATGTGTTAGGGTCAAATGCAACTCCGTTGTTTCCAAAGTATGCTATTAAAAGGATCCCGTTAATGGAAAAAGTTGATATTTATGCCACATGTACCCAGATGGTATGGATCTATCGTTGTGCACCGACCGAAGAAATAGAAGTAAGTAATTTACTGAATTATTTTGAACCAACAGTGAAGTTGAATTTTAAGAAAAATACTTATGTAAATCGTCAACTAACAATAAATTATGAATACCCATGGTTAATAACACAAGTACAACCCCAAATAAATGGTACTAAAATAATAAATCTGATTCATATTGAAATATGGACAAAAAATCTAAATAACTATGTTTCGATAGAACCAGTGCTGAATGGAATCAATATATATTGGGAACCCCGAAATTCCCAACAAGTGAAAATAATTTTTCAGAATTATACAATCGATACGTTGAATGTTAGAAAGTCTTTCGTGCATTATGCTAATCTAAAACTGCATCATACCTATGAAATCGCAATTCACTACTACGAAAAAGTATTGCAAGATAATGGTACAGAGAGTAATGACCGGTGGGTCAAGATCTATACTAGTCGGAAATCAATTTTGTTGCAAAACGAAACAAATCGAGTTCATTTACAGCTAGTTAACCAAAACCTAAACATTTCACGGCAAGCAGGTATGAATGAAAAAGTTGTGATTTATTATTGTGGGAAAATCCAGGCCACGTTAACAAGTAACTTTACCTTTAAAGTATTACAAACGAATACCAATCTTCAATCCATGAGAAATCATTTTTTCTTTGTGGGAACAAGATTCATTCGAGTTGTATATAATTCAATGGGACTCATAAAGAACACCAATTATTCTCATATCTCTAATGTAAATAATCGAAAACCAAAAGCAATATTATCTTCGTTCAATGACTATATGACTAATGTGCGAATTCGTGAGAACAATACTACATCATCTTCATCTGATAACAATGAAATCATATGTGTAATTTTATCGATCAGCACAATTAGTGTGATATCATTTTCTATCATTTTTCTTCTCGCATTGCTAGCATATCTTCGAAAACTAAAGCAACGATTTGAGCGTCAATCCATGGCCCAAAGACCTTGGATTGTCTATGAAAAAACAATCGTGTAGTGAGATACATTTATTTTGAATGCAATTATGATAACGTAGTAGTACAGTATAAGTATTAACTTTTTATTTTTGAATTATGTAAAGATTTGCACCTTTTAATCATAGATGAGTTTGATTGGCTGTTGAGAGCAAAGAAAGGGAAACAAAATTTGCGCAGGTAGAAAATTTTAGAGGCAAAGGAAATTTATTAACGGGTATGTATATAAGGGATAAAAAAGTAAATAAAAATTAGTATAAAATTCAAATTAAAATAGGTAATTAATTTTTATTAATATTATTATTTATACCGCTACCAGTTAAGGCAGTATCCCTAGGGTACTCCACCTTGACTCTAGCGTCAACTTTTAAATTCAAAAAATTAACTAACTATATTTTAGCAATGCAACAAATTCAGTGGGCAAGGACAATTTATGATAGCTACCTTAAGCTACACAGAAACAATGTTGGACGGAACCCATACATCATCGAGGAAAATTTGCAGATCCCAAATTACGTGAGAGTGGATGATAGAAAAATGAAGATCCAAATATTCAAAGTAAATAGGCAATCTGGAATTAAACTAGCTGATGAAATAAATACAACGAAAAAGGAAGAGTTCATGCTTCACATTGTCAAAGAAAATGTTGAAATAATCGACGACAATCAGAAGATATGGTGGGAAATGCATCAAGGATCGTCATGGAAAATGCAGAAAAAGCGATGACCATAAGGTTGAGAGCAACAAATGAAAATGCACTGGTCGTGTTCGAAACCAGAATTAAAAACGAAGCTCAAGAAATACCGCAGATGATATCAACACTACCTGTGGATGAAAAATTGTTAGCAATCACTGAACAGATGCTAAAGAAAAGAATGTCATTTTTAAGAAAAGAAATGGATCAAGAGGAGATAAGAAGCAGGATCTTGTTTATCGATGCGGAATATGGGACATCAGAAACCAAACAGATGGTACCGCTATCTATTGCGATAATGAATTATTATGGCAAGACAATAAAGGATGTCTACCTAACTCCAAGAGGAAAATTGCGGCATTTTAATTTGCAAATTCATGGAATAACGGAAGTTGCAAGTAGGAATCAATATGACCAGTATGCAATTAGGAAGGAAGTTCAAAATTTGGTAGTTGGGAAAATATTAATTGGCCACGACCTTCATGCGGAGATACAATGTTTGAAACTTTGGATAGACCAGTTGCATGGCATTCGAGATTTGGCTACAGCGCAAGCATTGGAAAACTTTGGAATTTCCCGAAGAGGAGAAATTTTCAAACTGAAAACTGTTGTCCAGGAGATGTTTGGAGATCAAATGCAGGTTGGCATACACTCAGCCTTCGAAGATGTAAAGAACATAAAAAGAGTATATTTGCAAATTGAGAAACTGTGGATCGATGATATTGAAATACCAAAAAAGCAACCGTCAAGGAAATATTTGTTGGAAGAATATCGGAAGCTTTATAACACCGCTTCAACATCAATAACCAGAATTACAGAAGAAATTGACCTCACATCAGCAGAGGATATGGAAACTGATGGTGAAATTCAAATTGTTCAATTAAAATGGGCAACAGAAGAGAGGATTGAAATAATTGAGGAGAGTCTGGGTTTAATAATCAATGAACCGATTCATCGAATCAAATTAATATTCGAGCATGGGTCAAGTATCTCGCAAAGGAACAGAAAAAGGAAAACTTCATTGAATTCATTGGAGGTTGAAAGTGTAGAAACTATCGTAATAAATCAGCTTACATACAGAAAGAAGAATACGGTTATTCATTATAAATGTGGATCTAAAACTCTAAAACTTGATATGAAATAAAAAAATTAATGTTATTTATATTATTTATTTATAAAATATTAATTTAATAAATCTCGTTTTCTTGATTTATGTCGTCCCATACAAAATAAAAAAAAATGAAAAAAAAATCAATGACACAAAAGTATGTAAGGCGAAGATTTTAATGTCCTCCCATACAAAATTTTAAAAAAATGAAAAAAAAATTCAATGACACAAAAGTATGTAAGGCGAAGATTTTAAAAATCAGGCAAAATTGTATACTTATTATCACTATTAGTATATTGGTGATATTGCCATTTTATTATTGAGATTATTATTTTAATATTATTATCAGTTATTGAGAGCCTCAGATCTCGAACTTCGGGATCTTAAACTCACAAGAAGAACCATTCCCAATGGTTGCAGCCTGGCGTAACCAGCAGGAGGAGAGAACGTTTTAATACTTTACCTATTTAAACTTATATAATTCTTATAACTATCAAAAAAAATAAATAAACTCATATTTCGCATATTTCATTAAGATAATTATTTTATAGAATAAATAAAATTTTCACGTATTTCATTAAAATAATTATTATGTTTAACAAAACAAAAATAAATAAAATCAACCAAATAATTATTTTTATAATGTATTTGAGTTTCAAAAAAAATAGTATATCAACCGTTTAACACAAAACTAACTCTTCTCTCTATTTCATCCTCGTAATACAATACTTCATATCATTTAACATTTCCACAATTCCGTTTTCTGGATCAGCGTAAACTTGTAACAATAGTCTCCAGTTGTTTGAACAGAAACCCCAATGAAATGTGTTTGATACTTCATCTAATTTGTGAGAATGATCAATGAATTCAAATGTTTTGAAAAGGTTCTCACACATTGCACATTTGATACATTTGTGATCAGAGGAATTATATAACATTGGATATAACACACCTCTTTGTTCTCCAAGACACGGGTGAACAACCTGAATCTGCTATAGTTTAGTTTAGGTTTAAAAAAGATATTTGCACGAACGTTTAGCATCACTCTTACGAATAAGTCCACATCGAACAATGTGTTTTCGGAAAATTTCATTATCATGCAACATTTTGATTGTTTTATGGCATTGAAAGCAACTTATTCTCAAATCCTTAACAGCTTGATCTATTACATTGATACCGAATTCTGGTAAAACGAATCTTAATAATTGAATTAGACAAATACTTCTTTTATCTTTACATTAAACCCAGTTATAAGTCCATTTTCAATGTTTGCGGTTTTTCAATAATTGGCAATTGAAATACCGTGTGTGAGTTGAAGCTAACATGTATGTTTTTTTTTCAAATGACCAATGAAAAGTGTTATGACAACCTGTGTGGTGCGGCTAGCAAAGGCAGACATCGGTGGTTCCTGTTTCAATGTGACTGCATGCACATGACTATATGCACTGTATGCTCATTGTAGCTTGCCAGTAAACGAAGAATTACATACACTCCTAGTCATGCCTTATCTCAAATAAGTAATAAAAATAAGTAATAAAAAGAAAGGAAATATTAAAAATAATGATTAAAATTACATCAAAAATGATAACAGCATGGCAGAACCTAAGAACATATAGTAATTCGATCACAGATTATTAAAATAGACATGATGTTTTCGTAGATAGAGAAGGCCACGCATCAGGGGAGGAGTCAGCAGGCGTTCGATCGTAGTGGAATCTAATTACTCATCGTAGCAGCACAGGTGAAATTCGTTGAGCGAAACGTGCGTAGGAAAAGCGACCGACCGAAACTAGTTGACATGATTGCATTGACTGTTCAGTACGTCCAGAGCATCGGAGTGATGAAGAGGGATCGGGTATCCATAAACCAACTGAGGGAGGAGAGAACCATGAGGCGAGTAGCCAGCAAGCGAGAGTCTTGTTTTGATAACTATTGACGACATAACAAAATTTAGAGTAACTAATCCGCAATACCAAGATTTTTTGCAATAGAACAATGAAATGCGAAATAAATCTTCGATCGGTAAACTATATCTTTGAACGTCAGCCAACTAGAAATAATGACATAAAATAATCAACTGAGATCCACATTAACTCACTCACCGTAATACAGATTACGAGACGGTAGCGAGTCAAGTAAAGAAATTTAAACATTGAATTTCTCAAATCAACCGTAAAATTATTAGTCCAGATAAGATAAATAAACAATCATTAAAAAATGATTTGCGGCTAGCTAAATATAGAAAGAATGAAACATCATATTACACGTAATTTAAGATAACTAAATGAACTAGAATTAGCTAGAACAAATTGACTAATCAGGCAACGACGACTGATACCCGTACGACATAAATACGCACTCAAGCTTCAGAAATTATAATTAAAATTATGTCCAGCCAAAGACGTTTGCAGAGTAGACACGATACTAAGGAACCGTCAACAGACGGTCACCGGAACCGGTTGTCACTTAACGACATCGATACGAGGAAAAACCCTGATGAGTTGCAACAAGGTAATGCGCTTTTCTTGAAATGACGGTTCATCTAATGTATTTATGATTTCTTGCTCTTCCAATTGATGGATGACACTAGGCCTTATACTCACGACTGCCTTATTTAACAAATAAATTATAGAAAGCCAATTTTAGGATTAACATTATTTAATTAAAATTGTTTAGATCGCAGAGACCCTTATGGGGGATGGAGTGATGACTCCCGATTAACGCTTCAAATACCAAATGCTTCTGCCGCTCGATATAGGCAAGCGCTATGGGACCAAGGATACGCCTTGGCTACATATGGAGTACCCAGTTGGCCCCAACGACCAAATGATCGCGGATATGAGATTGAATTACCGAGTATCGCCATCAAGCGAGAACCCGGTAGAAACCCGGCACGGGAGGCTCGCCAACAAGCAGAGAATACGGCGATGAAAAGGGAGGAAATGGAGAAGAAATTCCATAGGAAGGCGATCTTGGCCAGGCAGCGATTGGCTCGAGTAAATCAGGACATCGTGAGCAGGATCATCCCTAGTACCGATGGATTTTCTCCGGACTATGGGGTCTCATTTGAACTAGATGACCCAAGACTCCTACAAATGACCGCCCCAACGAAGCTGATCTTGCCGGAGAAATTGGTCCATCCAGCACTTCGCAGTCGACTTGGACCCAGACAGTCAGGAAAGCATACCTATGTCAGTCGACACCCACTATGGGCATCCGCCAGGCGATTTCGCTGAAATGCTCGTTCCAAGGATCGAAACCAACTTGAAAAATAATTAAATAATTTTGTATCATATAATAAATGTTAATGTTTTATTTGACTATTTGATTTTGTTCTTACTAAGAAAAATAATTTTCACTAGGATAAACAAATAAAACGAACTCTAACTATTTTAGAAAAACGCAACTTCACGATATAGAATGCAAATAACGCAGGAAAGAGAATCGCGAAACTTCAACCAGATGATAATGAATTAAATTAATAAATAAGTTGCCACGAGAATCATAGAAATAACCCGTTAGAATTAATATTGTTCACCAAGATACTTAAGACAAGGGCGGATGAAATTAATTAATGTGTCAAATCCAATGATGATAATGATAAATGCTAAAATAATTTCAATTTAGGAATGGAAGCGACGAGGATCCTCAGCCGAGAACTGAAAGAGCTTCGACGTGAGAATATGCATCTCCACCGGCAACTCCTACAGCAAAGCCGAGAAATCCAGCAGTTAAAAGCCACTTGGGAGGAACCTGCCAAAATGAAAGAAGTATATCATTTGAAATTTTGATCTTTTCAAATGAATAGATTCGAGGGCGAATCTTTATTAAAGGGGGAGATATGTTGGGGTATTGCGAAAAAGCACAGTAAAATCGATAAAACACAAAAATGATAAAAGTACAACATTAATTAAAAAATTTATAAAAATTCGAAAGTAATATTGATCGGGGGAAATTGGTATGGTTGAACGCCAAATTGAGAGACGAGTCCAGAAATAATAATAAAAATTTAGTGAGGGGTCCCTAGAAAATAATATAAGATAAAAAAAGAAATTAATTAAGAAAAATTAATTACTAATGGGAAGCCCGAGTCAATGGGAAGTCCGACGCAATGGGAAACCAGAGAGATGAGGAAAACCCGAGAGATGGGGATAACCTGGCGTATAGACGGAATAATATAGCAGGATAAATTGGCCTAAACAACATTAAATGGGCGCCACTGAGTTACGGAGAGGTAGTTATTTCGTAATTGGTAATTTAGTAATGGACCAAACGTTGTTGACAAATGTCGGTCTGTGGAAAGTAATTATTGTTAATAATTTAATAATGTAGAAAATGTTGTTGACAATCGTTGGAAAACAGTCTGAGCAGGAGTATAAAAGAAAAAGGGGAAAACACGAAAGGACAGTCATTATTAACCAGAGTGGATCGACGTGAACGAGTAGTAACTAGGTTAGTAGAGGAATCTAAATCCAAGTAAAGTCAAAGTTATCTATCAGAAAGGGTGGTTCTCTCTTGGACAACCTACCCTAAGATAATCAGAGTCATACGGTGGTTAAAAGGTGCAAATAAATTAGTGAAATTGTGATCAGATTGAATAAATGAGATTGAGTTGTAACTGTGATAAAGTGCAAATAAAATTATTTTGTGTTGGGTTTGCTTATTTGATTCAAAAAGGACACGAGGAGTCAGAAGGAACCGACTTTCAATAATAATAACCCAACAGTATACATAAATATATGGATTACAATGAAGTGAAAGAAGACATACAGTCCGGTTATGATCACACATAAAGAATAGTTAATTGTCTAAGAATCATTAGTTCATTGTTAATCATAAGTTCAATATTCTGTAATTTAGGTATTCGTCTCGCTAATGCCTTGGGTTTCTTTGGTTTCTGATTGATTACTTTCTTTAGCAGGTTCTAATTTTGACTATTCGATATCTGTTGTGCGGTTTAGCTTTGAGACTTCGGTTAGTCTGGGGAATTGACTTTATTTGAAATAGGACTGATTAGATACCTATTGTTTGGAAGATTGGCAGGCTTAATGAATCTCAGATAAGAAGAATAGATAGACTGTTTAGTTCAAGACTCCTTTTTTGAGGGTGTATTTAGGATTTTAGGTTGTAAATTGACATTCTAGATTTTGTTTGTTAATTTTTACTTTGCATCTTGAACTGGGTCAGGTTCAATTGCATTCTGTGGATAGATTATTATCATATTATCTCGTCCCGATTGTTTGATGATAATTGATCGTTTCGGGATTATTCGTGATTCTTTGAGGTTGAATTGGGTTTCTTCTTTTCGGTAATCGATTTTGGCTGCTTTTTCTCGATTTTCGGTTCTTTTTTGTTATTTTGTAGTGTTTCTGAAGACCATCCATAAATATTTGAATATGATTTCCTTGGTGGGTGTTTCCTTTTCTATTGACTTTCGGATTTGATTTTCTAGAGTTTTGAGGGTTTGAACGATCTGTTTAAGTTTGGGCTTCGTCCACTTTGATTATTAGTATATTTACTTTCTTGTTTTAATTCTTTGGGCATTGGGTATATTAGAAGTTGATCCGTCCGTAATTGGTATCCTTTGAGTTTCTGCATATCTCGGCATATTTACTACAGGTAATGTTGCATCTTGGGGTTTATCAACATCTTTCTAAGGGATGCTAGATTGTATATATGGGCTTGTTACTGCTATTTTCCTTCTCATCGCCAATATCATGCTGCTTTCGCTTTCCTTGTTTTTATAACAGTTTTTAGGTTTTTTTAATAGGCTTGTTATTATTCCTCATGATTTTAGTTAATTGTTTGACTTTCTGTTTCTCTTCCTTCTTTATCTCTGTTGCTTTTATTATCATGTTTGGTTTCTCGTTTCTGTGATTGGTATCAACTTTATGTTGACATCGTTTATCTTCTTTGTTTGCCTTTACTACAATTTGCAAGATTCTTTCGATACTCCATTTTCATTAAGTGCATTTTTTTTGTTCAGTTTCATCATTTTTTGTCGTTTCTTGGCATTGTCTTTTGCATTCTCTCTTTATTGATTCGATTTGTTTTTCTTGTTATCTGGTTTTTGATTTTTGAGTTGTTTTTGATTTGTTCTCTGATCCTTTCCTTATTCATATCTTCTGTTGCACGTCAGTCTTGCTTGGAATTACTATTCCGTGATATTTTTTCTCGTTTGGCTGCATCTAGTTTCACTTGCAGTTGGATGTTTTTCTTTCTCTATTCCTCGAATTGATTTATAGTCTCTTCCACTCTTTTTTGTATTCATTTAGTTTTGTATATTGAACTTTACTGGTTCTAATTCTTTGTCTTTTTCGTTTTTCGGTTTAGCTCAATGACCACAAATTTTGTTTCTCAGTTATCCACCCTTTGTTGTTATTCGTCAATTTCTCATTAATTCATTCAGCTTATTATCAAATTATTCTCCATCGTCTCTTTCGTTAATTGACTTAATATTTCATTTATTTCTTCATCATCTTCCGTTTTGTGTTGGTAATTTCTTTACTATTTTGCTGCTTTATTTTGCTTTCATCATGGATCTGTTATCGTGGTTCCTCATTTTCGTCTCTCATTTGATTTTACTGGATTTTCTAAGTTTTAATTTGCTCTCCAAGTCTACTCTTGTCTCTGACTTCCTTGACCACTTCGATATCTTTTTGTTTATTTCAATTTCTGCTTCTGATTTTATTAGCTTCCAATTGATTTGTTTCTCAATTTTAACGTAATATCGCATTACTTGTCTTTCTCATTCCGCTTTATTCTTTGTCACATCGTCTGATTTTTAATTTGTTTTCGCTATTTGACTATAATATTTATATAATACTTTTATATATTATCGGATATTATTATACTCATTCCATATAATATTTGTACACTACTTTTATACATTACTATATAAACATATCTATTATATACGTCATATACACACTCCAGACTATTTATTACTTCATCGTCTCCAAAGGGTCTACGCGCAAAGTGCGAATCCCTCCGCAACTCTCGTCAGTTACTTGATATATATCGATCTCGCTTGGTCACTTGAGTGGTGCTATTAATGCCGGTGGTTGTCTTATTTCCTTGTATACTACTTAAATTTTGCTTTTTATTACTATCTTGGTTTTCTCCCTCTTCGTTATCATCTTCTTTTTTCCCGTCTTTGTCCTCATCGTCATTTTTGTCCTGGTCTTTATTACGTCGACCCTTCTTACTCCTGTTGTCGTCGACACTTATTTCTTTGATTATCTCTTCATACATCTTGATTATCATTTTTCTTCCATTTCTGATGTCATCAATATCTTGTTTTCTACCGCTAGATCTTCGTTGTATCCGGTGTCATTCTCCTACCAAGGTTTCTAATTCTTCCTTTCTGGATCCTATTCTCTTAGGCTCTCTTTTATTGCCCGTAAATTTTATTTCTTCTCTCTTTAACAGAGCTTTTATCGTCTTTGGTAATGCATACTCGGAATTTATTGCTCTTTTTAGTAATATATTTTCGTTGCTTTCGAATTTGTTTACGTCTATGAATTCGTTATCGGATTTTCATTTTCTCCAATTGATCAGTTTTGCTGCTGCTTCATCGTATCGTCTTCTTGAATTGCATTTATCGTGATGAACTCTATAGCACTTGCTTCTCGCGACATCATAATATAATTTAACATCGTTTTTCCTTTATTGTCCTTCTCATTTGGAGTTGATCCTGTTTTTAATAACTCCCTCCGAGTTTTCGTTGACGCATCTCTTGACACCGCAATCATCATGGGTGTTTGTCCTTTCTCATTTCTGATATTTGTATGCTGTCCACATTGGTTCATTGCTTCGATAATTTCCATCGTTCGTTCTTCGTTTTCGCTTTCTATGGCATGGTGTAGTGTCCATTATTGTGAATAATATTGGCATTCTTTCCGTTAAGATGCTGATTTCCGTTGTTGATTTGGAGCCGTTCGCGTAGTTCGTGATCATCTTTGTTACTCCTTCTAATATCTCGATGGTATTCTTGTTTCTGGTCCATTTCAACGTTATTTCCTTAGTTATCTTGATGATTGTATCCATCTGTTTCTGGTAATTCATTCTAGCATCGTGGATTTCGTTATATTCTCGTTTCTGTTTCGCCTGATTACTATAATATTTTGATTTTGTCTCTTGGCTGGTTGTGACTCTAGTAACTTGTTTCGTCATGTCTAATAGGTTTTTCTTCCTTCCCGTTGTCATGTCTTTTCCTATTTCGTAGCTTGATTCGACACTTGCATCATTCGCTGGCTTTATTCTGGTGTTAGTATTGATCTCCTCTGGTTTCCTATTGCTTCCTCTCATTAGTCACACTGTTCCGGATGGGTTCTGATAGTTTCTGTTTATTTGGACAATTCCAAGCCATGTGTCCCTATTTTAGACGGTTAAAACATGTTCCGCGTGTTTTGTGAAAAATGTTATTTACGTGACCTCTCTTCCCGCATTGTTGGCATATTTGATGTCGATAGCAGTCGTTCTCTGCGTCTCCCGATTTTAGACATGTTTTACAATATTCTCTTATATTTACTTCTTTAGCTTTCGTATCGATTGTCCAGATACTTTCTTCGTTTGTTGTGGTTTTCCTAATTTTGTTTTGTTGTGCATATCCATGCTGTATTGTAATTTTCTTTTTCAAATGGGTTGTTTTACTGAGTTCTTCAATTACATCTTCTTTTGTCTTGATTGTCGATTCGCTGACTGTTTTTGATCGGTCTTGTATATTAAGATTTCTTGATTGCTGCTTTTGGATTCTCTTTTCGATTATTTCTCCCTCTGAAATTTTATTAGCCAATAAAATATTTATTACCTCTTGTTCGATTGACGTCACTCCTATTTCTATATTGTCTCCTGTTGTTTGTATAGATTTTGACTCCAATACTCTACTTTTAACGTTTATTTGAAGTTCCTCTTTCTTGACCTTTTCATTACTGTTTAGTCCTTGTTACATGTTTATTTTCGCTTTCCTTCTCGATTCTCTTTTCGAATTTTGTAGTAGTACCCTCTGATTTTGATATTTTGTTTTTTGTTTTTCTGATATCTTTTTATCACTGATTTTGTTGCTTTTTCGTCATTTTTCGTTCCCTTCTATGGTGATCTCTTGAATTATCTTTATTTTCTCTTCGCTGCTCAATTCTTGCTCTGATTTTATTTTGTCCTCCTGAGTTTCATCTTTCTTAATCACGTCATTTTCTTTGTCGTTATTTTCGTTATTTATTGCCATACCATCCTCGCTGTTGACAACACACTGCTCCGCAGTGTGGATTTCTTTTGTATTGACTATTCTCGACATATTGCTCCTACTTGATATTTGATTTCTGTTCATCCGTCTTTGTCGAATTTCTTGCGTTTCCTCTCTCTGTTCCGGATATTTTCTGATCCATTGATATCTAACCTTATTCATGTTTCTCCTCGTATTACCTCGTTGCATTTGATTGTTTGCGGATATTCGTTGAATTATACCTCCTAATTGCTCAATCTCTTGTCTTTGATTGCTTTGTGTACTTTGGCTATAATTGTTTGGTTTTGGTTGACTCGATTTTCTCTCTATTGGACAATTTGCAGCTATGTGTTTGTTTAGGTTGCAGTTGTAACAGTTTCTACTCTCGAATCTTGTGGTTGTCCTCATTATCATCATATCTCTTAAATGTCTAATCTCTTGTGTTGGGTTATTTTGTGGACTTTTCTTGAATTGGCATGGATTTTGTTGACTTTGCATTATTCTCATTTGACAATTCTTTGACATATGACCAGTTTGATCGCAATTAAACGGATTATCATTTCTTCTTCTACGTTCATTGTAGGGTTCATTAATACTGGTTGTCTGTTGATACTTTTTGTGCGAACTCATCTATCACTTCCTTGGCAATTCCTTAATTGTAAACCTCGGTCAGTTCGGCATCCTTTTTCTGAACAGATCTTACATACTGGATTGTAGCTCGCATTGTTAATCCTGAAATAATTATTATAATTCATAAATTTACCTCTACTGTCTTGAATCCTCTTAACTGGAATATCGAAAATTCGTGATGGGTTTTTTATAATGTATTGATTTGTTTGCGGGTAAATATCTTTCATTTGTCTCGTTGTTTCCATTGCTACTTTAATTTGTTCTGATACTTGATCTCTTAACTCGGTTTGGTCATTTTCTCTTTCGACTCTTTCTTCAATTGTGGTTAATATTTTCTCTTCCCGCATGATTTCCGTTTTCGATGTTTCAGCTATTTTTGTTTCAACTGTTTTCATTTCCGAATTTCCAGTTTCTTTTTCGTCATTTAAATCTTCTTCGTTGCATTTTCTTTCTGAATGCATCATCTGTACATTCCTCTTTAAACTCGAATATATTGGTTTTTGCTTCCTCATTTCTGGTTCGTCGCGTGTGATTTCGTACATTGTTCATTTTCTCAAATATATTTCTGTTTCATCCGTATTTTTACTTGGCAACTCTTGGTCTATTTCCTCTCGGAGTTTTTTCATCTCTTTACTCGTACTTGTTTTCAACTGAATTGGAATTTCTGGTTCGGGTGTTTTCACCTTGTTTCCTTTGTCGGTTAACTTTTCTTTTAGTTTATCATATTCTTCGGCTTTTGTATCCAAACTTTCTAATCTTGTTGTAATCATTGGTTCTGCTGTCGCTACTGTATTAAGTTTTCTATCTGTTGTTGCTTTTCACTTTCTTTGACTTCCAATAAAATGATCTATTTTCTTTATCCTTGTTCTCTGTTCGTTTTGGTATGGTTTCCTTGATTCAAGTTTCTCGTTTCTCGTTACTTGTTTTCTTGATTTATCTCTAGTCTATCGGCTCTATTATTCGTCGTTTACTTGATCTCTTTATTCCTTGTCAATTATCTAAAAATAAATAACACTTCTAATACATATTATTCTACATAAATTTCCACATTAATTTTTTCGTATTATTCTCATTGCTTCTCCGTATTTTAATTCTTTTCGCTATGTCAACTTCTTTATCTTTTAAATTTTTTGTTTTTTGATTTTTTAAGTTTATTTTGAATTATCTATAACTCGTATCAAATATCTATTTGCCTTGTATAAATTATCTTTATAGTTGCATCAATTATCTATATGGTCGTATCAATTAACTATTTTTGTCAATTAAATCATCACAATCATATCAACAATAGTCTCAATTATTATTCCTTTATCTCTTCATCATTTGTCCAAAAAAAAGGTTTTTAATCTCTATGCGCTGGCGCTTTATGGGCTTTTTTAATTAAATCCTCTAGTCTTTTTCTTAAACTTTATCCGCTGTCGTCCTATGAGCCTTTTAATTAAATCATTTTGTCGTTTTCCTTAAACTTTATCCGCTGTGATCATTTTCCTTTTGATTCGCCCCCTCTCTCATTTTAAATCCATTTTAACTTATCTATACCTCTTATCAGTTATCTATCATACTCATATTAATCTCGTATCAATTATCTATACTTTATCAAATAAAATTACTGCAATCATACTATCATTTAATCTGTTAATAATTTTTCCTAAGTCTCCCTGATCTAAAAATCGTTTATTTAATCTTTAGTCGCTGGTGCTCTATGGGCCTTTATTTAAATCCTTTAATCCTTAATCGCTGGCGCTCTATGGGCCTTTATCTAAATCTTATTGTCTTTTCGCTGACACACTATGGTCTTAAATTACTCTTCTCATCCGGCACTCTATGGGCCTCTATAATCTATTCTCTCTATTGGCTCTCAATAGCCTTATTTATATAATCGGAGTTGAGTTTCATCAGTGACTTGCTGGGTGACTTGTACGATGGACTTGTACCACTCTCAATCCATGGCGTCTTTTGTATAGCGTATTTGGCCAGTTACGCTTACCTCACCGCCATTTGGATATCCGGTACTCGGTGTGGGATCCGAGTTTTTGTACCGAAATCCTCGCTGGGTCAATACTAAAAAAACATTCTCTCAGTACTCGGTGTGGGATCCGGGTTGTGTATCGAGTCCCTACCCAGCAAATACTCGGTCGATACTCGGTGTGGTATCCGGGTTGTGTATCGAGCGGTCCAGCGTCACCAGTCCCTTGGCTGATAACATCCTGAACTCGACAATCCGCCGCTGTACTCTGGTGCCTCACCACCAGCTAAGGAAAAAAATGTTTCTAGGTACCCTTGCGAGACTTTTGGCTCTCTCACCTTCTGCTCTTAAATAATGTGCACATTTTTCAATTTTTGTTTATTTTTTGGTTTCCCTTTCACTTCCCAATTCAAAAATTGTAGTAATCGCGTTGGTTTGTTCCCCAGAGAGATGATCAATCTCTCGCCAGAAGCTCCCCCAACATTTGCGAAGGTACCTACTACCTTCCTCTCCTCGGGTTGATCAGAGTTCCCAATCGGAATAAGCGTACTATCGTTATGATAGCTCTGTTTTAAATCTTACTTTCCAGTATTATTTCCATATAATATAATATAAATAACATTACAAAATATACAAAAAAAATGAGATGCATCGAAACTTTTACCGTGTGATTTTTCAGCTTTCACTGTTTAAGTTGTGTTTTACTTGTCCACTCAGAATTTATTTAACGGCTTTCATGAAGTGTTCGGCTTTTTCCGTATGTTTTACACCTTTCGGTTGCTATTGTTGTCTCATTCATCTCAACTCATCGTACTCGTTTTCAATCATCATTTTCCCCTGGTTGCTGACTATTATTTTCGCAATTCATTATTATTTCCAATCTTTTATTTTCATTTATAGCAAGCATCATCATTTTATTCATCTACGCTCATTGCTACCTATTCATTTCATTTACAACCGAACATTTCATTTTGTCCACGCCTAAGTTTCTCCATCATCTTGCTTATCTTTTCATTAATTTCTCCAACTTGATCGTTTATCTCTTTCACATTTAATATCTAATTTGGCTTTGCTTAGCCTCATGTCTTTTGAAATTCGCACAATCGATCGTTCGTTACTTCCGCTACAATTTCTCAGCTCATAGGAGTAGGGGTTCGAAATCGTTGCAACCTTTTCCGTTACTATTTTGATCTTTAATTTAATTACTTTCAATTAATCGGTTATTACTTTTAAAATTATTTTAACTGACTTGGTTATCCCGTCTTATTTCAAAACAATATTAATCCGGCAATTTCTATTTTCCGATTTTTTACGAACTCTTATCGCTGTTCCTATCCAATTATTATTTACATGGTTCTGGAATTTATTTACACGACATTTACATGACCCCCTTTTTTGTGGTTTCCCATTTTCTAATTGCTTTAATCTTCTTGATTTCCACCTTTTCCTTGTTTTTATTATTTTATTTTATTTATTTATTTATTTTTTTATATTTTTATTCTTACTTCTACGGTTTTTGGATGATATTTACATGATGATTTCTATTTATACAAGTTACCCATAATTTCATTTATGGTTTCTAGTTTCCTTGATTTCTATTTTACAAATATTGATAATTTTTGTCCCCCTTTTCTTGTTGAATCGTTTCACTTTTGAAATTTTTATGTATCTAATATTTTAGTTTATTGATATTTTCCTCTCCTATTACAATACTCGTCATTCATGGGGTTTCTAAACTGGTGTTTTTGTTCCTTCGTATTTTCATCATATTTTGCATTCTCTATTTTTCCTCATCCTGCCATTTTTGATCAACTATGCACATGTATTTTATGAGGTTATCTGTTATTGTTTTATTTGTTATGATTTTGTTATTCCCTTTTGCCAGTTTATTTCATATTATTAGAACCTCTAAGATACCTTCTATCTTTCCTAATTTATTTTTAACGATACTATCTACTTTTCGTATATTTCCAGTAAGCTGTTGTTTATTTTTTGAAATTATCTACTTTTCTCCTGTTGATTTTTCTTCATTTTTGCAAGCAATCTTGACGATCTTCCTGTCCTTCATATCACTCACATTCTAGTTTCTCTTAACTGAATTTATGTTCTACCGTTTCTAAAAATTCATATTCTGTGTTTCTATTTTCCATGTAGACAAATCGGTCATTTTTCAAAGTTTCTGTCAGTATTTTCCAGTTGTTATATGTCTGCGTTTCGGTGAAATTCCGTCACAAAATTTATTGTTTTTTATCGTTATTTGTTTCCATCTGGAATCGTCATTCTTGTTGAGTTGAGTGTGCTCTTGCGAATATTTGTAGTTTCTTAATTTTCTTAGACATTTATTTTCCGTTGTAAAATAATCAATAGATCTCTGCTTCGAATGATCAAACAAAGTTTTTCGCTTCTTATTTCGCACTGGTTTCTTCTTTCTATATTTCTTTCACTCGTTAGTTTGCTTTCCTTGTAGATAAGTTGGTCGTTTTTCATAGTTTATGTTTTATTTCCTTTTATTTATTTCTTCCTGCAATTGTCTGAAATGTCGTCCCGATGTTTCCTTACTTATTATTGCTTCTAACAGAAATTTGTATATTGTTCCCTTTGTTCATTGCTGAGTCCCCAAATTTATACTTGTCGAGTCATTTGTTTCATTTCGTTTTGTAGGCAAATCCATCTTTTTTCAT
The DNA here is from genome assembly GCA_022537955.1 of Schmidtea mediterranea. Lineage (NCBI taxonomy): Eukaryota > Metazoa > Platyhelminthes > Tricladida > Dugesiidae > Schmidtea > Schmidtea mediterranea. Next base: position 223,932,710 of record CM039679.1, on the reverse strand, counting down.
AGTTTTCAGCTAATCTCTATTTTTTTATTTTCTTTGAGTCGATGGTCGTTTTGAAATCAATTAAAACATTCTATAAACAGCACCTTTAAAACAAAATATAGTGATCAAAGGATCGATATTATTTCAATTAAATTAATAACAGAGGGACCTATAATTAAAATGAGCATGAATACCTTCTATGGTAGCTCGTGAACTCAAAGATATTTCTAGGGTATTTGCAGTCATGGTAATGTGGCTCTCCTTTTACTAGAAATCGTCCATTGGAATACATTTCCAACGTCCTTTTGACGGGTATCCAATGGTTATATCTCTTGTGCGCGCATCTAGTGGGAACCCCTTGCAAATGACCACGAAAATCTTATATCTTTTACCATCAGGTGCTCAGCAGTTGTTAATGCAACCAATATAAAAAAATTATAATGATTTTGAAAACCACTTGATACGCCTCACTAAGTGACGTTGGAATTGTACCAAATTGATTTAATGCCAGTTAAAAGTAAGTACAACTACTTGTACTGCTAAAGTCTTGTGGGTCTACGGAGTGTCGTTAGAAGATCTGTGCCCAGTTTCTGTAATATAGTATTTATAACTATTCTTTCTGAAAAAGGAATTTAAAGCTTAGTGACTCGAAAAAATAATAAAATAGGTGAAGTAAATGAATTTTTATTTTTGGGCCAGAACACAAATGACCTTGAAAATTGTTTAAATGTGTTGGGCTAGAACACAAATAGCTTTGGAAATTGTTTAAATGCATCAGTAATACAGCACAAAAACCCAAAACCAAGATACCTTAAAATACAATATACAACACCAACTAAACACTTTAAAATCTGAGAGACCATAAATAAATATAAAATCAAAAAACATAAAAGTAAAATAAAATAAATGCAAAATGCATCAAGAACCGCACGAAATTTACATAAAAATAACATAATGACAAGAAAATTTGTATGTGGTGTCTAGTCATTTATTTCATTGCACTGTTTTTCTTATTTTGTAGCCAATTTGATCGTTTTCCATCGTTTGCTATTACCCTCTGTTCTTTGGCAAAATGTTGTCCCAACATTTTCTGTTTAATAACTCGATTTTTGCATCTTGTATCCTCTGGTCACTTTCTATTGTTTCTTAACTTTATTGTTTTGATTCTTCTCAATAACGAAGCTGAGCCTCAAATTTATATTTGGTGGGCGAGTCATTTGTTTCATCACCGTATTCTCTCGCTTTGTAGAGATATCCATCGTTTTTCACAATACTTTCCCTTTTCTCATTGTTGTCTCTCTGGAGTTCAGTAAAATGTTGTCCCGATATTTTCTTTGTTTGATTATTAGATTCTTACTTTGGTTTTCTTTGTTTGCTTTGCAAACAAAATAATTTCTTCCTGGCTAAGGGTGTACTGACAAACTCTCTGTTATTTCTTAATTTGGCTGTGTTGATCTTTCCAAATAACGAAGCTTTAATCCCAGCTGAGCCCCCAAGTTTGTATGGTGAGTTTCTGGGTGTTGATATTTTGAGACTATAGGGTTGTTACCCAGACAACCCCATTCAAATATTTTTCGATTACCACTCGGCACCCGTTGCTAAGCAACGTTGGAACTGTGTTCGAGTGGGTAGATCGTCCGCAAAAAGTGAGCGCTATTGCTAATGCTATAATTGACCGAACGATCCATGGGTCAGCGAGCTGCCGATAGAAGGCTTGTGCTCGATTTCGATTTTTAGGTCCCATTATTCTCCTATCTCCTTCAAATGTTAACCTATACTTTCATATCATTTATCTTTATGTCCATTTGCCTAATCCTTCTCATCGTTGTCCGTGTTGATGATTTTTCTATGTCCTGTAAACCCTCTATTAAATATCCACACAGTATCTCTTTTACCCTTATCCGAATTATTACTACTATGTTCCCTATTATTGTTACTAGTATTATCATTGTTACTATTATTACTATTATTATTTGTTACTGCTATTATATTTATTATTATTCTTATTACTACCATTACCATTATATTTATTATTATTATTATTATTATTATTATTATTATTATTATTATTATTATTATTATTATTATTATTATTATTATTATTATTATTATTATTATTATTATTATTATTATTATTATTATTATTATTATTATTATTATTATTATTATTATTATTATTATTATTATTATTATTATCATTATCCTTACTATTATCATTATTATTATCAAACATTTTGTGTAAGGATTCGTCCTTATTCCTCAGCTAAAAAACAATATTTTACTTATGTAAAAATTTAGCCGTAATTTATCCGTGTTTTACTGTTTTCGATAAAGTATTTTTGTTAATTCGAAAAATTTTAGCAGCGTTCCGCCCTTATTTTACGGTTTTATCAGATTATCATACCAACAATTGAGCCGTATTCTACCTTTACTTTACAATGTTCGCTGAAGTATTTCGATTATTTCGGAAAATTTGAGTAGCGATCCGCCCTTATTTTATAGTCTCCTGATAAATGTTTAAGTATTTCCGAATATTTGCGCAGCGTTCTGCCCATATTTCCTGCTTCAATTCAACATAATTTATTTAATTCTTATATATCATTTAAAACATTATTTTTTCCTCATTTTAGTCGTTTGGATTAATCTTTTTCCGATGGCTATTTATTTTAACTGTGCAACGATTTCACTATTTCCCCGCTACCCTTTCTTTTCTTTATCCTTATGATCTATTTATGTTCATATTACATTTAATGAGTGCCCACTGGACTACTCGGTGTTAGAGATTTTGAGCCGATTGTTGTTAAAAAATTTTATGTCTATTTTTCAGGAAACGGATGATGAAGGAGCGGCCAAAAGACTACCCCCTTACCTTCTAATTTCCCCTATATACGGATAATATTGACGTTCCAGCTACTGCGTTCTCACGCCGTAGCATTCACGGGCACGAACTGTTGGCAGACTTACACCGCACTTACATATTTCGATGTTTTGGCTGTGGGCCGAAAAAGAAATAATAAATAAATTTTACCAAATCAGTTGAGCAAAAGTTTCAATGCACAAAATTGTTGGCTTTAAAATATTTATTTGGCATACATCGTCCATAAATTCATCCGGCAAATTGGCATAAAATCATCTTGATCACAATTCATGTCATTAATTCATAACACTTCGTAAATTCGGATAGTAGCAATCATATAAATAAATTGGCATAAAATCATCTTGTCATTAATTCATAACACTTCGTAAATTCGCATAGTAGCAATCATATAAATCAATACCCGTGCACTATCTGAGATTTAACGTGTTCAGTCAAAACACTTATCAGTGTTAATTGGCTGAATGCACGTTCTCTCAGCTAGATATGCACACTAACTCGATGTATACTAAAAAAAAATTTCTCTGAAAACTAAGACTACCAAATAAGACTGAAATTAAATTGGCACCAAATTTAGGTTGAAAATTTGTCAAAACACATCAGTATATATACCTATAATTTGGCCTTAACCTTGCGTGTTAATTTTATTGCGATTAAACAAAATTCGACCTTGAAATTATTTGTGTTATCTAAATTAAATTTTTATTAATTTCTTAATTTAAATTGGTAATTTATTTTTTACATTTTTAATTAAATTTATTCAGCCAAAAATATTTAATTTTTATTCATTTAATTGATTAATTTTTACTTTTATATAAATGATCATTTTACGGTCAAATTTTCTTGTCATTATGTTATTTTTATGTAAATTTCGTGCGGTTCTTGATGCATTTTGCATTTATTTTATTTTACTTTTATGTTTTTTGATTTTATATTTATTTATGGTCTCTCAGATTTTAAAGTGTTTAGTTGGTGTTGTATATTGTATTTTAAGGTATCTTGGTGTTGGGTTTTTGTGCTGTATTACTGATGCATTTAAACAATTTCCAAAGCTATTTGTGTTCTAGCCCAACACATTTAAACAATTTTCAAGGTCATTTGTGTTCTGGCCCAAAAATAAAAATTCATTTACTTCACCTATTTTATTATTATTTCGAGTCACTAAGCTTTAAATTCATTTTTCAGAAAGAATAGTTATAAATACTATATTACAGAAACTGGGCACAGATCTTCTAACGACACTCCGTAGACCCACAAGACTTTAGCAGTACAAGTAGTTGTACTTACTTTTAACTGGCATTAAATCAATTTGGTACAATTCCAACGTCACTTAGTGAGGCGTATCAAGTGGTTTTCAAAATCATTATAATTTTTTTATATTGGTTGCATTAACAACTGCTGAGCACCTGATGGTAAAAGATATAAGATTTTCGTGGTCATTTGCAAGGGGTTCCCACTAGATGCGCGCACAAGAGATATAACCATTGGATACCCGTCAAAAGGACGTTGGAAATGTATTCCAATGGACGATTTCTAGTAAAAGGAGAGCCACATTACCATGACTGCAAATACCCTAGAAATATCTTTGAGTTCACGAGCTACCATAGAAGGTATTCATGCTCATTTTAATTATAGGTCCCTCTGTTATTAATTTAATTGAAATAATATCGATCCTTTGATCACTATATTTTGTTTTAAAGGTGCTGTTTATAGAATGTTTTAAATGATTTCAAAACGACCATTGACTCAAATCCCAAAATATTTTATTGATTATTACAAAAATTGAATTAAGATTATTAGAGAATGTCAGAAGATGAAGGTACAAATTTCTTTATCTGCCCCAGTAAACAAGCGGTCTTCAATGCGCGTCTTATTTCCCTTTTCGCTTTGCTGGGGTGACATTTTTTGTGATTTGGATTCGATTGTGGATCACGATTCCTTTGGGTACTAGTTGAAATAAAACTTGAAATAGGCCAGGTGACACTCTGATCAACGTTTGAAACTGTGCTGGGGTGATGTCAGATCTCTCCTCTGATCGTTTCCTTCAAGTTTAGGTGACAATTTTCCTTCTTTAACTTGTCGAGTTCGGCCAGCATCTCCGTGTGTTGATTTCTGAGTAATTCATTTTGTTATTTCAATTTGATCGCCTGCTCCGGCCGAGTCAATATCTCCTCTATCTGACGACATCTTCGGATCATTGACTCAGCTCGCTGGCTCTGTTTCAAGGCATCATTGTGATAATGGGCTACGCCCCGTCTGAATCTTTCCACATCCAAGGTTTTATTATTATTTGGGTGCACTAAAATAATTTTTTTAAAAATTTAGATTGAATCGAGGATCCTTTTGGGAATAATAAAAAATAGACTCATCGATTTTGACTTCTATTCGTTTACTTTTAATTAAAGACTAAATCGAAAGTTGGATAACATCTATGGGAGGTCTTTTGTAACTAATTTGACCCCCAAAAGAAATAAAAACCCTTTTAACTTCGGAATCCGACTCCTTTTACCATCCTAAAATACGGTAAAATTCTTATTGGTCAAAGTCGAGGAATTTATTAGTTTCTATTTTCAGATCTCGGAGAGAAAAACTGCTCAATTTAACACTACTACTCGGTGAGAGGTAAGATTGTGGATTATTGATTTTTTTTTATGAAAATTTTTATTTTTAATTTCCAATTATTTAAGCAAATTTTTCCGTTTAATCAAACCATTTTATCTAAATCCTTGGCCTTCCTATCCAAAACTCTTTTTAATTTGACTGGGAATTTATGGATGAAGAGGTATAAGGTGTAAGCAGGTAATAGCTTTTAATTTTTAGTAATTTAATGAACCATTAACAATTAAATTTAGTTAAAAATAATATCAATATATTTAATTATTTTAGTTAAAATTCATTCAGTTACATTCGCTAGAAAATTTAGAAACGAACAACAAAAGGAATTTCTATAATTCTATTTTATTTATTCAGAATTCAGTCTATCTGATTTTGTTCTATTCTAATTTAATAGATCCTTGAATATCTTTGTATTGGATTTATATCTCTTTTCGTAACTCTTGGATCAGCGAGTTTTTCTTTTGGAATTTCATATTGACTTTGTTGGAATTTCGAATTGCCTTCTCCGAAATAAAAAAACAGAACAATTAATAAATGATTATATGGAAATTGTTTGAGGTAGATTAACATTATTTCTTCATTATAAATATATGTTAAATTTGGTTCTTTTCTTTCAACATTATAATCATAAAGTAAAATAGTATTTTACACAACAAATACATGCTAAATTTAGTTCTTTTCTTTCAACATTATAATCATAAGGTAAAATAGTATTTTATATATATGTAAATGTGATTATTTTCTTTAATCGTTACATTGCAATCGGGAGATGGCCCATTTGAAAAATAATTAATTGCTATGATATAATAATCAATTATCAATAACGTTGCAAACCAAACTAGAAGTTTACTTATTTTCCGGATCGCCTGAAAATGTATACGAAAGGTACCCAACATGAAAATTATTATGAGTTTCCTGAAATTAAGCCGAAAATAATTATATAAAATTCATTAATATATTATTAAAAAAGATAAGAATAATTATTATGATTATAGAATAACCTGAAATTATTATATAAAGTTTATTAATATATCATTAAAAGTAACAAGAATAATTATTATGATTACTCGACACAGTATCAGAATCAGTATATATTTTGCAAATTTTCAACTTTCATTTTGTCTTTTTTCTTTCTAATTGGGAATATCAGCTTTTATTAATAATTTATTTGTTAACTTTCATTATTGACAGATATTTTTCTTCTATGACAATAAAATTCACTCCATTTATTTTCTTTTCTTTGAGTTAACATAATAATAACATACATTGCATGGAAATATACATCTTCTCTCTGAGTCGTTCTACTAGTATATTCTTCATTCTTCTTATATTATTTAAATCTTCCTTATGATCCTTCGCTCTCTATGGAGGGTCTTACGTTGATGTTCTTGAAGAGGAGATCTGACCCGGCGAACTAGCATTCACTACGGGTACCTCCCACACCAAAGTACTAGCTTTAAACTAGTTGGTGAAAATTTAATTTTTCTGACATGCATGCATTTGATCGTAGGATAATAGTGTTAGATGACGAAGGAAAACCATTAGACACCTTCGTGCTGACAAAGTTTTACAGGACTGGACCTAACAAATATAGAATTAACATCTACGCAGAAAAACGATCCTAAACAAATCCTAAATCAGAACGAGGAACAGCAGACAATCAACATCATAAAGAATATTCCAATTCATCCCATTTCAATCACTGACAATTATCTATTCTTTAATTAATGACAACTATCTAATCTATTGCTACCTGTTTATTAGACATTTGTAAATAATGATCTGTTTGACAATTATTTAGATCTGTGTATTCATTTTTATCGAGGGTGTAATTTATTTTATCTATTTTATGTAACTTAATAAAAATCCATTTTATTCATTCATTTTGTGTAACTTAATAAAATTTTATAAAAACAAAAGAGTAAAGTCAGTAATACTAAAATCAATTATTATTATAATAATTATTATTATTGTTGTTATTATTATTATTATTATTATTATTATTAATTATTATTGTTATTATTATTATTATTATTATTATTATTATTATTATTATTATTAAAATTTATTAATCATTTGTTTTTCAATAATCAACAGCTGCAATTGTTAATAATCATTTACTTTTAATCAACAGCTACAATAATCATTTATTTTCAATAATAGTGAATTGTTCTCTACGTGGAAAATTATTGCATTAAAAATAAATTAAAATAATATAAATAAAACCTATAATATAATTTAGTATATATACTAGAGCTAAAACTCAGTATATTGCCCAAAAATCATTGCGACATATTTTCTTTTAGAGTTAATCTCGAAAAAGAACTTAAAATCGGAGCAGAGCTCAACAAAATCATCTTTGCATAACAAACACAACACGCATATATAACATATAACAGAAACAAAGTTCAGCACGCATTTGTTTGAAATATAATATTATTTTATCGTGTGGAAATTTGGTAATTTTTATTCAATAAATATTATATAACGAATTTGTTTTTGATATATTAAAGTTATATACTAATACCAGTGCACGTTGAGATCTCGATCTAAAATAGTGAGACCTCAACAATAGCGATCAATTAAATTAATAATAATGGTGGATAAAATACTGTTCAGATTTGCATCATTTGGATTTCTAAAAGGTTTTTAGATAAAAGGTAATTTTATGAAATTAATGATAACAGTTAAGCCTAATAATAATAATGTTAAATGCAATAAATGATCATTATTAATACTTCATTGTTGGGCCAGGACACAAATAGCCTTGAGAATTGTTTAAATGTATCAGTAATACAACACGAAAACCTAGCACCAAGATAACTTAAAATATAATATACAACACCAATTAAACATTTTAAAATCTGAGAGAATATAAATAAATATAAAATCAAAAACATAAAAAGTAAAATAAAATAAATACAAAATGCATCAAGAACCGCACGAAATTTACATAAAAAATAACATAATAACAAGAAAATTCGACCGTAAAATGACCATTTATATAAAATTAAAAATTAATGAATTAAATGAATAAAAATAAAATATTTTTAGCTGAATAAATTTAATTAAAAATGTTAAAAATAAATTATCAATTTAAATTAAGAAATAAATAAAAATTTAATTTAGATAACACAAATAATTTCAAGGTCGAATTTTGTTTAATCGCAATAAAACTAACACGCAAGGTTAAGGCCAAATTATAGGTATATATACTGATATGATTTGACAAATATCTAATCTTAATTTTCAGTATTGATTTTAAATCGTATTTTGACACTGGTTGTCAGCAGTTTCACTTTGGATTATTTAATTCGATGTTTTTAATTTGGATGGATTTATGAATTTTTATGGATGTATTCGATTTATTTAGGAAGGATATGGATTTATGGATAATTATGAATTTTATGGATATGGATTTATGCATTTTTATGGATATGGATTTTTATGGATGCATTCGATTTATTTAAGAAGTTTAATTCAATGTTTTTAATTTGGATGGTTGAATTTATGAATTTTAATGGAAGTAGCTGGTAATTTAGCTTTGGTTTTAATAAATTATTATGATGCTTAGATTATTTTCTAATTGTCGAAAATTTTCCGCCCCACAGCAAGGTAGTAAAATCCTATACAGTATTCAGATTCGTGTAAGTGCGTGAAATACCGCCGATGATCTGTGCCTGTGAAGACCCGGCGTGCGGAACGCAGGGATCGGAACGTCAATATTATTCCGTATAGAATAAAGGAGGAGTAAGGAAGTGGTCTTTTGGTTCATTCCTCGTTTCTCGATTTCTTTAAAATCGACCTAAATGATTCTACAATAGGCTCAAAATCTCTAACACCGAGTAGTCCAGTGGGCACTCATTAATTATGAAATGAACATACATAGATCTTAAGGACAAAAAGAGGGAATGGGTAGCGGGGAAAATTGCGAAGTCATTGCAACACTTAAAATGAATAGCCATCGGAAAAAGATTAATCCGAACGACCGAAATCATGAAAAATAATGTTTTTAAATAAGAATTAAATAAATTAATTTGAGTTGAGGCGGAAAATATGGGCGGGACGCTGCTCAGATTTTCCGAATTAATTCAAATACTTAACAAAAATAGTAACGTAAAAATGGAACGCGTAAAATAAGGGTGAAACGCTGCTCAAATTTTCCGAGTCAATGAAAATACTTTGTCGAAAACTGTAGAATAGGGATGAACCGTAAAATAAGGGCGGAACGCTGCTAAAATTTTCGAATTTACAAAAATACTTTATCGAAAACCGAAAAATATAGATTGACTACTGCTAATGTTGTATATCAATAAAATTTTTTAACGCTGAGGAATAAGGACGGATCCCTACAAAATCTTAATAATAATAACGATAATGATAAGGGTAATGGTACAATAATAATAATAATAATAATAATAATAATAATAATAATAATAATAATAATAATAATAATAATAATAATAATAATAATAATAATAATAATAATAATAATAATAATAATAATAATAATAATAATAATAATAATAATAATAATAATAATAATAATAATAATAATAATAATAATAATAATAATAATAATAATAATAATAATAATAATAATGATAATAATAATAATAATCATGGTATTTGTAGTAATGATGATAATAATTATGATAATAATAATAGCAGTAATAATCATAGTAGTAATAACAATAAATATAATGGTAGTTATAGTAATAAAAATAATAATAAAGGGAATAGTAGTAACAATTAAGAAAGGTAATATATATAATAGTAACAACGATGATGCTAGTAATAATAATAGGGAACATTGTAGTTATAATAGGGATAAGGGTAAGAGATGTACTGTGTTTACTTAACATAACCAAGGGTTTACAGACCATAAAAAAATCATCAACATGGACAATAATAAGAAGGACCAAACGAATGGACATAAAGATAGATGATATGAGAGTATAGGTTAACATTTGAAAGAGATAGGAGAATAATGGGACCTAAGAATCAAAAGCGAGCACAGGTCTTCTATCGACAGCTCGTTGGACCCAGAGATCGTTCGGTCAATTATAGCATTAGCAATAGCGCTCACTTTTTGCGGACGATCTACCCACTCGAACACAGTTCCAACGTTGCTTAGTAACGGGTGCCGAGTGGTAAGCGAAGAATATTTGTATGGGGTTGTCTGGATAACAACCATATAGTTTCAAAATATCAACACCCAGAAACCCACCATCATTATTAACTTTTCTCGAGTGATGGAAAATATTGGTCACAAGGCATCTCGTATAGGTCAAGTGCCATGGAAGCGAAGCTTCCTTGGGACTTGATCGATACGAGGAAAAATCATTCTGTTTTTTCTTTCATTAACATTGTTTTATTGTTAATAAACTGACGAAAATTCAAAAATTAAAAATAATCAAATCATATTATTTGAATAAAATATATTTTAATATACACAACCGATACATTTATAGGCCTAAACATTACAGGTGATAACCTAAATAGAGTTTCCTATATAAAAATTCAATCTTTTCAAATATAATAGAATTTATCCTAAGATCTTTCATAAAAATAAAAATAAGGATAAAATAATAATAATATAAAATAATATAAAATAATAATAATTGAAGTTTAATAAAAATTTATTGAAAAATAGCATTAAATTGTGTCGATCTGCCATCGACTTATATAGGGGGGTTTTTTAATGTTTTTTGATGCAATAAAACATGTTGGGCAAAAACTGATGAAGCGCATTTTTTGTTTAACCAGCACGATAACGCCTGTGTGTTTTTGAGCAGAAAACTTAAATTTAGATAAAAATGGAAAATTTAAAGAAAATAAAATAAAGAAAAATTTCTGTACATAAAAATCAAAAAATTTAATTTTAAATCGAAAAGAATAAAAATTTTATAGTTTTGGAATATTCTAGAAAATTCCTTGTTTTAATGTATCAAAACACACACACGAACAATCGTGATATATAAGGCGATGCTGGTTGAGCAAAAATCAATCATTTTTACTCTCTAAAAATTGTTTTTAAAAAACTTTCATTATCATTGTAATTTTTGGAAGAAAACCAAGTACTTATTGATTTTTATTTTTTTTATATGTCTTTTTGATGATTATAACAGTTCATGTTAAGGTCTAAAAATTTAATAGTTTTAGTTGATTTATATGTGACATTTTTGTTTAACAAATAAAGTTTTACTTCAAAATCATCTTTTAAAAAAATTTTAACTAATTCTTTTATTATCTAACCTCCATCATGAGGATTTAAATTTAAAATATTTTATTTATTTTATTTGCGTAGTTGTAGAGTTACTCACCATAGCCTACACGCAAGCAAGAAAGTAAAATGAAAACTTTTTTCGTTACCCCGGATCGAACCGGTATTTTATTGGGGGAAGCCGGGGGGAAAGCAGTAGCTGGAGCCGTTCAGTATTCTCCCCTTCCTAAATCCTATCGCCAAACCCTCGAAAGAGTAGTGTTGAGGTCCTGGGAAAGGTTAAATATAAAGCTTACACAAATATCATGAAAAATATACGTAGACTAGTATTTAGTAGAACTAACCAAAATTTCACGACAAAACATACTTTAATACCAAAAGTCACCATCTAGCCTATATAAAATTGTACTACAACACTAACCAAAAGATTCGAGAAATTTGACATATCGACCACAAAGAACCATATTTGACAAAAGATCGGCTTAAATCAGGACTATATATCGAATTAGATTTTACAATAGAATTTTATAATGCCATTAAGCGTATCTTGTCAATATTTTTACTCTATATAACCAAAAATTAACTTTAGATTTTGGAATTCCACGTTGACCCATTACTCAGGCTACCTATTTCGTTAAATATAAAAAATTCTACAAAAATTAATTCTACGACCCCACACATCAGAAAAAGATTATTATCATTATTATCCTCGTGATTATTATTATTTTCATATTATTATTATTATTATTATTATTATTATTATTATTATCATTGTTATCATTATTAATCTAAAATCATTATTAGTATTATTAATATCATTATTATTATTAATATTATTAATATATTATTATTATTATTATTATTATTATTATTGTTATCGTCGTCAGGAATATTATTAATATTATTATTAATATAGTACCATTATTGTTAATCCATCACTATTATAACTATTATTATTATTATTTTTATTATGCTTTTGATATTATTATTATTGTCATTATTGCTATTCTTGGCGTTACTATTAATTTCACATTAATATTGTTGGGCCAGTACAAGATTTTGTTTAAATGAATTGGAAACAGCACGCAAACATAACACGCAAAATTCAAAATCGGACCCATAAACATCAAGTAACCAATTAAAAATGCGAGAAAACACATAATTTAACATATAAAATAGAAAACATAAAATTAAATTAAAATATTAACAAATACAACAAGATATGCACGAATTGACATAGAAATAACACGATAACAAAAGAGTTGACCGAAAAAGTGACAATTTACGCAAAATTAAAAGAGTTCATGAATAAATCGAACAAAAAATAAAATAATTTTAATCAGAAATGATCGAAATTAAAAATTAATGAGTAAATTGTCAAATAAATCGAGAAAATAATAAAAAATTAGAAATAAATTAGACACATAATAGCAAGGTCACATTTTGTTTTAACGCATAAAAATTAACACGCAAGGTTAGGGTCACAGAACAGGTATAAATACCAATCCATTTTCACAAAGTATATATGCTTTTTCACTCAGTGAATAATTACTATTTAGAAGAATTCTTTTTAGTAGTAGAAACAACTCTCGGCAACTATTTCCACATCACGAACGCAAGTATCTTCAGGTAAGCTCTACTGGCTTTTGCATGTGGGAATTCTTTGTCGCATGATTTTGTATGAATGAAATGAATTAATGGCCAATTTTGATTTCAACTGTAATGCTTCAATATATGTATCTTAGAGAGATGAATTATTTAATGAGTCGAAATTTTTCTGGCCCACAGACACACATTATACAAGAAATTAAAATCAAAACACAACTAGTCAGACTGTGTAAGTGCGGTTTCTCCGCCTACAGTGTGTGCCCGTGAGAGCTCTGTCGTGCGTAACGACGGATATCGAACGTAAATATTCTATCCATTATAGGGGCGGTGGGAAGATTTAGAACTAGTCTTTTGGCTGGCTCTTTTTCACCCATCTCTAGAAAAATCGACCTAAATATCTAATTACAAATCGGCTAAAATGATAACACCGAGTAGTCCAGTGGACACTCGTAAAATCTAACATGAACACAAGAACCTTAGGACTAAATTGAGGATCGGGAAGTGGGGACTTGAATTCGAGACGACGTAAATAAATAAAATGATGAAATTGTAACTAAATTTATGACTAAGATATACAACGAAAAAGAATAATTTTTGTAAAGTAATTGAAATGTAGTTAATTGATTAAATAAAACCAATCCATGATTAAACTACTTATGTAATAAAAAGAAAGTAAATTTTTAAAAGTGGTCAATGATTGAATTATCCTCTGATTAATCCAATCTAATAAAATTCATGAATATGAAGCCGGAAAAATAGTGTAAAGAAACTGAACCTTACTAAAATGATGGATAACTAAGTAGTAGATGATAGAGCAGAAATAACTAATTCCAAGAAAGGAATAACTATGTGATATAGACCAGCTACCATTTCGTAAAATGATTAGTAATTAAGGTATTCCTCATTGATGAATAGTAAACTAAATTCACGACTGAATTTAATTTCTTTAACCAATTGAAGGATAAAGATGTGATTAATTGATCAAAGGATAATTCAATGATTTAAATGATACAACTGTACTATCGATAATAAATAAAAGGCAACCAAAATAATAATATTAAACCGAAACTGACGTAAATAAATAACCTAATAGGAATGATTCATAAAAATGTAGTAAATATCATAATAAGTCTAATCGTTAAAAATGCGATAAATTAATAATAGTAAACATCAGGACACAATCCATAATTAAAAGATGTAAGAGATCAATTGTCATAAATCAGTAATAAATAATTGCATATCATAACCCAACAGATAAAAGTTGAATACCGTAAATTGATAACAATTAAGTAGGTATCATAGATGAATAAAGAGTAATGGTCAAAACTAACTCTCGACTTAATTGGCGAAAATAAGCAAATCATAAAATAACGAAATATAGACCCTTACGTCATGAAACAAAGATCGAACTATGAATAATATCACAAGCATTCAATAACGAAAATAACAAATTTATATTAAATTCCAAAATTCGAATATCACAACAGCATCCAAGAGTCCAACCAAGAGTAGACATCGATTAACACAATATAATGATCTTTTTCATGGCGAGTAAATGAAATTAGATACTCCGATCGGATACATCATTAGGAATAAACGGAATCCGATAGAAACCTTGATAGAGTTCGTGCCATCGAACAGGAGAATAGCTCAAAGTAAATCAGTTGAAAATTTCACCTTCTTAGTTAATAACAAGTTTATAATAACGTGATCCAGTAGAACAACGACGCACAATTAAATAATTTCCACGACGACATGAACAATCAGTTCACAGATAAGTCATAGTCCGAATTTTGGCATACGAGTAAACAGAACTATTTACAAGTGTGAGTTACGAGGCAATGATACCGACCAAATGACAGTGACTAGATCACAGTTTCAATGAGACATGTGTCATTACTTAAAAATTCTACCAGTAAGTAAACAACTGTCACAAGGGCCAATCCGTTCACCGACCAGCAGATTTGTGAAGATCGTAATGTGATCAATGACGTCGATGACAACTGCAATAGAATTTCACCGACCAAATGTAATGAAAAACAAATACCTTTGGACATAAACGACAATTTCAAGAATAATAAATCGAAGCGCAGAAAATTGTGATCCAATAAAGATAAATTAATTTTCTATCTCACCCAGCCACGTCACATTAATTAAATTTACCACTATATAAGGACTAGCAAAACTTACAATTCATACACAAATTTCGATGGACCCTCAATTAACAATTGCCGATCGTGGACACAAACGAACAAGGGATTCTCTACAGGGACGAATCTCGAGAAACGATACTCGTATGCCGAGTGGGGAGAGGCAACAAGGTACTTTCGTATATCTCATTTTTCTTTGTTTTGCCTTTACCTTAAAACTAACCCCTCTAAGAACGTGCAGTTGAAATAGAATAGGTTACAAACATTCACATTATTTCACGAATAGACATTTGCAATTATGAATTATGATTAATGCTATTATGTATTCAGATCGCAGAGACCCGCATGGAGGATGGAGTGATGACTCCCGGGTAACTCTTCAGATTTCGAGCGCTTCCGCCGCTCGGTATCGCCAAGTACTATGGGATAATGGATACCTCTTATTCACTTATGGAGATTCAAGCTGGCCTCGACGATCTGAATACCGAACAGAGGAAGTCGAACTACCGAGCATTGCTATCAAGCGTGAGCCCGGCAAAAATCTAGCGCGAGAAGCCCACCAGCGAGCCGAATTCACGGCCATGAAGATGGAGGAATTAGAGCGAAAATATCACCGGAAGGCAGTTCTAGCCAGACAGCGGTTAGCCACAGTAAACCGGGATATAGCAAGTGGAGCTATTCCGAGTACGGATGGCTTTCCTCCAGAGTACGGAGTCTCTTTCGAGTTGGATGACCCAAGGTTACAGGAAATGTCAGCCCCAACTAAATTGGTTCTACCAGAATAGTTAATTCAGCCCACGCTCAGAAATCGACTTGGATTCAGCCAAACCGGAGATCACACATATGCTAGCCGACATCCCCAATGGAACTTCACTAACAAAAGTCAAAGAAACACACATTTTGATGAACCTAAATGAACTAGAAGATTAGATTAATTAGTTTTTGTCTTACAATAAATGTTGATGTTTTATTTGTTATTTAATTTTTAGTTTTATTAATTAAATAATTACACTAGTATAAATGAATGATATAAGTTTCTAACTATTTCAGTAAATTTTTAAAATTATAAACAGTAAATAATGTGAAAAGGTAAAACGTTTTTGACTAAACCTTGATCAACCAGAGTATTAACACAGACTATCTGGGAAGCATGAAAAACAACCGTTTATGTACTACATTGATCGTGAAAATGATTAAAGGAAAGGACCGATAGAATTAGATTAAAGTTATGGATGACAAATCATTAAATATTTTAATTTTAGAAATGGAAGCAACAAGAATACTTAATCGGGAATTAAAGGAGCTCAGACGAGAAAACCAGCATCTACACCGACAGCTCTTGCAGCAGAGTCGAGAAATACAACAATTGAAAGCCACTTGGGCCGAACCGGCAAAGATGAAAGCGTTATACCAGCGCCTTACTGCAGCACAACAGGGCTGGAAGGATAAAAGAGCATTAAATCAAGCGCAACGGACGCAGATCAAAGGATTGGAGGTCGCCCTGTCGGCATGCCAGGAGGGAAGTGCAGTAACTTACCCTCTGGTATTCGCTCCGGCACAATTGGCCTATCGCGACCAAGAAAAATCCCAATCGACTAACAAGAAAACTTGTTCACATGCTAGACCAGGTCGAACCGAACGATTACGTCGACGCGCCCAAGGAGTGCCTAAATGAACTAGCAAATCCATGTCTGTTGAAAAACTAAATCCATTCAATTGATAATAAATAAAATTGTTTTAGTCTATTATGTTATTATTTGTAAGTAAATATAGTAAAGAGATATAATAAAGAGAAAGTAATAAAGGGACATGAAATAGAAGACGGACATAGGCCTTCTAACGGCAGTCCGCTGAACCCGACATAGGACTAACCCTTAGCAGTTCTGATATCGGAACTCATCTTTGGAGGTCCTGTGACCAGTGATTACAGTACCAACGTTGCCTAGCAACGGGTAACCATTGGTGGGCGTAAAAACACTTTGTATGTATGGGGTGAAGGTCATCCACACCACCAACCCCACAATATTATTATTATTATTATTATTATTATTATTATTACTGCTATTATTATTATAATAAATCTAATATTATTATTATCATTATTATTGTTATTGTCACTACTGTTGTTAATGTAAATTCACGATCATTAGTAACTCATTATTATTATTATTATGAATATTGTTGGACAGCACACAAATAGCCTTAAATTTTTTAAATGCATCAGTAATACATCACAAAAACCCAGCTCCAAGATAACTTAAAATACAATATACAACACCAACTAAACACTTTAAAATCTGAGAGAATATAAATAAATATAAAATAAAAAAACATAAAAGTAAAATAAAATAAATACAAAATGCATCAAGAACCGCACAAAATTTACATAAAAAATAACATAATAACAAGAAAATTTGACCGTTAAATGACCATTTATATAAAAGTAAAAATTTATGAATTAAATGAATAAAAATAAAATATTTTTAGCTGAATAAATTTAATTAAAAATGTTAAAAATAAATTACCAATTTAAATTAAGAAATTAATAAAAATTTAATTTAGATAACACAAATAATTTCAAGGTCGAATTTTGTTTAATCGCAATAAAATTAACACGCGAGGTTAAGGCCAAATTATAGGTATATATACTGACGTGTTTTCACAAAAAAGGAAGCACAAGTACTAGAACTAAAATTAAACTAAATATTATTCGACAGTATTATTTCTAACTTGGTTAGAATTTCAATTTTCCGTCTTAATGGGAGACCGGTTGTATTAGTGTGCACTATAGCACTTACTGATTGGAATTTTTATTAGAATTATTAATGGATGGATTATCAATGGATTAGGTTACGAATTTTTATATTTATTAGATTACATTACGAATTAATAATGGATGGATTATCGATAGATTAGGTTACGAATTTTTGATGAATTTTTATTATATTACGAATTATTAATGGAATTATTTTGGATTATCAATGGATTAGAATTTTTAAGGGATTATGTTGCAAATTTTTATGGATTATGCTGTGAATTGTTAATGGTAAATTATGATACAAATTGTTAATTTTCAATATATGATTTTTGATGTTGAATTATGCTATTACGAATTTACAATATAGGATGAATTATGGATTATTAAATTTCTATTATATGTTTACAAATTTCCGAAAATTGTTTCATGCATTCGAGACTTTTACCCAATGGATCTGGTAATTTTCATTTACTCCTTTTTCGGACCACAGCCAAAACATAACGCAAGTTAGAAAATAAAACATACTATCGTAAATCGTGTAAGTGCGTGTACAATCGCCAATGATTTCGTGTCCGTGAAGGCTCCGGCGTGCGGAACGCAGGAGTTGGAACGTCAATATTATCCATATATAAGGGAAATTGGAGGGTAAATGAGTAGTCCTTTGGCTGCTCCTTCATCATCCGTTTCCTGCAAATCGACAAAACTTTTGAATAACAATCGGTTCAAAATCTCTAACACCGAGTAGTCCAGTGGGCACTCATTAATTATGAAATGAACATACATAGATCTTAAGGACAAAGAGAGGGAATGGGTAGTGGGGAAAATTGCGAAATCGTTGCAACAGTTAAAATGAATAGCCATCGGAAAAAGATTAATCCGAACGACAAAAATCATGAAAATAATGTTTTTAAATAAGAATTAAATAAATTATGTTAAATTGAAACGGAAAATATGGGCAGAACGCTGCGCAAATTTTTGGAAATAGTTAAAACACTTATCATAAAAAACTGTAAAATAAGGGCGGAACGCTGCTCAAATTTTCCGAATCAACTAAAATACTTATAGAAAATAGAAAAATAAAAGTGAAATGCGACTCAACGGTTGGTATAAGATCATTATGAAACTGAAAAATAAGGGCGGAACGCTGCTCAAAATTTCCGAATCAATGAAAATACTTTATCGAAAACTACAGAATAAGGATAAAATCGTAAAATAAGGGCGGAACGCTGCAAAAATTTTCGAATTAACATAAATACTTTATCGAAAACCGGAAAGATACAGATGGATTACAACTAAATTTTTATACAAGAAAAATATTTTATAAAGCTGAGGAATAATGAAGGATCCCTAGTAAAAACTTGATAATAATAATAATAATAATAATAATAATAATAATAATAATAATAATAATAATAATAATAATAATAATAATAATAATAATAATAATAATAATAATAATAATAATAATAATAATAATAATAATAATAATAATAATAATAATAATAATAATAATCATGGTATTTGTAGTAATGATGATAATAATTATGATAATAATAATAGTAGAAAAAAATAATAGTGGTAATAAAAATAAATATAACAGTAATTTATAGTAATAAAGATAATAATAAAGGTAATAGTAGTAACAATTAAGAAAGGTAATATATATAATAGTAACAATGATAATGCTAGTAATAATAATAGGGAACATTGTAGTTATAATAGGGGTAAGAGTAAGAGAGCTAGTGTGTGAATATTTAACATAACAAAGGGTGCACAGGCCAAAGAATAATCATCAATACGGACGACGATAAGAAGGACTATGGGAATGGACATAACAATGAATGATATGAGAGTATAGGTTAACCTTAGAAAGAGATAGGAGAATAATGGGACCTAAAAGTCGAAATCGAGCACAGGCCTTCTATCGGCAGCTCGTTGAACCCATGGATCGTTCGGTCAATTATAACATTAGCAATAGCGCTCACTTTTTGCGGACGATCTACCCACTCGAACACAGTTCCAACGTTGCTCAGCAACGGGTGCCGAGTGGTAAGCGAAAGAATATTTGTATGGGGTTGTCTGGGTAACAACCATATAGTTTCAAAATATCAAAACTTAGAAACCCACCAATATTATTATTATTATGATTACTATAAATGTCATTATTATCAATTACTTAATGTTATCATATCTACTGTTATTAGCATTACTAGTATTATTAGCAAAAAATAAACTATTATTAGTATTATTGTATTATTATTATTATTACAAATTCAGTATGAATCATTAATATCATTATAGAATCATTTTCGTTAATTTTTATAATTAACTTAAAACATCGAATTTTAAATTAAACAAGAGTAAAAACCAAAAAAAGTTACCATCATTTATTATAATAATAAAAAAGGAAAATAATATCCAAAAACAAAATTGTATGTTAAAAAATCTCCAATTTTCGGAAAGTTTTTTGGGGATTGGGTCTGAGGATCCTAGAAGAAAAAGTTAAAAAATAACTGAATTAAAATAATAAACAAACTTCGTGGAAAGTACTCAGACCTTGCGAGACCTTCCATCCAGTGCCGATCCCTCAAGAAACATAAAAATACCTAAAAATATTAGTTAAAAGTAGTTAAAATCGATAATATAGAATTTACCAATTGTTTAATTGCAACGTTAATTTAATTCTATCGGTCCTCTCTCTTAATTATTTTCACGGTCAGAATCGTACATTAACGGCTATTTCTCATGCGTCTCAATTAGTTTGTGTTAACCTTCTGGTTGATCAAGGTTTAGTTGAAAAAACGTTTTGCCTTTCTATATTTTTTATTGTTTAAAGTTTTTATTGAAAAGGTCAGAAGCTTATATCATTCATTTATACTAGCATCAAGGTATTTAATTAATAAAACTAAAGATTGAATAATGAGTAAAACATCAACATTTATTGTTATCTAAAACTAATCAACATATTTGTCCGGTTCATTTGGGGTCATCAAAACGTGCGTTTCTTCGATTTTCGCTATCGAAGTTCTATTGGGGATGTCTGCTGGCGTACGTGTGATCTCCGGTTTGGCGGGATCCAAGTCGAGTCCTGAGCGTTGACTGAATTAGCCTTTCTGGTAACACCAGTTTAGTTGGTGCCGACATTTGTAGTAGCCTTGGATCATCTAACTCGAAAGAAACTCCGTACTCTGGAGGAAAGCCATCTGTACTCGGGATAGCTCCACTTGCTATGTCCCGGTTCACCTGAGCTAGCCGCTGTCTGGCTAGAGCTGCCTTCCGATGATATTTTTGTTCCATCTGTTCCATCTTCATTGCTGTAAATTCGGCTCGCTGGCGGGCTTCTCGGGCTGAATTTTTGCCGGGCTCGCGCTTGATAGCGATGCTCGGTGGTTCGACTTCCTCGGCTTGATATTCAGATCTTCGCTGCCAGCTTGAATCTCCATAAGTGGATAAAAGGTATCCATTATCCCACAGCACTTGGCGATATCGAGCGGCGGAAGCGCTCGGAATTTGGAGAGTTACTCGGGAGTTATCGTTCCAACTTCCATATGGGTCTCTGCGATCTGAATACATAATAACGTTAATTATAATTCAAATTTACAAATGTCTGTTCGCGAAAACTATGGATGTTAGTAACTTATTCTATTTCAACAGTACGTTTGTAAAGGGTTCATTTTAGTCAGAGGCAAAAAAATGTGATGTACGAAAGTACCTTGTTGCCTCTCCCTACTCGACATACGAGTATCGTTCCTCGAGATTCGTCCCTGTAGAGGATCTCGGGTTCGTTTGCATCCACGATCGGTACTTGCTAATTGAGGGTCCATCGAGATTTGTGTGATATGAATTGTGAGTTTTTGTTAGTCTTTTATAGTTATAAATCTATTTGCTTTGACGTGGTAGCGTGGGAAAAATGAAAATTAATTTATCTTTATTGATTCGTAATGTTGCTACTCTTTGATCTATTATTCTCGAATTTGTTACCTATGTCAAATGTTATTTATTATTAATTAAATTTTTGTCGGTGAAAGTTCATTATAGTTATCATTGATGTCACTAATCACCTTATCGTCTTTACAAATCCGCTGGATCGATGAACGGATTGATCCTTGTGACAGTTATTTATTTAATGTTACAATTCATTTGTAATGACATCAATCTCATCAAAACTATGACCTGATATTTGTCATTAGGTCTACATCATTGCCTTGTAATTTGCACTTGTACATAGTTTTTGTTTACTCGGGTGTCAAAATTCGGACTATGACTTATCTATTAATCGATTGTTCATGTCGTCGTGGAGATTATTTAATTGTGCATCGTTATTCTGCTAGATCACCTTATCGGAAACTGGATATTAAATAAGAAGGTAAACTTTTCAACTGAGGTACTTTTGAGCGGTTCCCCCGTTCGATGGCACGAACTCTATCAAGGTTTCTATCGGATTCTGTTTATTCCTGATGGTGTAACCGATCGGGATATCTAATTTTAATTACTCGCTACGAAGAAGATCATTATATTGCGTCAATCAAAGTCTACTCTTAGTTGGACTCTTGAATACTGTCGTGGTATTCGAATTTTGAAATTTAATTTAACTTTGTCATTTTTCGTTATTGAATGCTCGTGATATTATTCATAGTTCGATCTTTGTTTCATGACGTAAGGGTCTATATTTTTCATTTAATGATTTGATTACTATCGCCAATTTAATTCGGGAGTTAGTTTTGACCATTACTCGTTATTCATCTATGATCCTTACTCAACTGTTATCAATTTACGGTATTCACTTCTATCTATGAGGTTATGATATACAATTATTTATTACTGATTTTTTACAATCAGGGCCGGATTTAAGCATTTGTTGGCCCTAGGCAAAGGAGCTTTTTGGGGCCCTCAAAATTAATTAGTATATTTCAAGGAAATTATGTAAATTATTTTATTTGCTAAAAGTATTTAAGAAATAATTATTTATTACCTATTTATATTTTGAAATATATTTATTAAATAATTCCGCTTAAAAATAAGATACATATGTCATGTCAAAAATATAATTTTACAAAACTTTCTTTCTAAATTTTTCTAGAGCATATTGATTAATCAATGAATCAAAATCAATAGCTTTCAATTTATCAATGTTACAAGATAATAAGGCCAAATTATTCAAAATTTTTTGACTCATCGTTGACCTCAAAAAATTTTTAATCAGCTTCAATTTTGAGAAACTTCTTTCGCCAGTGCAATTAGCAATCATTAGACACAAAAAAATTCTTAAAATTGTTTCCAAATTTGGAAAAGCAATTTCCAAATTTTTTTCTTTAATTATCTCGTAGAAACTCAAATGATTTGGATGATCATTTGGCCAATCGTTCCTGATATATTCGTGAAATTGTAGTAACTCGAAAAAAAGTGAATCGTCTATATCATCTGGATATTTTTCAACAACGTTATTCACATGTTGTTTCAAATCTTCTTGCGACAATTCAATATTTGTCAAAAAACCAAACACTTTAGAAATTTCCAAGTAACAATCAGAGCGCTGAATCAAATTATTTTCGATGTTTTCTAGAATTTTCATGAAGACGTTGTTTCGAAAGTTCTCTTTAGCACTAATTTCTGGTTCTGTGGTAGTTTGATCTTCATCTGGAAATTTCTTTTTAAATCTCTTTCTCTTGACAGTGTAGTCAGTGTTTGGTAACAATTTTTTAGCTTCAATTTTAATTTCATCAAAGCTATTTTTCAAATTTGTAATATATGAAGCTAGAGATGCATATAACGAAGAACAAACGTCTAATGTGACTTTAGGACTTTGCAAATTTTTTGAAACTGCATTCATTCTCTCTAGAACCTGATCCCAAAATATAACGAGAAGTGCGAATTCAAACTCCTCCATTTTATTCAATAAATTATTTGCTTCATTTCTAGTGTTTCCATAAAAATTTGCATCTTCAATGATGGCATTTAGTGCTTCCATTACATTTTCATAGTTTTCGTGAATAACCTTAACTGACTCAGAACGAGCACTCCATCTAGTCTTTGATAACGATTTTACCGTTCTATTTGAAAATTCAACTAACTTGTTCCATCTCTCAGTAGACGATGAAAAAAAAATTGTAAACTTCCTGAATTAATCCGAAAAAATTGATTGATTCTATGCAACAGTCCGCACCTGAATTTCCAACCAAGTTCAAAGAATGAGCACTGCACGGTAAAAAAATTGCTTTATCATTTTTTTCAAGAACTTTTGCCCTCATTCCTTTGTATTTTCCGGCCATATTCATAGCGTTGTCATACGATTGTGATCGGCAATCTTGAAAATTTAACCCAATATCCTTTTCAAAAAATTCCAATGAAATGTCAGCTAAATATTCTCCAGTGTGATTCTCTATCTCAATAAAGTTTAAGAATCGCTCGATTGGTTTAAAATTGATTTGATCAACGTATCTGATAATCATGCACAATTGATCTTTGTGTGATATATCAGGGGTGGAATCCACAGACATTCCAAAATATTTTGATTGTTTGATGTCATCAGAAATCGACTTCAATACTGTTTTTGCCATCAGATCGAGCAATTCCTCAAAAATTGTTTTTGAGAGATAAGAAGTTTTTCCAGATCCTGGATTACCAAACTTTCTAATGTGCTCTGCTAAAAATGGATCAAATTTTGCAATAAGTTCCAAGAGTCCAATGAAATTGCCACTTCCTTCCATTCCAAAAATTTCATTTGATCCTCGAAATGGTAAATTTCGTTCAACAATGGTGCAAATAACAGCTACAACTCGTTCTAAAGACTTTTCTCCAGTAAATCCTTTCTTGTTGTATTTCTTTTTGCAATTGATCCGACACAGAATAGTTACTTTTTCTAGTTAAATATGTAACTAAAGCATTACGATGTTCTGAAGAGTTTTGATAGCTTTTGATTGAGGAACCAGCATTTTTCCAATCTCGCAGGCCATTGGTTGCTAAATTGAAATTTGAAGCAGTGAGTAATTTGCAAACAAAACAAAAAACATTTCCAATTTTAGGCGAATATACAAGCCATTCGCGAGTGTACTTTTCTCCATTTGTTTTTTCATCAAAGAATAAAGTCTTAGAGCAATATCGAACAGTATTGTCATCATAGAGCTGTTTGGAAGAATGAAAGTTTTCTGTTGAATGTTGGCAACTTTCAGGGCCCTTCTCAATCCAGTACAAAGTGTCTTCAGAAGACAATTCTCCCCATAATCCTACGTCATTCTCACGATTTGTATTTGGAGATGATTCAATCAGGGATTCCACTAAATTTTCATTATTAATGTTATCTACCAGCTCCAAATTATTTTCGAAATCATTAAAAACTTGATTTGAACTTCCAGTGAAAATAGGTTGATTTGAAGTACTGGAAGAGACCTCTATTTGGTCGCTTTGGTGCCGATCTTCTTGTGCTACAAATTCACTTTCGGTTGCAGAATCTTTAGTGAAAAAACAATCTAGCTTAGGAATTTTCTTAATTTCTTCTTCTCTCTCTGCTTTTTTCTTCCTTTTAAACGCTCCGCTTGCGTAGTTTCGTTTCATTCTATCTTAAATTTAATTATAGTATTTTTTAATTAAATTGATTAAATAATTTTAATATTTTTATACTATACCTAGATCTTAACAATTAATCAATTAAAAAAAAGCCTCACTTCGTCCTAAAATTGCTTTATTTTAAATTTTTTATTTTTAAGTCGATTTCGTTTGAAATAATTTTTTTCTTTTGTGTATAAAATTTTACCAACACTCCAAAAAAATATGTTTCTACACAATAACAATTCGATTCCCGCCTTCGCAAATTTCAACCGACAAACTCCACTAATGATAACCCCCTTGGAGGTTGCGGAAATAAAGAAAAAATATTTTTTCAACTATAACAACTTTTAAAATTATTGGGGCCCCAAATTGTTAGTATTTTAGAAAATTTCCTTAAATAAAAACATACGTACAATGTTTTTTTAATTCTTTATATAATACATGTATTTTATACTGTATTTTAATTTTTTTATATTTTAGTATATAAAAAATCCATTAAAAAAAATATTTTTTTTTGTGGCCCCTTAGATGATTTCGATTTTGGGCCCCCAAAACTGCGGGGCCCCTAGGCAGTGCCTAGTCTGCCTATAGGTAAATCCGGGCCTGGTTACAATTGATCCTTTACATCTTTTTAATTATGGGTTGGGTCCTAATGCTTATTATTATTAATGCATTATGACGATTAGAGTTATTATGATATTTACTACATTTTTTGAATCGTTCCTATTAGGTTATTCATTTACGTCAGGTTCGGTTTAACATTATTATTCTTGTCGCCTTCATTTCTTATCTATAGTGCAAATGTATTATTTCAAATCATTGAATTATCCTTTGATCCATGAATTACATCTTTACTCTTCAATTAGTTAAAGAAATTAAGTTCAATTATTGATTTTAGTTTATTATTCATCAATGATGGCTGCTTTGATTCACAAATCATTTTCTCGAAATGTTAGCTGATCTATCCCGCCTAGCTACTCCTTCCTTGGGATTAGTTATTTCTACTCTATCATCTACTACTTAGTTATCCATCATGTTGGTATGGTTCAGTCTTTTTATATTAATTTTCCGGCTTCCTAATCATGAATTTTATTAGTTTAGATTTAATCAGAGGATAATTCACTCATGGATCACTTTTTTAAAAATTTACTTTCTTTTCATTATATAAATAGTTTAACTATAGATTGATTTTATTTACTCATCAGCTACATCTCGATTACTTTACTAAAATTATACTTTTATATTATAGTCACAAATTCAGTTTTGATTCAATCAATTTATTTAGATCAATTTATTTACGTCGTTTCGAATTCAAGTCCCCACTTCCCGATCCTCAATTTAGTCCTAAGGTTCTTGTGCTTATGTTAGATTTTACGAGTGTCCACTGGACTACTCAGTGTTATCATTTTAGCCGATTTGTAATTAGATATTTTAGGTCGATTTTACGGAAGATGGGTGAAAGAGAGCCAGCCAAAAGACTAGTTCTCATTCTTCCCCACCGCCCCTATAATGGATAGAATATTTACGTTCCATATCCGTCGTTACGCACGACAGAGCTCTCATGGGCACACACTATAGGTGGAGAAACCGCACTTACTCAGTGTGACTAGTTGTGTTTTGATTTTACTTTCTTGTGTGATGTGTGACTGTGGGCCAGAAAAATTTCGACATATAAATGAAGATTCGTTTTCATAATACATATATTTTTCAAGCTAATTGTATCATAATACAGTCAGTTCATGCATATCAACATACGACAAGAGGTCCCCATGCATACGAGCAAGTAGAGCTTACATTAAGTTACTTGATTTCGCAGTATGAAAACAATTATCGAGAGTTGCTCCTTTGAATAAAATTGCTCTGGCGAAAAGTATCTATTCACTGAGTGAAAAAGCATTAAAACTTTGTGAAAATGGATTGGTATATATACCTGTTTTGTGACCCTAACCTTGCGTGTTAATTTTTATGCGTTAAAACAAAATTTGACCTTGCCATTATGTGTCTAATTTATTTCTAATTTTTTATTATTTTTCCGATTTATTTGACAATTTAATCATTAACAAATAATTTTAATCATTTCTGACTAGAATTATTTTATTTTTTGTTCAATTTATTCATGAACTCTTTTAATTTTTTGTAAATTGTCACTTTTTCGGTCAACTCTTTTGTTATCGTGTTATTTCTATGTCAATTCGTGCATATCTTGGTGCGTTTGTTAATATTTTAATTTAATTTTATGTTTTCTATTTTATATGTTAAATTATGTGTTTTCTCGCATTTTTAGGTGGTTACTTGATGTTTATGGGTCCGATTTTGAATTTTGCGTGTTATGTTTGCGTGCTGTTTCCAATCCATTTAAACAAAACCTTGTACTGGCCTAACATAAAACACTCGGGGCCCATAAAATTGCGTCCCGCAATGCCATAAATATAAGTCCTACTTTTATACATTCAATTGGGTCTGCGAGCTGTTTGGTCGTGACCTCAATACCCACATACATAAAAAGTTTCTACGGTATGCATATTTTCAAGAGACAGATGGACTTATAGTCCGACTACTATATAAACATCAAATTGAAGTCAAATCAGTTTCAGTTTTAGTTAAGTTAATTACAAAATCATTCAGTGATTATCAAATTTAGTCTCAAATGAATTGCGAGTGTCTTTGATGATGGCGTAGGTTTCTGTTTCTAAGTGATACTTTTCTCTTGTTGGCTTGGATTGGTTTGGCTTATTTATCGATATATACGAGAGTCTTTCTGTTTCTTGGCTTCTTTTGGGATTGCGAATTTGACTGGTTAATTCTTGGGTTTCCTGAGTTGAGGTATTCTGTCTTGGTTGATTGATTATTCTCAGGCAGGTTATAAGACAGCATATCAATGACACAATGTTTAGGATTAGACTGATCATTACGATTCGAATTTGTGGTGTCGTTAGGTTTGTTTAGTATACTTGTTGGGATTTATTTGGTGGCTGTCTTTTGATTGAACGGATATCTCTAATAATTTCTTGTACTTGTTTATACTCGGGACTTGCTTCGGTGATCTTTTGGATTTTTCTGATGATAGTATCCAGGATTTTCCTCATACTCAAGTTTTCGTGTTCTATTTCAGACCTCTCGTTCTTTTTATCTAATAAGGTTTGTATCATTTGTCTCATACTTTGTCTCCATTTATCGTTGACATTTTTGCTTTCTTTTATTGGGCATTGATCACATTGTAGGGTTAATTGTTTGCATTCTTCGCTCTTTGGGTTTTTACATATTTCCTTGTAACTTGCACACGTACTATCTTCTTTTTGGAATGGGTGAGATTTTCCGCATATATCCAAGGGGTTTTCGGTTATACATAACTTTATTGTTACCATCATCATCATATACAGCTTCTTTAGGTTTGCTTTGGTTCTCATTCTATTATACATTAGTTACTTGGCGATTATTTACATATTTTGTCTATATACAGTAGATTTACGCTTTATTTACGGTCTCGTTATTCTCCCTGCTCACCCGGTGGTGAGTGCATTATACATTCCTCTTTCGCCTTTGCTTCGGAGAATCTCATTATCAATATTTGTGTCTTTACCAGTCGTTCTGTCAGTTTTGGAAGCTCTTCTAGTTGTTCTTTGTTTTCATTGAGTATCTTTTGTTGGTAGTTTAGTTGAACTCGTAGGTTTCTCTCAGTCCTCTGTTTTCTCTCGAGTTTATATGTATAGCTCATTTTACTGGTTTTCTGTTTCTCTGTTTTCCGTTTTTGTTTCTGTAGCTTTCCTTTTAGCATCTCGATTTCCTCTTGGGCTTGTTGGTGGTTCTGTTTAATTTCCCTTGCTTTGTTACAGGTTTCTTCCAACTGAATTAGGTATTGTTGTTCGCTTTTCCTACTTTTTCTCATCCTTTCTGCTTCCGTTTTCCAATAGTCTTCCAGGACTACTCGGGTTTTTATTCTTGCTAACTCTTGCTTTAGATATTCGTTTTCTTTCCTTTTCTCGTTTACGTTTCTCCTTTCGTTTGTTAGTTCTCGTTTTACGGTATTTACTGTTTGTCTTGTCTGGATCAGGTGTTGTCTTAACTTCTCCGCTACTCTTTCTCGCTCATCTGCTGTTTCTCGCCACTCTTTTCTTTCCTTTCTCCACTTTTTACTGTAATATTCTAGTGGGTCTTGTTCGATTGGCTGTACAACTTGGATAAGGATTGGTTGATATTTATCATAATCGTTAATGCTACCTCCTTGATTCATTTGAGTTTCTGCTTCGTTCGACTTCATACTAATGTTGGGCAAAAACTGATAAAAAACCCTTTTTCTTTTACTTTTGTTTAGCCAGCACGATAACGCCTGTGTGGTTTTGAGCAGAAAATTTAAAATTACTTAAAAACGGAAATTTAAGAAAAAATAAAATAAATAAAAATTTAATAAAAATTCTGAGATATAAAAATGTAAAAATTTAAATTTAAATCAAAAAGAATAAAAATTTTATTAAAATTTGGAATATTCGAGAATTCCTTGTTTTACTGCATCAAAACACACACACCAACAATCACGATATATAAGGCGAAGCTGGCTGAACAAAAAACACTCTCTTTACTCAATCAATCAAAAATCAACTCTATTTTACACTCTTTTTTTATTTTTACTATTGAAACTATTACTCGTATTATTTAGCATTAGTTGGAAAAAAGTAATTTTAATTTATTTTTGTTTAATATGATTTTAGTCATGATGATTTTTGTTTTTTTAAATTTTTTATTCTTATGGAAAAGCTCGCAAGAAACGTCTTTTCATGATCGAGGAATTCGACCGTGTTGTTGAACCTCCATCATCAAAGGATTTGTTCTCGAGACAAAATAATCTAACTTTCAACGACAATAACCGATCTATGACTTACATAATAGATTTACCTGCAACAAGATAGTAAAATGAAATTATTTTTTCGATACCCCGGATCGAACCGGTCGTTAGTGGGGGAAGCCGCGGTGCCGGTAGTAACCAGGCCTGCTCAGTATTCTCCCCTTCCTAAATCCTATCGCCCGACCCTCGAAAGAGTTGAGTCGAGGTCCTGGGAAAGGCTAAATATAAAGTGATAACATAAAAAAGGAAAGATATACCGACTAGTTTATAGAAGAGTCAGAAAGAATACAATTTATTTTTTTGTAAACAACAATGTTATTTTAGCACAAATGTATGACACAGCTCACTAAAATTCGCGACTAACCACATTAGGAAGTCAAATCGGCCATAACTCGCATTTTCGTATCCAATCTACATGCCAAATCGACGGTGGAATGTTACCCAAAGACTTTACGTTCAGTTTAAAATTCGAATTTATGACGCCACAGCCCATAAAATGATTGCTAACGTGACTATCATGTTGTTAAAATTTATTATTATTACTAAATATTTCATTATTAATTTTATCGTGTTTATTAAATGTTATTACTGTTAAAATTATTACTTTCTTTCTGATATTATGATTATTATCGTTATTCATATTGTGAATTTTTGTTATTTAGTTTGATTATTATTCCAAGTTTTCATTATTTTTGACATTTATTAATATTGATCCTAAGCGATTATTAATATTATTAACATTATTGTAAACATTATGAGTACCATACTATTATTACCGAAAAATCCATATATAGTACCATTAATATTACTTTATTCATAATTCTGATGTTATTAACACAAATTTATTACTATTATCTTTAGTTTCACACTAATATTATTGTTAAAATCAATATTATATTATTAAAATATTATTATATTATTAATTATTATTTAAATATTATTATTATTATTATTATTAAAATATTATTACTATTATTATTAATATTATTAGTATAGTATTGCTATAACTATATAGTCCCATTAATTCCAGTACACAAATTCATTAGAAACCGACCATTATCTCTAAAGGAATCCAATGTTATTATTAATATTAAATTATTATTATTATTATTATTGTTGTTATTATTAATGCCGTTGATATTATTATTTCCACATTATAGTTATTATTATTATTGTTAAAAATTTATTATCATTATTATTATTATTATTATTAATATTATTAAACTATATAGCACTATTATTCCCAATACCCCGCTAATACTCCCACCATGGGTTAATGCCACGACCATTGTCCCTAATATGGTATCACAATCATTATTATTATTATTATTATTATTATTATTATTATTATTATTATTATTATCATTAGTATTATCAAATTAATATTATTATTAACATCACCAAAGTATTATTATTATTATTATTATTAATATTATTAATACATTGTCATTATTATTATCATTATTATTAACCTTAGGGATATTATTAAATTCATATTAATTATTTTATTACTTTTATTATGAATATTATTATTAGTAATTATATCATGCTTATTATTATTATTATTACTAAAATATTATTATTATCATTAAGTTAATATTATTACTATTATTAATATTAATATGTTAATATTAAGACTATAATTGAAAAGAACCACTTACAAAACTTTTATTTAAAAAAGGAAAAAACAAATATCAATAAAAATTCCCATAAGCAGAATAAATCTTCCAAAATTTGCGAGGTACAATAAGCCGCGAATCTCTACAATTTAAAGTTTAAAAAAGAAGTAAAAGGAGATAGGTATACCTTACAAAAATATGTTGACGAAATAGAAACAACCACGGAAGTCGTAGAGGTCCGTAGATCCCTGAAATACCTAAAATTATTATTTAAAAGAAAATACAAAATTGTGACCTTGGAAATTTTCCGATTGTTGACTCGTTGCTATGGCAACGGGTGAAAAGCTAACAATAAAATATTTAAATGTGGAAAAACAAACGGAGATTAAAATAAACTATTTTATATTATTAGTATTAATTTTAATTATTATTTTACAATAAAATTTTTGTCAATTATTTTAGAGTAATTAAATTTAGAATTTCGAAATTTGAATTCAATAAAATTTTAATTTGGTAAATTAATTTAAATAGAAAATATAAATTTCATAATATTATTGTAATGTTGGCAATATAATGAATTACATAACTACCCTTGTTTATCACAGGTATTGTCAACGACATCGTTGCTGATACCTGTTATAACTAATTGATCAGGAGAAAACGGCAGAATCCGTTATAATATATAAGTAGAAAAGAGCATACCCATCTTTTCCCCATCCAGATGCCAAAATTAGTTCTTTGCATTTATAAATGATCAGAATATATTAATACTTTATATTGTTTGCTATTGACGGGTAAATATATCTAGAGTGGTTGAATATGGGGAAACAGAGTGATCTAATGATTAGATAAATTAGAAATTAGATAAGATGAGAAGGGGACAATTAAGTAAGAGCATGAAGTCTTCTATGACAGCTCATGGACCCGAGGGGGGTTAGGGCATTAGCAGTTCTTGAGAAGGAGCTCACCTTTTGCTAACCTTCCACCCACTAGTTCACAGTACCAACGTCATTTATGACGGGTGACTAGCGGTTCAAATTCTTATGCAGGCGCTAGGTGGGGATGATAACCCTTAGGCAGTTCAAAACTATTTTAAGGACCCATCAGTGCCCAGCATAATTTTGGGGGCTCAGCCGAATTAGAATTGATTTCGTTGCACAAGCGAGCGAGAATAGTAAATAACAACAAGTGCGATGGTGTAATTAGTTCATGGGGAAAGAGAATAATTGGGAAATGGTTACTCATATTCAACCGCTTTGATTCATTGAAACGTTCATGCTAATTTTAAAAATTGTTTAATATTGAGTTAAAAATATTATAATATAAGTATTATTAACATGATTATTATTAGAATAATCTCATTGTTATTATTATTAGTATCATGATTATTATTATCATAATTAGCATAATTATTTTATTAGTACAACTATTAATACTATAACAAAGTATCATTATTATGATAAGTATTATTATCTTTACTATTACAATGTTTATTACAGCTAGTACTAGTGCTTGTAACTTTAATTGGAATAAATGTAAATGATTAAAATCAAAGTGTAATCAATGTTGTCGTGTGAGCAGAGTCATGTAATGCAAACGTAGAAGGAACAAAAGCCGAAATCATGAAAGGGACTTAATAGAATAATGGGTTGAGCAAAGGTAAATGAGATGATGAGAAACTTTATGTAACTAAAAAGAATAAAGTGATGAAAAATCAACATAGACTCGATAAAATGGATAATAATGCGAACAAGTTAAATGCTATCTGGATGGGTTAAGACGATGGGGGTGGCTTTAATAATAAAAATCAAATAATAAAGGGAAAGGAAAAGTCAACATAAATTAGTATATAGTTATTATGTAATATATTATAAAATTGAAGGGAAATTAAATTAAAACATTTTTTTTTTGTAATTATCAAGACTGTAAATAATGGGGTAATAACTTAGTATTATTATGATATCATTCCACCCTGTACGTGGAAGATATTTATTTTTATTATGATGT
The DNA here is from genome assembly GCA_022537955.1 of Schmidtea mediterranea. NCBI lineage: Eukaryota > Metazoa > Platyhelminthes > Tricladida > Dugesiidae > Schmidtea > Schmidtea mediterranea. The sequence continues at coordinate 223,898,487 of CM039679.1, read as the reverse complement.
ATATAAATGGGATAAATTAAAATATTATTGTTGTCTCTGATTATTAATGCATATATATTGCTGACGTAATTGATATAAATTAGAATGTGTTGTTGTTTTGATTATTCATTATTCATGTATATGTATATATATATTACTGATATTAATTAGATAATTAGAAACCGTGAACAGCCATAATCGCCAAACGTTGTACATAAACACTTCGCTTTAATTATAGATTGGTATAAAACTGTAAACCCATTTGAATGAACGTTTATTTAGTAACGATAAAGATAATGAGAGACGTGAGAGTTCGATTGGCGGAAGATGCGTGAACGACGATGTGCAACTGTAGAGTAAAAGGTAAATGATGAGATAATTGAGTCGGAAAGCACAGTGCACAAGGTCAATGTGACCAATGCTTATGAAATGATACGTTATTTCTATTGACCAAGCTATGAGTGTAGTGAGTTAGATTCGATGTAATTGGCGCGAGAAAGGAAGCCAAGATATTTACGTAAATGATAAATGAGTATGCCGATGTGTAACCAATGCCGCGAGTGAGTAACGTGTAACGAGAACGCGAATAATAAACCGAAGCAAATAACAACATGTTGAATAGTAAAGAAGGTATATAGCAACCGAAAGGTAAAAACGAACAATTACACAAAACACAAAACACAAATCATAAAGTCGTTGAATAAAATGATAGGAAGTGAATACCAGAAACATAACATAAACAGCTAATGCTGAAAAATCAACAATAAGTATGATGGAGTGTTCAATGATGGTGGACTTCTTTGATTAATGATAATGTTTAAAGCTTATAATAACTTCCCTTCTATTTCTTGTTTTGTTTATTTCTTCCTTTTCTTCTTAGTGTATGGTAATTATGAGAGAGAGTATTGAGAGGTAATAGTGATACCCTCGCGCTAGTACGCGATACCTGGGAGCGGGAAAACCTTGATCACCCTGAGTAAGATAAGTAGAATGGGCCGTCGCAAATGTTAGTGAGTTCTGGTATGTGACTGATCACCACATGTAAGGGACAAGCTAACGCGATCGTTCTATTTTTTGAATAAAGGGGGAAAGAGGGACAGCCCGTACGATATAGTATGTTGGCCAAGCGAATGTTGAAATTTTTGAAATGGATAAAATGAAAAAGTATATAAAAATTAATGATGAATTAAATGAATTGAATTGAATTAAAATGAGAATTGAAATGAATTAAAATGATTATGAATTTGAATTAAGAGAATTGAATTGAATTATATTGATTATGAATTTGAATTAAGAGAATTGAATTGAATTAAATTGATTAAGAATTTGAATTAAGGGAATTAAATTGAATTAAATGATTATGAGAATTGAATTAAGAATTAAATTGAATTAAATGATTATGAGAATTGAATTAAGAATTGAATTGAATTAAATGATTATGAGAACTGGCCAGAATAAAATGATAATGAGATAATGAGATAAATGGTACCAATGATGATTTTTTTGCTAGCGTGGTTCGGCACACGACCCGGAATTACCCCATCCCGAGTGTCGAATTCACAGTGAATCGGCAGTGAGACTTAAGTTACCCGGAAAACTAATTTAAGTCAAAAGACATGCTAAGAACCGTACCCGGCGTGAACACCATTGGTAGACCGCTTAGCGCATAAAACCGTTGTTGAGGAGCCGATGGTCGAGGTACAATGGCATTATCGGTTATTTATCCTAACGCGTTGCGTTGGAGGGCCTGGACTTTCTGTACGTATGGGTAAGCGTATGGAGAAGCCAGGACGTTAGATTTATTGATTATGATGAATTGAATTGATTTTTTTTTGCTAGCAGTGGTTCGGTACATGACCCGGAATAACCCCATCCCGAGTATCGAATTCACAATGAATCGGCAGTGAGACCCAAGTTAACCGGACACTGACTGGGTCAAAAGACATGCTAAGAACCGTACAGATTACGGTTGGATAAACCTAACGCGTGGCGTTGGAGGCCTAGATTTTTCATTCGTGTGGGTAGCGCTTGGAGAGGCTAGGACATTACCGGTCGTGGACCGAGGATTATAAAACTTATAAAATATTGGATGATTTTGTAAGCACAAGTGAGAGTTGTGCTGAAGGAATTACGCCAGTGAAAAAAAAAATTGAATGCGGATAAAATGACGCTTAAAGATTTTACCGGTCGTGGACCGAGGATTATAAAACTTATAAAATATTGGATGATTTTGTCAATACAAGTGAGAGTTGTGTTGAAGGAATTACGCCAGTAGAAAAAAAAATTAGAATGCAGATAAAGTGACGATTAAAGTAGACAAAAATTTTGAATTAATGAATTAAGAGAAAAATGATGAGTAAAAAATAATGACGTTTAAGAATTAATTGTTTTAAAGGTAAATGATGATAATAATTGAAATTAATTGTTTTTATGTGTAAAGATAATGATAATTGAGAATTAAATGTTTTAAGCAAGAAATAATGATCGAAGTCAAAGATAATTGAAATTAAATCTATGTGAAAAATGATGATCGAATAAAATGAGATGCTTTTGATAAAAGAATGAGAACTAAAAGAGAAGAGATTAAAAAGTGGAATTACGATATACAAGAGTAGAGCGGCAAGGAGAAATTAATCGACAAGGGTCAAGACGAATTGAAATCCCTGATAGTCACATATATGAAAGGCGCAAAAGAGGAAGCTGAGTGGATAGAAGTAGATGTTAGTACGTAGCGGAATATGGAATGAGGAGTCGAAAGGTACCGAACATTTTTTGGGGGAGTACGGTAGAAGTTTATGTAATATGTTATGAGTGACTTATGATTTATAGAGATGAGAGGAGTAGAGAAAGGAACATGAGGATTGCATGTGTATTAGAGTTAAGGAATAATATATGATGATAATAAGTTATGATAGTTAGGTCGATAGTAAATACATATCTTATGATACTATTGAAGATGAGAGTGGATTATGGCTATATTCGGACGAAATAGATAAAGTGAATGCGACATATACGATATGTATTACGCAAAAATAGGATAATGTGAAAATCGACTGAAATAAGTGGGGTAAAGCCATGAAGAATACGCTAGAGAAGAGACGTCAAAGCAGTTATGTAATACCAAGTATGGGTATTATTAAGATAAACCGTAAAACCTTCGTATAGGCAGTATAATTATATGTACAAGATGTTATTATTTGCAGATTTCAATCAAATATCAAAATAAATTCTGAACAAGCCAACAAAAGTCAACGGAAAGGGATTGTAGCGAATCTACAGATTGAGAAGTAATTAACGAAGATGAGTGATGACAAATAAACGAATAAAGAGTATTACAACGAACATCAGAAAGCAATTTTCAATAAACCACCAGTGGAATAGAACGAATAAAGAGATAAGTCGAAAACTCGATCCCAAAATATGAGTAGAATATATCAGAAAAACCGGAGAAGTCACCAAGAGCAGATTAAATAAACCAGCAGTTATTACTTAATGAAGAAACAATTGAACGCCCAAGACGCGCGAGAAAGATCGAGAAGTTAATTTCAAGAAACCGGTGCAAAGCATTAACCAGAATCAGTCGAACAATAAGTAAACACACGAATTCAGAAAACGAGAGACAGGTGTAAATTACTTGAGGTATTCTAGACCAATCTACAGATAAACGGAGACAGCGACAAGAAATCAGCAGATCCAAGAGGAAGAAACCAATTTAAGAGAATCCAAAGTCAACAGCCTAACCAATATGACCGAGAAGACGGAGGAGCACACACTATATTCAGGTGATAGGAAAGAGACATACACGCTACGGGAAAGAAATGGGAAGTTCGGAGTTAGAGAAAAATTTCGGCGAACCATGTTGATGAAGTAACGATAAGTGTAAGACGTTATGATATAAAAATTCGAAGTATACGTACAAATATGTCAGTGGCCAGACATACGTATCGCCGAGACGATTGCTATACAGAGAGATAGCTATATACTCAGAGCAGGAGGGTGGAGAATGAGAGATGTCACGTCTGAGTAGAGATTCAGTATAACGTAGGAGAGTGGCACAAGATGTATCATTTAAGAGAATAACGAGACCCAAGGAAACTTAGAAACTGGAAACTGAAATTAAAGACTTCTTAATTATAGCACATTCGGAAACGCGAAAGAGCTCAACCGAAAAAACGTTAGAATTTTTACCACCCGAAAACAAAAACAAAACGATCAAATTCTAATATGCCTTGTGATAACAGCGGATTTAACAGAAGAAAGCCTTTGGCGACGAAAAAGTACCAGAGGAAGATCGTCTCAAGAATTCATAAAGGATTAAAACATGAGGAATTCAAGCAGTGTGGCTGGGATGACCGAAAGACCGCACGACATAGACCAAGCAATGAGGAATGACCAATATATGGAACATCGTCGACATAACCAACAACAAAGAATCTGCCAGCAATGAGAAAAGCATAGGAGACCGTGAACAGGCAACTAACGTTCAGACAGTGAAGGTAGTAAGCGACATCAGATAACGATTCAGAGCGCCAACAATGAATCAAATTTATCAAGCACAACAGATGTTCAGAGGGCCAGCGATCCCATAAGAAGGTGGCAATAGTATATGGGTATCAAAGGAGGGTATAGATTTCATGGCTGTGTAAGAGTTTCAGCATCGTAATCAATGATGTATCAGATATTACAGTAACATGGAAACACGGCAGAACCATATAACGAGTAGATTGTCAGAATGATTTGGTCACCAAAATGTGTGTGGTGTTTCAAAGCAAAAACTGTCAAAGATGCGAAAAGAGGCCGACACAGAAGTATATGTATCTGTCGCAGAGAATTCGTAGACGGAAATGTCAATATAGGGAAACGGCAAGAAATAGAGGATATAGCAGAAGAATCGATTTAATGTAAATGAGGCGAGATCTGAGAATGAGTAATGCTTGTTTCAACATGTAGTCAAGTTAGGGAACGTGTCGAGGAGACTGCTCACATTCGAATGCATCAAATCCACCTGAACAACCAAGCAAATACAAATGACAAATCAATGTTTGAATGCAAGCAAGCTGGAAACGATGCGAATGAAGTAGAGTACAAATTGAAAGGACGGTAATAACAACAACGGTATAAACATATGCGCAGGAGAACGGAGATTTCGAGAGCAAATAATCAAACATAACAAGACATATCAGAAGAGCAGAAATGGCAAAAGATTCAAATGGAGGAGGCAAAGAGAATCCAAGCAAGATGGAAAGCCGAACGGGAACAATAGAACGTAAAATATATGAGAGCAGTAAAAATGATCGATAATGCACACGTGCAGGAGCAGTGGTTGGTTGTGAACAGCGACGGTGACGATAACGAGTTGTCAAAGGACGTATTGCCAGAGAAATATAATAAAAGGGAAACGAATATTTGACTAGTGAAGAGAAATACGAATCAAGAATTTATCAAATGAGATAAAAGAGAAAAGACGAGGAATTTAAGAAATCAAAGAAAATTGAGAAATTCAAAACGATGAGACCAACAATAAGCAAAACCTCAAAGAGGAGCTATGGCTACGAAATCGAATCCAAAGGATCCTACAACAGAAATTAGAAGAGAAATTACCGACGAGAAGACGAAACACTGACAGATGAGCAAGTCAAAACATAAATTAAAAAAGAGATTGGGCCAAACTAAAGAATGTGTAATTCATAACAATGAAAGAAGCAGACAAAAATATTAATAATTAATATGCTGAGACAACTAAAAGACGGACAAACGGGTATCCAGAGACAAATGATGAAATTAGCAGGTCTGGGAGGCGAATTTAATCAATCTATGTGATAGATATAGCCGATTAAACTTCCACCACTAGCGACCGAAGATGATATGGAGGTCGCAAATTTATGAAAAATAAACGAGGGTGAAATGCGGAACTACTAACCGAAGTAAGAATAGTACTAACGAAGTTAAATGCAACATCAACATTTATGAGAACATACATTCGGAAATTTAAAAATTAGTAGCTCAGGCGTATTCAACTTGAAAAAGGGTATTAACAGCGATTTGAAAAATTTCATCAATAGAATATAAAAGGAATAGGAAAATAGAAGCGGAAAGATACAAATCAGAATCCAACACCGAAATTCCGCATCAAATAATCCAATAACAGAACAAAATACTGATGAATTGTACCAATGGGTACAGAAGAACGAAGTAATGGGAACGGTCGGAAAAAGGACATTATATATTATTGGTTGAATCAGACCAGGTATGCATTTGGTAGAATTGAATGATAGGCGAAACGTCAATATTTTATCAGCTTGAAAGGAAAATCGACAAGAGAAACAATTTAAGAATCCCTAAAGGATTTAAATTTGATATTCGATAATGAAATAAGCAAGTTAATGGATGCGAAAGAAACTCCTTCTGCAGAGAAATCAAATGATATTTGGTTAAACAGGCGTCAACCAACGAGAAAATTTATCGATCGAATTTAATACCAAGAAGGCCGTACTCGATGAAAAAGTTTCGTAGAAATGTAAGAGTTACCGAATGTATGACGCCTAACTGGATGGAACGAGCAGGTGAACTAATCGAAGGCCTATGGCAAATAAGTCAGAGAGCGTTGAGGAACAATCCATCAATGAGGGTAATTACCTAAAGGTGATAAACACTGATCGATAGTAGACCTCAAGATTTGTAAAGGTGGATGGATCTTAACAAAAATATTCGATCAATCAAATTTTGATTAAAGGAAGACAAAAGCGATGGACGAATGATGGAGGATGTATATTAATCGTAAATGAGAATTTTTTAGAGGAAAGCGATCAACTCCAATATAAGCCTAGGAAGATGGGATGATGGACGAAACAATAAAAGTCATTATCGATGGACGACCTAAATGGTGGAATCAAAAGACGGAAAGAAGACGGAGAAGAAAATAATAGAAAGATTCAAACAAATTGAAAAGAAATGGTCGAAATATAGAAAATATACACAGTATGGAAGAAAACGAGAGTTATATACCGAAGATACTATTCTAAACGATGAGAATTGTAAGACCAAAGCGCCGTGGACAAAAACATGGGATGAGGATAGCTCGTTGGGATTAAAAACAAGAAAATGATTCAAAGGACCGAATATATTCCGAGCGAGAATTATCGGAAGATTGTGAAGAGATCCAGAATGAACTGGTAGGAAGAAAAACTGCTTTTCAAGGATGAACTAGAATGGATACCAAAGAAGATAACATTTACGGACGAGAAAGAGAAGTGCCTAGACAATTCAAATGAATAACGATTGCATGAGAAAGTAGAAGCAGCAAAGAAGGAAAGTGCAAGTATACTCATCCAAAGTTATACGAGACCGGGGGTTATCGTTTAAAAATGAAAGTGTATTCCGAAATGGAGACGGAGTGGCAAAAAACTCATGATGGGATATTTTTTCATTATTTGCAAAGGAATAAATGACAGTAAAATTAATCATGGCCATTTAGTCAAGAAAGTAACTCATTTCGCTAACGTACCACCTGGAAACCGGAAAGATGTCAGACCGTGACACATATAAATCCGATAAACGAAGCACAATGCTATCAGAAAGCGAAAAGTAAGAAAAATATCGCAATCAGTCCGAAATTATTCGACCCAGAAATCGGTAACAGGCGAACAATCAATTTTTATTAAAAATAACGATATTAGCTTCACATTCGAAGTGGAAGGAGAAACCGATATAACAGAAAACGAAAATTTAGATTTACCAAGAAATTGCATGTTAGAGAAACGAATTCCAGGATCAAAATTTTTACCTACGGATATGGATGATCTTATCGAAAATGAATTAACCGCACTAGCAGAGACGCAAAAATGTAGAGAATTAAAAACTATTCTGAGATCGGGTGCTAAAAATCAACACAGACGAGCAGTTGAACTAGCAAAAGGAATAATAGATTCATGCAAAAACGAATTGAGAATTTGAGAACACTGTTTAAAGAAATCGAGTGAATACCGACGAATGTACTCTTGGTATCGACAGGAACAATTCGATGGTAATTTCGAAATGGAACATATGGAATGGGCAGAGGAAACCGAAAAATATCGACGCTAAAAATTAATACCCAGACATAGAAAACCGAGGAGAGAGCAGGAACATTCAACAACAAGATCAAGGAGAATAAAGCAAGAGCCATATCGAATACCTTTTTTCATTTGCAATATGAAGGGAATCCTTAATGATGAGTTGGAATCGGAGTCACTCAGATCAAGCCGAGTAATAAGTAATTTTTAACTGTTAATAAAATTGAGGTAGAAACTAATTCAATAAAGGCGAAAAAAGGAAATCACATACAATCACCAGAAAATATGAGACAGTTTAGAAACTTCCAAGGTAAGGAAGAAGTGAAATCGAATCAGTGAAGACGATGATGTAGAACCGATCTAGGAAGAAATCATAGAACGCAGCAGGAAAAAACAACGAACCAAATTCAGGGCGATTTATTCGCACCAATACTGAAACTGAAATCGACAACGATGAACGAGAAGATTGTACTTGGGCAAGAAGAAACCAGCTTGAGACTACCAGAAGCAGAACGGATATGGAAATGTACGACAAGCGATTAGCAAAGATATGCCCTACGGACGAATGGATGTATGGAATAGCTGATTAGAGGAGCTAACGACATCGAAAGCAACTGAGCTACACAGACAACCAGATCGAAAAGCAGCCGGAACAGATGGGATAATAAATCGAGAGCAGACCAATAACAATGAGACAGAGAACCCAAGCCAAAATCAAAGAACAATTAACAAAACAGTAGCAAAACAAAGTTGAGAAACTCAACCAAGTGGCAAAACAAGTGCATGCGCGAAATGCCAACGAGAAGAACAAGGAACGCAGTGATAATGAATGTATCTGGATGTCTAGCTTGCTATCCAGTAACATAAATAAGAGTGGAAGGAGACACACACATACCACCAGAAGCGAAAACAAATTATCGGACAATCTTGAGGCCAATATATAACAAAAATCATTGATAATAATGAGATATGATCTTTAGAAGAAATGTTCCAGAAATCGATACAATTGTGGAACAATTAGTAAAAAACGATCAGAATGATCCTAGTCGAGTATATGGTATATTGCTATACTAGTTTAATACATGATCGACTGTATAAAAACGAATGCCGAAATGATACCAAGCATGGACATCGTATTTACGATCACCCGATATATTAAGAAATTAATAGAGCCGTTCCGTATAACTGTCAAGGTGGATGGAACTAGTTCATCATGCAGAAGTAAAAGTGATCAGACGAAACGATGCAAGCAAAAGCTACGAGATTGTTACTGAATTTGAAAGGATACGATCAATTATAAGAATGATCCAGAGCAAGCAGAAGGGGAGTAAACGTACAATTTTGACAACAATATATTTGGATATGTTTATGCTAGAGACGATCATTTTTAGTTTACATTGAAATTAAAGTATGTCGAGATATTTCAATTAAAAAACACGGAAGGAGTTGTAAGCGCAAATCCAAGAAATTAAGCCGATTGCACAGAAGTAATACATATACGTTATCAAGAAGCCGATTTTAAAGCAAATTAAAGGAATGTACAGTCACGCATGATAAGATATTTGCATATTTTATGCGACAGATTCCATATACATTCAATCATTCGTAACCAGGACCGAATCGTCAGTGGTAACATTAAACGCGAGAGCGTGTGAAGATGGATTCTCAAATGGTAAAAATCGACTTAATAACTAATTCGAATGCAGCAGAAGCCGGAGATAAAAACTACGAGAGTCTAATACAGCTGGAGCGGATGAAAGTGACAGAGGATCATGTCAAGGAGGAGGATATATCGTACTGTGGCGAATTGGTTAAAGGACAGTGTAGTGATTGAAAGCTAACCAATACGAAACTGGAACAATACAAGGATATTTCGAACCGGATACTCAGCCATGAAAACAATATCCAGTGTCTTGCAATCGGTAGATCTATTTTACTGATGTCCAACGTTGACATTAACGCAGCCATAAAGAATGCCGACTAACAATTATTAAAAACAGCAATATCGAGGAAATCCAACGGAAAAGGTGTATCGAGAAACCTGGAAGAGAGCAAGAGATGAAACGCTATGAAGAATGATTAGCGACTCGAAAATCAGCGAATATAAACTTCAAAGTGAAACAAGGACACCCCATAGTGGTGTACCAAAGATAGTCGATGTGGGAATTGAGATTCATAAAAAGAAATACACAGTCAGCAAATGCGACGAGATGGTAATTAATACAAACTACAAAGGCATCTTCCTATCACAGAAAACCGCATACCGAACGCAAGAGAGAACTAGGATGATAAAGAGATAAAGTATATTTATAGTGCCAAACAATAAAATGGATTTCTCTGTTCCATCGGAGATTAGATCAATAGAAAAGGTTATTCATCGATTTATTACAGAACAACTGCGCTTTAAAACAGAGAATTTGGAACGAAATAGCTATGTCAATTAACAATCCATGGTAAATGGCAATTGCCGTTGATTTACCGTCTGCAAGAAGGTCATGGAAGAAAGTCGGGAAAGAAAGGCGATGTATAGCGTATCATGTGAGAAAACACGGCGAGACAGAAAAATCATCGATACGACAGAGATTAAAATGCCAACGAATAAAATAGTGCACAAAGGGAGAAGTTAATTTGTACAAGCGTCACAGAAATACATGGAATCCAGTAGATATTTTAATCAATTTATTCCAATTGTAGTAATGTATGATGGAACGTTACTTGAATGAGGAAACGGACGATGGATATCTCCCGTGTAAAATCAACGACATTACACCAAAGATATTTGTTTACAGAATTGACAGTCCAGAACTAGAATTCAGAACTGGTCGACTATCGAGAAATGGATTGTACAATGTTGAAGATGTAGAATCAAGCGAAGGAGCAAATTATGCTTTTCCAGCTTATGAACGGGCATCTTATCCACCTTGTTAAATTGCAGGTGGGATACAATTTACGGGTGAAGTCCGATTACGAATTATATTGCTATCCCACCAGAACATTTAAATCATGCGACATCCAATATGATGAAAGGCAATGTGGGACGATTTTCTGAATACTTTTGGGTCAAATGATGGCAGATATTGGAGTAATAGCTCATAATTTCAATCGTACGAGTAATTTGACGCAAGTGGCTGCTTTGGATATTTACAACACGTGAGAGAAGGGTTAAGCTGATACAATGTCAATGGGATTTTCTAACCGTTCTACGGAAAATATGGCTCACATGGACATTCAGGATATTCACTAGGAATCAAGAAACTAGATGGAAATTCTATCAAAAATGAAAGGACCGATGAGGAAGTCGGACGAATTCAAATTATGATGAAATGGAAACAGAGAAAAATATAGCAAGAGAGAAAACGAGGCCGGAGGAAAAGATGGATAAAGACAAACTAGAACATAACGATGAGACAGAAAGATGATGAACGATATCAAGGAGGTAGAGTAACTACGAATAAAAAGACTGCACCACTTGGGAAATTGGACAATCGAGGTCATGGGAAAACAAAAATGTTCCATCAGTAACTTAAAAAGCTCACAAAACCCAGGAACAAATAAAAGAAAGCCCGCGGATGGTACTAAAGAATGATACCCAAAACGTATATCCATATATTGAACCTGAATTGGGAGAGACATGAACCAGTAATGATCGAAGAGCGCAAGATGAAGAAGTAAATGGAAGTCGAAACGAAACAATTGCATCTTTAGTAACTACTGCTGGATCTATTAACAATCAATGATAGAAGTGAATGGAACGAAATGAAAGCAATGGGTTCGACAAAGCAGGCGCAAACATTCAGCAATCAATATGAATATCGCTACGAAGCAGATTATTGCGCGTGGTATCGAGAAACAACAGTACGATGTAATAAACTTGTAGCCAGATGTCAATCGACTAGTGGAAAAAGTGTGGTCAGATTGAATTAAGTGTAGATAAATATCAACCTAGTCTGCGAATAATCAGAAACTTAACGCACCGATGCATAATGGGCACCGACATAATGCCTACTACTAAAGAGATAGTAATTCGATTTAGGAACAATGAAATAAAAGATAAAAACTGGACAGATATGTACAAATGAGACTTCCGAAGTTTTAGAGTCCGAGAAAAACCATACCTGGAGAATCAATGATATTGTTATGTCAAAGTCAATAATGAAGTGAAGGGAGAAATGATATCGAACCGAATCAGAAATTCGAGGAAACGCAATAGTTACCTTTGCAAAGAATTGTTAAATAATAAAACGAGACAACGAATTCCGATTAAATGTGACTAATTTGATGAAGAGGATAAAGTACTCTATGAAATCGAAGATTAGGAAACACACCATGATGGAAATTGCATTACCAGGTTAAAAGGCAATCAGCAACCGATGAAAAAAGAAATGTGGACAATTGATAGTGAGCTGCTAATGAAAAAAAAGAGAAATTAGAAACCTATTAATCGAGTTAAAGATTTTGCAGCATCCGATTTAGATTTTGGTTACAAGTGGATGTAACTCAACAGTTATCCCCATTGATCAGACGACACCCAATTACACTGAGGCCGTATAGAACCTGGCAGAAGCCAACATCCTAGCAGAAAGGGGAAGTGCAAAGAAATGTTAGATGCTGGTAATAGAACCGAGTTGTTCACGCCTGGCAATTCTTGGTAATGGTGAAAAGAAAACCGTACGCAAACGATTTTGTATTGACTATAGAGATTAAAAGCAAGTCAGAAAAGAGACACTATACATCTACCAAGATAAAATGAAATGTTACAATGTTGCATGGAGCAGCATTTTAACATCACGGATTTGAAAAAGTGGATACGGAAATCAAAGTAAAAGAAGAAGAATGCGGAGAAAACACGTTTAAATCGGGAAGACTATACCATATAAAGGCATGCCATTTGGACTAAAAATTGCACCCGCCATCATTGCCAGAGATGCATGAATTTCGTAAGGCGCATGGAATTAAAAAATGTATGGTATAACTCATTGAGATTTCGTAATATATTTAGACACATTCGAACAGCATAAAAATATAGAAGCGTATTCGTCAGATTACGGCAATGGAAGTTAAAACTGAAGCCTTCAAAATGTGATTGGGCCAAGGAAAGTTACATTTTTGAGCAAGGTCGATCAGCTAAAGCTCAAAACAACCTGATCCGGAATAGTAGGACGAAAGCGAATAAAGATTGTCAATACAAAACAAGTAACACAATTCAAGGAAATTTTTAGGCTATGTGGTATTAATCGTAATTATTAAAATTTATGCAGGAGATTGCAAAGGCCAATCCAAAATTAAGTGACAAGGAACAATCTTTTAAGGAACACTGTGTATGGGAAAACGAGCAGCAAGTTGCATTGAAACGTTGAGAGATAAACTAATATCATCTCCAAATTGATTCATCCAAACTTTAATAAACATCTTCTATAGCAACAGATGCAAGTGGTTATGCAGCGAGCAGACAGCCAATGGGACGAGGAAACCGAGAAAGAGCAATCGATATTATAGTAGAACGTTCAAAAAGCACGAAAGGAATTATTCAGTTACGGAAAGAGAAGCCTTGGCAATAATTTTAGCGATCAAACATTTCAAATATTTACTATGGGGACACGAAATAATAATCACAACTGATCACCAACCTTTGGTATGGCTAGGCCAGCACAAAGAAGCATCAAGCCGATTAATGAGATGGGCAATGCAACTTCAAGAGTATTCACCATATATAAAATTCAAAGCCGGAAAAGCTAATGCAAATGCAGATTGTATGTCGAGATTTGTGTTCGAGGAATTAATGGACAATGACGTGAGACGTATATGTATGATAATTGCAGAAGACATTGATTTTACTCAACTGAAAACAAGAGCAAAGAGAAGATAGTGAGTTAAAGTTAATAATCGAATATTAGATTCAAACGATATGAAAATCTTCGAAAAATCAAACCAATTGAAAGAGCATATGGAGAAAACCGACATCGATATACGATCGAAAAGGAATGGTTGATGGTAATGGACGGCGACAAAAAGATTGATGTGCTTACCAGAAAGTAGACGAAAAGAGATTTTGATACAATATCATGATGGAAAATTGGGCGGACATATGTCAGCCAAGAAGACGGAAGCCAGACTGAAACAAAAATACTATTGGCCAAATATGACAGACGACGTGAAAGACTGGATAAAAAATTGTTTAATATGTGCCACTCGAAAGAGCACAGGAAATAAGATGAAAGCACCACTAAAACCGATGCAATACCACCAGAACCAATGACAATGATAGCAATGGACGTAGTAGGTCCACTACCAGAATCGGATAAAGGAAATGTGTATATATTAGTAATAACTGATTACTTAACAAAATTTCCAGAAGCATTTGCAATACCGGATCAGAAAGCAAAAACAATTGCCAAAATCTTAGTGGAGGAAATATGTTGTCGATATGGTACACCAAAGCAAATTTTAACCGATCAAGGAACCAATTTTATGAGTGAGATACTAAGCGAAGTAACAAATTATTTCCGAATCGCTAAACTGAGAACCTCACCATATCATCCACAAACAAACGGACAAACCGAAAGATTCAATGGGATATTAATCGAAATGATCTCAAATTATGTGAGCAAGCACCAGAGAGATTGGGATGAATATATAAATTTATGTTTAATGGCCTACCGAATGTCAATTCATTCAGCAACAAAGATGAGCCCGTTCAAACTTATGTATGGAAGAGAGTGCAATATGCCAATGGATCTAGAATACCAACCACCAGTTTCACAATACATGGAAATTGATGATTATGTTACTAAATTTAAAGAAAGAATGCAGGAAATATGGAAAACTGCCGGAATGAATATTCGTTTTAACCAAGAAAGTTATAAAGAGTTACACGACAAACAGAGAAACGTGCAAGAACATAAATTTAAAATCGGAGATTGGGTCATAATCAAAACACCAGAAATCATACCAGGAACAGCAAAAAAGTTGCGCAGAACAGGGAAAGGCCCCTATGAAATCATCTATACTAATGAAAATAATGTAAGAGTGAAATTAGTTAATAATCCGCTGGTAAGACCAATCTATGTAAATGTAAATCGATGCAAAGCTGTAGCGAAAACAGCAACAGTTAAACCAGAAACAAGAAAAATTATGACGAGATCGCAAACAAGGCAAATATGTATGCTGAGACAAGTAATAAACGAAGAGTGGGATCTTACCCCAAAAAACTAAAAGCCGACGATGTAAAAATGGAACATGTCGCAAAAATGAATCTAATCGTAGAAATAACCAAAAATAATGCCAGAATGGACAAAAGATAGAAGCTTTCTCGAAATATTGGGTGGAATTACATCAATGATGAGAGATTATGCCAAAGAAAGTTAGATCAAGCAGAAATGACTACAATTATGGAGAGAATGCCGGTATTATCTACTTGCACAGATTCAGATGGCAACGTACCATTACATCACAGTTTACTAGCCGAAAATGAAGTGCGATCATTAGAAATAATTAAATCAATGGAAAAATGCGGACAACACACGAATCTAAAAAATTCAAGAGGCCCAAACACCGTTAATGATTGCAGCAGCAGCCGATGCAACTACAGAAGTGCTAAGAGAATTAATGAAGAAAGGTTCGGTATTGAAACGAAAAAGATAACAAAGGATGACGTCCTTACTTATGCCGCGAAGTCAAGGAAAGCGATGGCGATGAATTTATAATAGTCAATGCAACGAAAGAGGATTTAAATGTATTGTGGCCAAATAGATATGTAATGGAGGATGCAATAATTAGAGGTCATGATCAAGCAGCAGCCTCATTAGTAAAATGGACAACAGGGCGTTGTAAAACCAAAATATTAAATGTAAATGAAATTCGAGGAGCATGAGAATATATTTTACAAAAAGCAATCAAAAATAATCGTAATTTACGCAAAAACCATAAAAGCACTCTAAAAAGAAAAGAGATAAAATTCACCGACAATGAAAACGAATCAAAAAAGAATCGGATCGGGAAAAGAAAAAATTAGAAACTCAAGTTCGAAATTGGCAAAGAAAACAAAAATTCATTCGGATGGAAAGTCGAACTAGAAGAGATTGAGGAAGACAAAAAAGATATTATCGGAAAAATATGACGAAATTATCAGATTAAATAAATGTCGAGGACGACATTCCAAAACACCCCGGATGATGGAAATAACGATGAAAATGAAAAGGATGATAAAGAATGATCAAGGAGACACCAAAGATAATGAGAAACAAGATCCAGAATTATCCAGCGAGAAAGAACCACAATCAGATTCTAATGAAACTGAGAAGCAGAAACCAACCGAAATTATAAAAAGATGAAAAACAGACGGTAAAACTACAAAAGAATCAAAATCGACAGACCTACTACAAAGATTATTAATATTAATTACGTCAATAATTTAACGGAACAAAAGAATTCCCTAATGAGAATTGAAATAGCCATCGAAGTTAAAGAAACTCAATAAGAATTACGAATACGGGAAAACGACAAATTAATATGATCTGTATACCTCAGAACGGATAACCTACCATTGTGAAACATGGAACTTGAAACAGAATCAAACTTACGTATTCGAGGATACAACCAAAATTCAACGTACAAAATCTGTATAATGGGCATAAAGAGCTACAAATGTGAAATAAGAAAGAATGGAGAAAACGTGATCAAGCACAACTCCTGCAACGCAACAGAAACACAAATTAAAAATTCAAGTGGAAACAAGTGTGGATGCAATAAAAATAACGAATATAGGAAACGAGCAAAATCCACCAAATTTGTATTGATAATGAAAAGGAATGTAGAAAAGGTGAGACTAAACAAAAACCAGCAATATCAATGGGATGATTTAGCTGAAAATATGAATTATCTAATTGTGTAGAAAACGTAAACGGCATGATATGTGAGCCAACCAAAACATTGAGCAGAACAATATACCAAAAATATCAAAACTGTTGCAAAATCAGACTGGAGTATCAAAGGAAGCGTCAAAAGAGAAATCGAAGCGTTTATTCTGAAAATGATGAACAATAAAGAAGGAATATGTATTCGTCTAACAGAAAACTCGGGAATTAGTTGCAACTTCACTACTATGGACAACGATGATCAATTTACCATTCAGGAAAGAGAACAAGCATCATGCGAAATAAAAGATAACATTTGTAAGGATATTATGGCAGTAACAAAAGGAGTACGATTTCAAGTTATACCAGGAATCAAATCAATGTACTTATGAACAGTAACGGTGATAGAGGAGTAGATCAAATATGCATGAGAAATATTGAAACTACATGCGTGTCAATGCGATTAAAGAAGAAACAACCATATTTATGGGGTAATCTAGTAGAAAATTCAATGCACGTGATATGTGCAGGAAATAAAGGAAATGTGGTATGTGTAGCAGTGAAAACGCTTAAAGGAAAAGGAAATCCCAGAAATCAAACCAACTCGACTAGAAAATCAGAGAAAACTACTATCAAAGGCTCAGAAAGCTATATCCAGAAGCGGAAGCACAAACAGGACAAGATCTCAACTTGTCTAGAATAAGGGATTCCAGAAAAGAGGTACTAATAATGGTAGTGCCAGATCAGGAAAGATATGAATGTAATTATGATTCGAAGTCTATTCGGAGGACGAATCACTAAGTATGCATTAAGATGAAAGAGAGGAGAAGAGCCGGAAAGCTAAAACCGAATGCCGGAAAATACGGACGAAATGTATCTACAACACCAATTGTTAACAAGAGAGAAAGGTGGAATCTATCGAGTAATGCGTGCATAAAGAAAGCGAAACAGACCAATATGTCAAATAGTGACTAGGTATAAACAATTGATAAAATTACCGGAACACCTAACCCGAAATAAAACGAGAACAGCAACAATTGAAACGGCAACAAATCGAGCAAAAATGAACATTAACGGAAATGACGGACATATTTCAATGGAGGAAGCCCACCAACTCCGCAAAGCATTCAGAAAAGCTCAGATCAGAACTGAAACCACAACTATAACAGAATCAACGAAACCAGCGAAAACAGACGAAGCAAAAATCGCAATAAAAATGATATGGATAACTTTAACGGTAGTAAGCATCATAATGACACTAATATTAATTCAGCAGTGGAAAGTCATTAAAAAATGCAAACCAAAACCAAGAAAACGAAGAAAATGGCCAGTGGTAGAAAAATTTGAATATGATATCACTTTAGAACGTTCAGAGACCGGAAGAAACAATGAATATGACGAAGTAGCCAGTCAAAGCCAATATTCAAGCGGATTGTGGATGAAAGAGTTACCCATAATAGAAGCCTCACAAGGATGGCCTAGTGAAATTGATGTATATAAACTTACTAATGAGAAATATGGGGGCATACGACAATTGCGTATAAGACCCCAAGAAACGTTTGTGTAATGAGAGGATGAGACCGTGTAAATAGTGTATATTATATAAAAGTAGTATTGTATGTAAAATAATGAGATAAAAGTATATATTATATATTGTGAAGACGAAAAAATGAACCTTGATGTATAAAGTCTAAAAAGTTGAAATCAATATTATCTTAATTGAAAATCTTCAGAAATGGATCTATCTAGAGGAAATCACCGACGTCAAGCCGAAGTACGACCATTCGTCGAAACCATTATGAGAACAGCGCAACCGCAACCAGAATTTCCACCCCAATTACAACCAAATTCAATCAGCAGTCCAAATGAAACATCAACAGAACCCTTATGGAGAGATCAGTGCGATTTTTTAGCGCGTGTAGCAAATCTATCCAGGGAACAATGGACACAATCCCTGACAATGTTAACCGAGATCACAAATCGAAGTATGATATATGTAACCATAATCGAACAACAGCAACAAAGAATTGCGGAATTAGAGACGCAACGAGATCTAGTCACCAGACAAAGTCAATGGCAAGCGTTGGAAATAAGGAGATTGAGAAGAGAACAAACAAATGAAATTCTAGCGTGGTACGATCGAATGGAAAATCCTCCTGTGCTTGAGGAAGAGTATGAATCTATAGAAAGTAGCCCTTAGAGGATCATAAAAACCTTGTATATAAACTGTAAATTGTATGTGAAGGGTACCTATTGTAAAAACTATAATTATTATATTGCCAGAAATTAAACCCAATAAAAAACTATAAACATATCGATGTATAGAAGTAGAATTATTATATCATAGAGTAGAATCGTGTGCGATAATCAATGTTAAATTAACTAATTTAGAAAATGAATAATCGAAAAGAAAACCATAACAAAGCCAGCCAAACAAACTCAGATGAACGACAAGCCGAAATCGAAAAGCAATATCGCCAACTAGGAGCAGAAAAGATGGCAATAAAGATCTACGAAATATTGTTCAAAGCCAAGGAAGAGGAGATGAATAGAAAAACTCTAGAAATAGAAATGAAAAGCCTAGGACTAGAAGCCAGAGAAACAGAACTGGAAGTAAAAAGCCTAGAACTCGAAGTTAAAGAAGCAACTCTAAAAAAGCACAGACAAATAAACCAAGAAACCTTTGAACAAGAAATCGCAGCAGCCAAATCCAGGGAAGAAAAGTTGGAGCAAGAAATTTATGACCTGAAAGATTATATCTGCGGGCTAGAAGCAAGACGTCGCCAGTTAGCCGTATTACTACAAGAGAAGCAGGACAGAGTGGAACAATTAGAAACACAGAACCACTGGATCCGAGAAAATCAACAACAATTGCTCGACGAGTGGAAGCAAGAAAAAGAAATGCTGACGACAAGTTACAATAGAATTCGTGATGTAAGCCTACAAGAACAACGCAGATCAATGCAGCTAGAGAGACAAGCAAGGCAATGGAAAACAAAGCTCAAACAGCAAGAAGCACACGATGAAAAGTTTTACAAACAGGAATGGGATAGCGAAAGAGATCGCTGTAAAGCCATTACCGAAAAATGGGAAAAATGCAAGTTGGAACTTAGTAAAGCAAGAGGTCAAAGGCTAAAGACTAAAGTGCCGGAACCCGTAGAAGAACAACAAAGGAAAGTGCTAGAACACATAAAGGCACAGGCGAGAAACTGGAAGCGTAAGTACGAGCAAGAATTCGTCCAAAAGCACAAATTGAGATATCAAGTCGAAAAACAAGAGATAGAAGCTGAACGATTTTACGAAGAGGAGCATATGGATGTGAGGCGACGTTGGTTAGCAGACAAAGAAATGGCAAAGAGAAACCGGTTAAAATTGGAACATAAGGTTCAATGTATTTGCCAACAAGCCCGTTGCTGGAAAGCCAAATTTCAAAAGGCACATGAAGAGATAGTAGTAAGAAAAGAACTGTTGACAGAATGTGAAAATAAGATAGAAAATCTATTGGAAAATTCAAATTACTTGGCATGTTTGTTGGCTGAGGAAGTGGAAATATCGGCAGAGCTATGGACAGCAATAATGCAATTGAGAAGTAAACCGCCAATGATACTGCTGCCAGTAATTCCAGTACCGCCAACGGAAAACAGTGGAGGTTTCGCCAGCCAAGACGAAACCTGGGTGTAATTAATTGAGAGTTCAAAGTGTAAAAAGTGTATAAAACGTATATTAAAAAAAAAAAAAAAAAAAAAAAAAAAACCAAACCAAACCAAAACAAAACAAAAAACAAAGAGAATATGTATAAAGATTTAAAAATTTTTTGATGACCTTAGAAGTTTGGGAATCCACATATGAATTGCTACTTATTTGGGAAAAAACTTACAGAAGATGAATATCGAATACTTTCTTCCTGCAACGAGTACGTCTTATTATCAAACAGTGTGTTACATTGACAGAGTTTTCCACTATGTTATCGTGTTACCGTAATAAATAGAAATTTCGTCATATTCTGGAATTATAAAACCGTTTTGCGAAACTGATAAAACTTTGAATTAAAAATAAAAATTTTTATGAATATCGATTGAAACCGAATACTTAACCCAAAAATATTATAGATGAATTACTGGAACCCACGAGGAAGATACAACAACAAAACGAAAAGTATAAACCCACCAGCAATCCTATCGAAACCCCAAGGAGATCCTCAACCTCTAAATGAAGACCCTCTAGACTTCTACAGAAGAAAATGAAGCAAGAGCAAGAAAGATTATATCACCAACTCAAACAACAAGAGGCGGAAATAAATCGATTGCAATGTCAGAATAATAAAAATCAGAAGCAATTGAGAATACTAAGAAAAGAACTCACAGAAACGAAAACGAGCCTCAGAGGTGAGCAATTCAAAAATGATGAAATCAAAAGACAGTCAATCCTACGAACAGTAAATGAAATACTGGAGGATTACTGGAAAAATGAATCCTACCGACTGAAAGAACTGACCCAGGTCAATCAAGAGTATCTCACAAAGCTGGAAAATAAAAACGAAAGAAACCACGAGAAAAAACGATCCCTGAGGAGAGAAATCCGAAAGTTAACGAAAATTATCAAACGACAAGACCGAAAACTAACCCAACAAACCCAATGGAGAATCAACCATCAGAGAAACATCCGGTTGAAGAGAGAAAAAATACTAGAACTCCAAAGAAAGAACAAAACCAAAGAAAACCCCCAACAATCAGCAGAGATCGAAAGCTTACAAACCCTATTGACCGTCACCTATCGAAGAAAAGAAGAGTTAACAAGAATCCTTCGATCAATAATGGGCCACGAGGTAAAAGTTGAACCAGGAGTCGATGCCGAATGGTCCGAAGCGGAGGTAAACCCAAAACCGAATCCTCAACAATAAAGCCAGTTGATTGTCCTAATATAATGTCCTAGCTTGACAGTAAAACTCAAAATCATAATACCTACAACCCTACAATCAAATCCAATAATCGAATCTCTTCAGTCTTTCGTTCGTCAAAAATCTCAAATTCAATAATACCTAAAACCCTACAATCCAACCCAATAATCGAATCTCTCAAATCTCTCGTTCGTCAAAACACAATTCCATAAATCTAAAGCCTAATCTTCCTCGTCAGTACGATTCAATCTGATAAACCGACCTAGATGATTCAACCTCCGAAACCCAATCCAATCCAAATCAATCCCACTACGAGTAGAAAGACGATAATGATCATCAAATTAGACTATTCAATGATATTTGTGATCCTATGACTTTGATTATGAGACTATCCTATTGATACTTTTAAATTTTGCATGCTATTATGAATCAATTTTATGTATATGTATAAGTCACGACTGTAATCGTGCATAGTGTAAAGTTTTCTTCTTATCCTTCAATATCTTGATTTTGTAATTGCGGGTCGCAATTTTAACTGGCCCCGGAGTGTTTTATGTTGGGCAAAAACTGATAAAAAACCCTTTTTCTTTTACTTTTGTTTAGCCAGCACGATAACGCCTGTGTGGTTTTGAGCAGAAAATTTAAAATTACTTAAAAACGGAAATTTAAGGAAAAATAAAATAAATAAAAATTTAATAAAAATTCTGAGATATAAAAATGTAAAAATTTAAATTTAAATCAAAAAGAATAAAAATTTTATTAAAATTTGGAATATTCGAGAATTCCTTGTTTTACTGCATCAAAACACACACACCAACAATCACGATATATAAGGCGAAGCTGGCTGAACAAAAAACACTCTCTTTACTCAATCAATCAAAAATCAACTCTATTTTACACTCTTTTTTTATTTTTACTATTGAAACTATTACTCGTATTATTTAGCATTAGTTGGAAAAAAGTAATTTTAATTTATTTTTGTTTAATATGATTTTAGTCATGATGATTTTTGTTTTTTTAAATTTTTTATTCTTATGGAAAAGCTCGCAAGAAACGTCTTTTCATGATCGAGGAATTCGACCGTGTTGTTGAACCTCCATCATCAAAGGATTTGTTCTCGAGACAAAATAATCTAACTTTCAACGACAATAACCGATCTATGACTTACATAATAGATTTACCTGCAACAAGATAGTAAAATGAAATTATTTTTTCGATACCCCGGATCGAACCGGTCGTTAGTGGGGGAAGCCGCGGTGCCGGTAGTAACCAGGCCTGCTCAGTATTCTCCCCTTCCTAAATCCTATCGCCCGACCCTCGAAAGAGTTGAGTCGAGGTCCTGGGAAAGGCTAAATATAAAGAGATAACATAAAAAAGGAAAGATATACCGACTAGTTTATAGAAGAGTCAGAAAGAATACAATTTATTTTTTTTGTAAACAACAATGTTATTTTAGCACAAATGTATGACACAGCTCACTAAAATTCGCGACTAACCACATTAGGAAGTCAAATCGGCCATAACTCGCATTTTCGTATCCAATCTACATGCCAAATCGACGGTGGAATGTTACCCAAAGACTTTACGTTCAGTTTAAAATTCGAATTTATGACGCCACAGCCCATAAAATGATTGCTAACGTGACTATCATGTTGTTAAAATTTATTATTATTACTAAATATTTCATTATTAATTTTATCGTGTTTATTAAATGTTATTACTGTTAAAATTATTACTTTCTTTCTGATATTATGATTATTATCGTTATTCATATTGTGAATTTTTGTTATTTAGTTTGATTATTATTCCAAGTTTTCATTATTTTTGACATTTATTAATATTGATCCTAAGCGATTATTAATATTATTAACATTATTGTAAACATTATGAGTACCATACTATTATTACCGAAAAATCCATATATAGTACCATTAATATTACTTTATTCATAATTCTGATGTTATTAACACAAATTTTATTACTATTATCTTTAGTTTTCACACTAATATTATTGTTAAAATCAATATTATTATTATTAAAATATTATTATTATTATTAATTATTATTTAAATATTATTATTATTATTATTATTAAAATATTATTACTATTATTATTAATATTATTAGTATAGTATTGCTATAACTATATAGTCCCATTAATTCCAGTACACAAATTCATTAGAAACCGACCATTATCTCTAAAGGAATCCAATGTTATTATTAATATTAAATTATTATTATTATTATTATTGTTGTTATTATTAATGCCGTTGATATTATTATTTCCACATTATAGTTATTATTATTATTGTTAAAAATTTATTATCATTATTATTATTATTATTATTAATATTATTAAACTATATAGCACTATTATTCCCAATACCCCGCTAATACTCCCACCATGGGTTAATGCCACGACCATTGTCCCTAATATGGTATCACAATCATTATTATTATTATTATTATTATTATTATTATTATTATTATTATCATTAGTATTATCAAATTAATATTATTATTAACATCACCAAAGTATTATTATTATTATTATTAATATTATTAATACATTGTCATTATTATTATCATTATTATTAACCTTAGGGATATTATTAAATTCATATTAATTATTTTATTACTTTTATTATGAATATTATTATTAGTAATTATATCATGCTTATTATTATTATTATTACTAAAATATTATTATTATCATTAAGTTAATATTATTACTATTATTAATATTAATATGTTAATATTAAGACTATAATTGAAAAGAACCACTTACAAAACTTTTATTTAAAAAAGGAAAAAACAAATATCAATAAAAATTCCCATAAGCAGAATAAATCTTCCAAAATTTGCGAGGTACAATAAGCCGCGAATCTCTACAATTTAAAGTTTAAAAAAGAAGTAAAAGGAGATAGGTATACCTTACAAAATATGTTGACGAAATAGAAACAACCACGGAAGTCGTAGAGGTCCGTAGATCCCTGAAATACCTAAAATTATTATTTAAAAGAAAATACAAAATTGTGACCTTGGAAATTTTCCGATTGTTGACTCGTTGCTATGGCAACGGGTGAAAAGCTAACAATAAAATATTTAAATGTGGAAAAACAAACGGAGATTAAAATAAACTATTTTATATGATTAGTATTAATTTTAATTATTATTTTACAATAAAATTTTTGTCAATTATTTTAGAGTAATTAAATTTAGAATTTCGAAATTTGAATTCAATAAAATTTTAATTTGGTAAATTAATTTTAAATAGAAAATATAAATTTCATAATATTATTGTAATGTTGGCAATATAATGAATTACATAACTACCCTTGTTTATCACAGGTATTGTCAACGACATCGTTGCTGATACCTGTTATAACTAATTGATCAGGAGAAAACGGCAGAATCCGTTATAATATATAAGTAGAAAAGAGCATACCCATCTTTTCCCCATCCAGATGCCAAAATTAGTTCTTTGCATTTATAAATGATCAGAATATATTAATACTTTATATTGTTTGCTATTGACGGGTAAATATATCTAGAGTGGTTGAATATGGGGAAACAGAGTGATCTAATGATTAGATAAATTAGAAATTAGATAAGATGAGAAGGGGACAATTAAGTAAGAGCATGAAGTCTTCTATGACAGCTCATGGACCCGAGGGGGGTTAGGGCATTAGCAGTTCTTGAGAAGGAGCTCACCTTTTGCTAACCTTCCACCCACTAGTTCACAGTACCAACGTCATTTATGACGGGTGACTAGCGGTTCAAATTCTTATGCAGGCGCTAGGTGGGGATGATAACCCTTAGGCAGTTCAAAACTATTTTAAGGACCCATCAGTGCCCAGCACTAAAGATACATTAATTTAGCTTTTATACAATTTTGGTTTTATTATTTTTATTTTTCTATCTTTATACACTTTTTTACAACTTCCTTTTTCTCCTCTATACGTCTGTTTCTTCTGTTTCGCCAAATCCCTCATCTGGTTTGGTGGAGACTTGGGTTAACATTTCCGTTGGTATAATGGCATAAATAAGATTGGTGGCCTGTTTTGCAACATGACTACTTCTTCTCGCAGCGCATTCGTAATCTGTACTTCCTCATCTAGTAGATAAGTGAGGTAATCTACATTCTCCGTTAGTTCCTGGTAAGGTTTACCCGGGATGAAATTTTGCATTAAGATCCAAATTTTTTACATTAACATATATTTATTTCAATATTTATTAATAACAACTCTAAATTTTACTATAATTGTATTATAAAATAAATTTATTTGTAAGAAAATTAAATTTTATCCCAAATACTTATCCAAATAAAAATGATAATTCTAAATTATATTATTTTTGTTTTACTCACTGTTAATGTTTACAATTTTTTAATAAATAGTAATTTTTTGATTATTCAGCTTTTAATTATAACAATAATTTAATTTCCGTATTTCAAATTTATTATTCTATATATTTCAAGTTCAAAGTCTAATGGAAGAAAATAATTCTCAACAGAATTTCTCACAGCTTTGCAAAACAGGATGTGGTTACTTTGGAAGTTCCAATTTTGATGGCCTATGCTCACAATGTTATAAGGAAAAGGAGAAACAGTTTGAGAATAACCACACATTAAATAGTACAACTTTTCCAGCTTGTAAGATGTTATTTTCGATACTGTTATTATTAAGTATAATTAGATAATGAAAAACCTTTTGGTGATGTGCAAGAATCGTTAATTCACGAAGATCTAGAAACCGAATCTGTCATTTCATCAACTAAAGCTTCTCTTGCAACATCATCTTCCACATCATCATTTTCATCTATTGTTACTGGAGATACAAATAAAAGTGACATATCTAGTAATCAATGTTTATTACACATGACTAATGTTTTATATCGAGAAAATTTTAGATTCTGAAACAAATAGTGTTACTTCAGCTTCTTCGGTGAAAAAAAATCGTTGTCAACTGTGTCGTAAAAAAGTGGGACTAACTGGTAACTTTTTTTTCCATTTTCAAAATTCATTGAACTTTCATTTGAACCAGTATTTCATTTTTTCTTTTCATAAGTTTGGCCCTGACAGTGTTGATGATTTAGAAAGCTATTTAATACTACATAATGATTGATTAATAATTGGCACTGAATAACTAAGTGTGTTTTCGATTTAGCTTAGAAGTAAACCTTGTTATTATAAAGTTTGTAATTGATTATAAAGGATTAATATGTGTAATATTATAACTTTTTCAATATTAAAATCAGTTTAAACACGATATTTAGTTACAATTATTTTTTCATATTTATATTTAGTTCCAATAATAATGTAAATTGTTTAATACTCAGCAAATTTTTTATTAATTTAAAACTTCAGAGCATTTTTAAAATTCAAATTAATGAAAATAGGTTTGATAAATAGTAGATATAAATAATATTTAGAACTCTAAGTTTTTGTGGACTACACGAGACTGTTTTTATAGGAGTTCAAAAAAATGTTTTCATTAAAAACCAGATATTGATTTAGTTTTCTTATTCTTCGGTGAAAGGGTCTTTACAGTTATTTTAAATAAGGATCAGTTATTAAAGTTGTTTTTTGTATCATGTCTCAGATAATTTTATTATTCATTAACATGTGATATTTATATGTAATAAATGTTGTTTTTAACAGGATTTGCTTGTCGCTGTGGAGGGTTATTTTGTAGTGCTCATCGCTATTCTGATTCACATTCATGCACTTTTGACTATAAAGTCGAAGCAGAAAATGCTATTCGCAAAGCCAATCCCCGAATTGTGTCGAATAAGGTCGCTAAAATTTAATGAAATATATATTTATTGAAAAATTGAAGTCCATACTCTGATTATTCTCGAGGAAAATTTGAAACTAATCTACCTGACGAAATATTAATTCAGCTGATCTTGAGATCATTTTATGTAATTATACGCTTAATTTGTACATTTTTATCGGTGATTGCGCTGATTTTTAATGATGGCATGTGCTAATAATATTTGTTGGTTCTCTAGTAACAATTTTTAGTTTTGGTTTTGCTTTCAATTTTCTCTTCACTTGATATAGATTTTCTGTATTTAAAAAATATTAAATCGATAAAGTTATTTTGAATAATAATAATTTCAATATTCGAAAAACTGAATAGATTCGAGAACACAAATTTTGTTAATTTGAAAAATCTCGAGTCTACATATTTTGTTTTCAACTTTCGTGCTGTCTATATTAAACAACTTGAATGATATTTGCAGCAGTTTTCCTGTGTACATATTATTATATTAATATGAAATGGTATATTTATGAGAAAATAATTGTTGCTGGATATTGTTAGCCTTATATCTTCATTTAATTAATTTGAAAATTTCATTTAGAATAGTCAATTAAAGTTATTGAATTGTTTTTAATTATTCTTAACTGGTCATTTTTACCTTTGTGTTGTGTGTAAAGCACGATCTATTTAATTTCTGTTTGTTTTTACTAAAATTTAATCTTCATGGTATAACGATTAATAATAATTTTGATGTTTTATTGAAGCATTCAGTGTTGAAACTAATGAATTTTATGAAGTTTTTTTGAGTGGTAATTACATTTTAGAAATTTAAAGTTTCTATATATAAATATACAATTATTTTTATGAATGAAAATTAGAATCTAAAAAAAAATTATTGTTATAAGATATTTTTTAAGGATGTGTATAATTTCGCTAATTGACAGTGAATTTTGACGTTTGGAGTATGTATAATAGAATTCGATAAGTAAATAAAATTCTGCATTTTGCGATTTTGTCAATCTAGTTTGTTTTTATGCTGTTTATAATTAATCTGTGACAATATTTCTGTTTTAAAATGACATGGAAAATAACTTGTTGACTTGATTCTAAAATAAGTTTAGTATTTTATACCATCATTATATACTTCAAAGGGTCATTTAACACGCATAATACTGTTCATTATAATTTTATTATCTATAGTGGTGATATATAATATGATTTTAGATTATTTTTCTTATTAAATATCAATAAACTGCAAAATTAATATAATTACGCTAAGGGTAGATTTAATTTGACATTAAAGCCATCGCAAATGCAGTAGCAAGCATTAGTATATTTACATTTGCATAATGCAAAGTTGACAACAATAATTTAGTAGTTGAACAATTTTAGATTGAATGACGTCAGGTAACATTATATTCAATCGACAAAGAATTTTAAAAATTCTTATATTTTTTACCACTTCAAGGTTCATTAAAAATGGTAATTTTAAAATTTATTCAAATATTGCACTCAATAATCAATCCACAAATGAGTGGAGAATCCAAAAGTTCCGTACAAAATGACAATTAATTCCGAAACTATTTGGAGATACACATTTCATATAACTATAATTTAATAAATATAGATTTAATTAATGTTGTGTTGGGCCAGAACACAAATAGCCTTGAGAATTGTTTAAATGCATCAGTAATACAGCACGAAAACCCAGCACCAAGATAACTTAAAATACAATATACAACACCAACTAAACACTTTAAAATCTGAGAGAACATAATAAAAATATAAAATCAAAAAACATAAAAATAAAATAAATACAAGATGCATCAAGAACCACACGAAATCTACATAAAAAATAACATAATAACAAGAAAATTTAACCGTAAAATGACCATTTATATAAAAGTAAAAATTAATGAATTAAATGAACAAAAATAAAATATTTTTAGCTGAATAAATTTAATTAAAAATGTTAAAAATAAACTACCAATTTAAATTAAGAAAATAATAAAAATTTAATTCAGATAACACAAATAACTTCAAGGTCGAATTTTGTTTAATCACAATAAAAATAACACGCAAGGTTAAGGTCAAATTACAGGTATATATACTGATGTGTTTTCACAAATCTACACAACTACTTGGAAGTATTATTTTCAACTGGATTGGAATATTGATGGATGATTGCGAATTTGTTGATTGGTAGATTAGTGCTGTAAATGCCATGAATGGTGAACTATGCTACTACGAATTTTTTCAATGAATTATGAATTATGTTACTACGAATTTTTTCAATGAATTATGAATTATGCTACTACAAAATTTTTCAATGAATTATGAATTATGCTACTACGAATTTCCAATATATGGTAAATTATGAATTATGCTACAACGAATTTCCAATACATGATGAATTATGAATTATGCTACTATGAATTTCTATTATATACTTACAAACTTCCGACAATTATTTCATGTATTCGAGGCTTTTACCCAATTGATCTGGTAATTTTTCATTCATTCCTTTTTTGGCCCACAGCCAAAACAAATTGCAAGTTATTAAACTTATACATATGTTGGGCCAGAACACAAACGGCCTTGAGAATTGTTTAAATGCATCAGTAATACAGCACGAAAACCCAGCACCAAGATAACTTAAAATATAATATACAACATCAACTAAACACTTTAAAATATGAGAAAACATAAATAAATATAAAATCAAAAGACATAAAAGTAAAATAAAATTAATACAAAATGCATCAAGAACCGCACGAAATTTACATAATAAATAACATAATAACAAGAAAATTTGACCATAAAATGACCATTTATATAAAAGTAAAAATTAATGAATTAAATGAATGAAAATGAAATATTTTTGGTTGAATAAATTTAATTAAAAAAGTTAAAAATGTTGGGCCAGTACAATTTTTGTTTAAATGGATTGGAAACAGCACGCAAACATAACACGCACATTTCAAAATCGGACCCATAAACATCTAATAAACACCTAAAAATGCGAGAAAACACATAATTTAACATAAAAATAGAAAACATAAAATTAAATTAAAATATTAACAAACGCACCAAGATATGCACGAATTGACATAGAAATAACACGATAACAAAAGAGTTGACCAAAAAAGTGACAATTTACGAAAAAATTAAAAGAGCTCATGAATAAAGTGAACAAAAATAAAATAATTTTAATCAGAAATGATTGAAATTAAAAATTAATGAGTAAATTGTAAAAGAAATCGAAAAATAATAATAAATTAGAAATAAATTAGATACATAACGGCAAGGTCAAATTTTGTTTTAACGCAAAAAAAATAACACGCAAGGTTAGGGTCACAGAACAGGTATAAATACCAATCCATTTTTACAAAGTTTAATACTTTTTCACTCAGTGAATAGATTACTTTTTGCCAGAGCAATTTTATTCAAAGGAGCAACTCTCAATAACTGTTTTCATACTGCGAAATCAAGTAACTTAATGTAAGCTCTACTTGATCGTATGCATGGGGACCTCTAGTCGTATGCTGATATGTATGAACCGAACTATGAACGAATTATGATGAGATTGTTTCAACAAATATATGTATTACAAAAAACGAATCTTCAGTTTTATGTCAAAATTTTTCTGGCCCACAGCCACACATCACACAAGAAAGTAAAATCATAACACAACTAGTCACACTGTGTAAGTGCGGTTTCTCCGCCTATAGTATGTGTCCGTGAGAGCTCTGTCGTGCGTAACGACAGATCTCGAACGTAAATATTCTATCCATTATAGGGGCGGTGGGAAGATTGAGAACTAGTCTTTTGGCTGGCTCTCTTTCACCCATCTTCCGTAAAATCGACCTAAAATATCTAATTACAAATCGGCTAAAATGATAACACCGAGTAGTCCAGTGGGCACTCGTAAAATCTAATATGAACACAAGAACCTTAGGACTAAAATTAAGGCTCGGGTAGTGGGGACTTGAAACCGATGAGATGCAGATAAATTTAATAACTAAATGGTAATTAATTTGATTTAGAGTAATTAAATCCATAACTTAAACTCGTCGCGACGCAAATAAATTAATAAAATGATGGAATTGTAACTAAATTTGTGACTAAAATATGCTATAAAGAGAATACTTTTATAACGTAATCAACGGATAGATTAATTAAATAAAATGATCCATAATTAAAATACTCATGTAATGAAAATCAAGTAAAATTTCACAAGCGTTAATGATTTGAATTATCCTCGGATTTAATCTAATTTAACCAATAAATTATGAGTAAGAAGCCAGAGAAAATGGAGTAAAGGAACGAAACTGCAAACGATAGAGTAGAAATAACCGATTCCGAGAAAAGTTACGACATGATATAGATCCACTAACATTTCATAGAAGTAATAGTAATTAAGGCATTAGGCATTGATGAATCGTAAACCAAATTAATGATTAGATTTGAATCCTTCTAACCAATTGAAAGGTAAATATGTAATTAATGGATCCAAGGATAATTCAATGAGTTAAATAATAAAATTATACAACCAATAACAGATAAAAAGCGACCAAAATAATCATATTACCCGCACCGACATGAATAAATAAATTAATAGGAATGATACACACAAGGATAGTAGATCAATAACAATGAAATATCACAATATAGTTCATAAATGAAAATAAAGGAGCTCAGCTTTCATGAGAGAATCCGTGATAATTTGAATGCAATAAATTTCCCACGAATAATATTGAATCTTTAGATCCGAATAAAACCTGAGAGACACCCTGAAATTGATGGAAGTCATAAAATCAGAAGTTCCGACCAAATTAACAAACCATATAGTTCAACTTCACAACCCAACGGAACATCAGAGTAGAGATTTAGACTCTTCCCCAACCTTGGTATTCTCTTCATCGAATAGCTGTCGTCGAATATTCCACCCAGCAGTTTTCTCCATGACAAGCACGTACAGTTGAACATTTTTCAGAAATAGCAGTATTCCGGAGTAACTTGCAATAAAGTGCCTTCTTTAATTTACCGACGTCGAATAGGAACAACAATCTAGATGAAAAACGTTCTAAAATTCCATTCATCGAGTTAACAACGAGATTAGCCACGTACTAATCTATATAAAGAACAATCCGATCGTAATTATACTAAATAAACTACAGACAGGTCATAGTCTGAGTTCACAGCAGAATGGACCAACTACAATCCGACGCGAATGACAGGTCGATGACGTTAATCACACAAGATCGTAACGACAAAGGCGATAAGGTGATCAGTGAAAATGGACTTTCACCGCCAACCTGAACGAATAATAAATGATAGTCGACATCAACAATAAATTTGCAAATAACTTATAAAAATTATAATAACATCACAACGCAAGAAAGGTAAATTAATTGTCATTTCATCCACGTCACCGTAAACATAAAAGTCTTGAAAATGCAGAAAAGAATACAATAAAATATTAAATGGTGTCGATTATTAATAATGTAATTGCTACAAAGTCTTACTTACTGAATAACTAGCGAAAATCTTTATCTATAAATTGCTTTTATAAATATCTATGTAAATTTAAATCCTTACAAAGAAAACTAAACAAAGAAATTATTTTTAAGTAATATATAAAATAGGACGCGAAGATAACAGGTAGATCACAGGCTATCGCGACCAAGAAAAATCTCCATCAACTAACAAGAAACCCCGATCACACGCTCGACCAGGTCAAACCGAATGGTTGCGACGACGCGCCCAAGGAGTGGCCAAATGAGATAATAAACCCATGTCTGATGATAATTTGATTTGTTTGATATTAAATAAAAATTGTTTAGTTTATTATGTCACTATTTGTAAGTAAATATAAAAAAGAAAAGCATTAAAGAGAAAGTAATAAAGGGACCTGAAATAGAAGACGGACATAGGCCTTCTAACGACAGTCCGCTGAACCCGACATAGGACTAACCCTTAGCAGTTCTGATATCGGAACTCACCTTTGGACGTCCTGTGACCAGTATTTACAGTACCAACGTTGCCTAGCAACGGGTAACCATTGGCGGGAGCAAAACCATTTTGTATGGATGAGGTGAAGGTCATCCACACCACTAACCCCACAAAAATAAATTACCAATTTAAATTAAGAAATTAATAAAAATTTAATTTAGATAACACAAATAATTTCAAGGTCAAATTTGTTTAATCGCAATAAAAATAACACGCAAGGTTAAGGTCAAATTATAGGTATATATACTGATGTGTTTTGACAAATTTTTAATCTTACGTTTCAATTTTATGTTTCAATCTTAGGTGTACAATATTATCTGTAAGCGCATGAGTGAATATCAAATTATTAATTGATAACTAATGATGTGAATCGAAGATATTATATGAACTTATTGATTGATAATGCCATGAATTGAAGATGTTATGAATTATGCAAATTACCAATATATACTGACGATTTTATGAATAAATATTTTATTGCATCGAAGCTTCTACTCAATCGGAATGGTAACATTTATTTATTTCCTTTTTCCTGGCTCACAGCCACACAACATGCAAGCTATTAAACTAAAAAATAATTACCAAGCTGTGTAAGTGCGGTTTCTCCGCCTATAGCTTGTGCCCGTGAGGGTTCCGGCGTGCGTAACGCAGGAACTCGAACGTCAAATCATTGAATCTAAATAGCGAAAGAGAGTAGCTTGAGAGTGGGTCTTTTGGCTCAACTTTCTTGCACTTAATTTCGACAAAATCGACATAAACTTTAAACAACAATCGGCTCAAAATCACTAACACCGAGTAGTCCAGTGGGCACTCATTAACTATAATATGAACATAAATAGATCATAAGGACAAAGAGAGGGAAAGGGTAGCGACGAAAATTGCGAAATCGTTGCAACAGTTAAAATGAATAGCCATTGGAAAACGATTAATCCGAACGACCAAAATTATGGAAAACAATGTTTTAAATAATGTATATGAATTAAATAAATTATGTTGAAATTAAGACGGAAAATATGGGCAGAACGCTGCGCAAACTTTCGGAAATACTTAAACATTTATCATAAAACTGTAAAATAAGGGCGGAACGCTGCTCAAGTTTTCCGAATTAATTAAAATACATATCGTAAATAGTAAAGTAAAGGTGGAATGTCGTTCAATTGTTAGTATAATATTCTTATAAACTATAGGATAAGGTCGGAACGCTGCAAAAATTTTTTCGAATTAATGAAAATACTTTATCGAAAACTGTAGAATAAGGATGGAGAAGGCTAAATTTTTATATAAGTAAAATATTTTTACAAAGCTGAGGAATAAGGACGAATCCCTACACAAAATTTGATAATAATAATGATAATGGTAAGGATAATGGTAATAATAATAATAATAATAATAATAATAATAATAATAATAATAATAATAATAATAATAATAATAATAATAATAATAGTGGTAATATTAATAAATATAATGGTAATTATAGTAACAAGAATAATAATAAATGTAATAGTAGCAACAATTAATAAAGGTAATACCTATAATAGTAACAATGATAATGCTAGTAGTAATAATAGGGAATATTGTTGTTATAATAGGGATATGAGTAAGAGAGATACTGTGAGGATATTTAACATAACAAAAGTGTACAGGCCATGGTAAAAGTCGATAATACGAACAACGATAAGAAGGACAATGGGAATAGACGTAACGATAAATGATATGAGAGTATAGGTTAACATTTGAAAGAGATAGGAGAGTAATGGGACCTAAAACTCGAAAAGCGAGCACAGGCCTTCTATCGGTAGCTTGTTGGACCCAGGGATCGTTCGGTCAATTACAGCATTAGCAATAGCGCTCACTTTTTGCGGACGATCCACCCACTCGAACACAGTTCCAACGTTGCTTAGCAACGGGTGCTGAGTGGTAAGTGAAAGATTATTTGTATGGGGTTGTCTGGGTAACAACCATGTAGTTTCAAAATATCAACAACCAGAAACCCACCACATAAATATCGAACTGTGTAAGTCCGCCAATAGTTCGTGCCCGTGAAGGTTCCGGCGTGGGTAACGCAGGAGCCCGAACGTCAAATCATTGAACTAAATTAAAATACTTATCAACAATAGCAAAGTAAAAGTAGAATACGACTCAGTAATTGATAAGATATCGGATAAGACCGTAAAATAAGGGCGGAACGCTGCTCAAATTTTCCGAATTAATTAAAATACTTATAGAAAATAGTAAAGTAAAAGTGAAATGTTGTTCGATTCTTAGTATAATATCCTTATAAAACTGTAAAATAAGGGCGGTACGCTGCTAAAAAATTCGACTCAAGGAAAATACTTTGTCGAAAACTGGAAAATAAGGATGGATTACGTCTAAATTTTTATATAAGCAAAGTATATTTTTTAAGCCGAGGAATAAGGACGAATCCCTACACAAAAATTTGATAATAATAATGATAATGGTAAGGATAATGATAATGTTGGGCTCAGAGTCAAAATTAAAACAAAATTACAAAACCAATTTAAACAAAAAGGTGAAAATTGTATAAATTAAAACAAAATAATTAATGTCGTTTGGAAATTGTCAATATGGCTGCTGTAACATAAGCACGCACCGCAAGAAGAGATCAAAAATAAAATAAAACATATTAATTAAAACAAAAAAAATATAGCAAAATTAAATAAAACAAATAATTAATTAAAATTCTTGAAAAAGCCTACAGCTGCAGAAAGAAACACACGTGAAATGAAATAAACTGCCAAAACCTTGCAAAATAAGGTTTAGAAAAAACACAGGCAGAAGTGGTGACCAAGAAATAAAATAGCAAGGGTAAAAAGAATATCATAAGAAAATAATAATAAAAATAAAATCCGATAACATAAAAATTAAGATATCAAAAAATAAGAAAAAATATATAAAAAATTATAAAAATAATTTGAAATTAATAAAATAATTAAAAAACCCTAAAAATGGCGAAAAATCGCCTATTGGTCGCACACAGACACAAAAACACTATATATACAGCAGTCATTTTCACAATTTTAGACTACAGACTTTCTTAGACAATTTTATTCAGGCAGAAAATTTTTAGAAATTTTTAGACATTCTTAGACGAACAGTGAGTCATTCTTAGACAAAATTTTTATGCCAATTTATGCCAATTTTTCCAATTTGGTTGCATTACTGTGGATTGTAAGTATTGTTTTCTTGTATAAATATATATTTTGAAGTTAAAGTTTTGTTATTTTGATTTTATTCTGGATGGTCTTGGGATCTTTTGTTGCCACTGACAAGTCACCTTAAAATCTTATTTATACATATGTATTGTAATAGTTATCAGGCAGGCAGATCGGCGATCTGGCTGGTGAATTAAGTTCCTTAGTCGTGATCGCGGGTCGAGCTTGTCTGAAATCTTGGTCTGTCCGTGACGGGGTCTGGCAAAATGGCACAGGACTCTCCCCGTAGAGCACCATTAAACAACTCACAGCGGCTGATGGAAACGTCGGTCGGGGCAAGCAGAAAATTTAAACTCATGGGAAGTGTGACTTTAGTTAAGGAGGAATAAAGTTTTGTATGGAAAATTTAAAATATTGTCGGAAAATAAATCAAAAAATCAAGTAGAAAAGAATAAGATAGTGTAGGAACATAAAGTGAAAGCATTTTTCCAATAGTTGAACGATGTAATGTGACAAAAGGGAGTAGTGTTTTTTAAAGTGACTTCAGAGGATTGTAACTACTTAAAATCATGGGAAATTTACCGTGAGTTAAGGAACTGTTAATCAAATTTTTAATATAGGAAAGATAAAGGGTAAACTCGGACGAAAATGTAGTCGACACAGTGAGTAAACAAATGAAATAGGAAATTTATCAAAAAATAAGGGAGGAACGCTGCTCAAACTTTTGAAGGATACCTTTATAAATAATGGGTAAAGATGACAAAAAAGTATGGAAATTGTAGGAATAGACGAGTAAGGACCAGGATATAGAAAGAGAAAGACGTAAGACCTTCCATCGGCAGTCAAGAACCCGAAAGTGAAAATATCATGTGGAGTAGTTCTAGAAATGGAGCTCACCTGCTCATGAATTTTCAACCTCTATGTACAGTACCAACATGGCAATCGCTATGGGTACATAGGAGGGATAGAATAATAATCTTGATGGCGTTTAGGTGGTAAATACACAAAAACCCTAGAAAAAATAAATAAAAATCAACCCTATTCGCCAACATGATTTTGGGGGCTCAGCCGAGATGAAAGCAATGTCAATTAGAAAGAGGAAAACCAAGAAAAATTTAAGAAATAACACAGAGTTTTATCAATGCACCCTCAGTCGCGATTTGAAGTCATTTCATTGAAAAGATTAAAGCGACGGTAACAGGAACGTGTCTATAATAATAATCAATATTCTGTAAATTCGTGTGCTGATTTTATTAAAAAAATTGTCTACTATAATTTACATTATGACAGAATGCTCATAAACTTAATTTGTTTAATTATAATAATAATTTGGAAAGAATTTAGTTTAAAATAATATTTATAAATATTTATAAATATTTATAAATAATTATAAATATTTTTTGCAAATATTTATAAAGTAATAAAGCATGGATAGGTAAACTGAATTATTGATGAAAATTAGGAATGATGAGGTAGAAGCATGGTATGATGAATGCATATAAAATAGGATGATTGAATGGTATGGAGTTTGATAAAGTAAAAATATGGAGTGAGAATGTGGAATGATGGGGTTTAAACAAAAATTAAAATAACAGACAAAAGTATATAAAAAGACAACCATAACAATACGAATTAAACCGACGTGAAAATAATAGCAATAAATACGATAAATAGAGGAAAATAGTTATTAGGAGTAAACTGATGACGGAATAGAAAGACCGCGGAAAATATCACAGAAAAATAAATTTCAACAACAACAGTAGAAATAGAAATATCAAAATGAAATGAAAGAGAATGAATAGAGTCAATGATGATATGTGAAAAATAAAATGCAACGAATAACTTTATAACCCGAAAGTTGAATAACGAAAAATACAAAATGAATAAATATCGAAACAATGAATAATATCATCGATAAACAAATGGCGTTAATAGAAAACAAAAAATCGAAAAATAAAAGGGGTAAAACCACTAACTAAACCAAAAGAAAAAATACAGAGACAACGAATAACAGTCGAATGAGAAAATTAACGTCATTTAAGACATACAAAGAAATAAAACATGAATGAAGGACAAATAAAAATTAAAGCGAATAAAATCAAACACAGTAAAGAGAAAAATTTGAAGAGCGCAAAATAGTTAAATGAATGCAGAAACAATGTCAATAAATTAAAAGTTACGCGGAACTGACAAATGGAAAATCAAAGCCATAGAAACAATTAAAAACATCATGGATAAATTATAACGTGGGAATAACAGAAAATAGTCAAAAAATAAAATCTAAACAACGAATAATATCCGATACACACAATAAGGATGATAATGGTCGGTATTCAAACTGATATTGTTAAAATATATAACGAACAGCATAAAAGTCAAAAGTAAATTACAATAGTGAATGTACAAAGTAAAATGATAAAATAAAATACAAAACAATAAAAGTGTCAATGAAGGAATATAAAGATTATAAAAACGAAAACAATAAAATGAAGGGTAATGGCAGTGAATTGCGACAAAATATCGAAAGTCGAAGTGTTCAAACAATAAACACAAATAACATCGAACAATTGAGGAACGAGAACAGTGAATAACACAACAAATGAATATAGAAAATAAAGAATAGCAACACATTTATATAATGAGATTGAATCAGAAGGAACTGGAATATCGACAAACGAAATAAAAAGAGAATGAATAAAAATCGTTGAATAATATACAAAATAATAAATAGCGTGAAAGTAAATATGATAACAACTAACAGTGGCTAATGTAAAAAAAAATGACGCTTGAAAATAGCGAAAAGCACCAACATTGACTTTGAAAATACTCTGAAAAATTTGAATAACAGTAAAATAAATTAACATTCAGTGACAGTAGAGAACAACAAAATTACAAAATAAAATAGATGTACACTGATGTAAATAGATGTAAATAGATGTAAATAGATGTAAAGGAGGGAGCATTGAAATGAAACTAATAAGATAATGAATAACACCAAAATGGTAAGAATGTGTCGAAGGAGGTTGACCAATGCAGAGGCTAAAAAGCAATACCAGTAATAGACCAAAAATTAATAAATTAATAAATAAATAAATAAATTAATAACGAAAAGGGTGAAATAAGAATACTAACCATAATTCATAGCAAGTTTGAGAAATTGAACTGTGAATAACATATTTGAATGTTATAATAACGGATAATTAATAATATCAAAAAGCATAACTTGATATCGGAAAATATTGAAAAGAGGAGGTATGTGAAAAGACAACCAGTGATAACAAAGACCAAATACCAATGGTACAGAGAAATAGTAAATAACGCCGACCTAA
The DNA here is from genome assembly GCA_022537955.1 of Schmidtea mediterranea. Taxonomy (NCBI): domain Eukaryota; kingdom Metazoa; phylum Platyhelminthes; order Tricladida; family Dugesiidae; genus Schmidtea; species Schmidtea mediterranea. Next base: position 223,858,420 of record CM039679.1, on the reverse strand, counting down.
ATATGCAATATCACGCGATAGAACAATAAGTCAAACAAATACCAGACGAGGTTAAAGATGAGATTCATAAAGAAGTAGAATACTTACACGAATTTTGCATTAGTCAAATAAAGTGAGAATATAAGTGTTTATGCTCCCCTGGGGTCACTTCAGTACTGTCGACAATGTGCTGAGAAAATGAAAACTTGTGTACTTTGTGAAAATAACATTGACGAAAAAGTAGTCGAGTATTATGATTAAATGAAGTTGAATTAATAAAAGTCTAGCAATTGACCCTTCCTGCGCCTATATCTCTATATATAAAATATGAATATTTATATGTAAAAATGGAAAAGTGATGAATGGAGAAAGTTAAAAATGAAAGTGTCCCGATCATCCAGAATAAAGTTCAAAAAAGGGGTAAAATACTTTTGAGCTACCTTTGGGTAGTCCGTCTGAAGCCAAATCGGGAGGGGATAACCGATCACCCAGAGGAGAAGTATAGGACGACCTTCCGAATAGGTTTGCCAAGTTGGGAAGCCGTTTTCGTATTTTAAATAATTCCCGAGAAAGCGGAATGGAAAGCGCGCGTATAGAAAAATGACCAAAGGGATAAACGAAGAAGAATAGAAAGTAATACCAACGAAGAAATGAGTAACGAACTCGAATGAAGAATGGATAAAACTAGAAAATAAAACGATCGCGAAGCCGGCAGAAAAATCTGATAAGGAACCGATGATTCTCGAGTAGCGTTAAAAAGTCGAATCTTAATCGTAATAATGGCCTAGTTGAATTTAGGGGACAAGTATTAGCGGAACCTGATCTCAACTCGGATTAACGAGACGTGTGCTAATAGTCTCACTTCGCATTAATGGAACATAGTTCACTCGTATTAATTGAGCATAGTCTCACTTCGCATTAATGGAACATAGTTCACTCGTATTAATGAGCAAAGTCTCAAATCGTACTAAAGGAGCTTCGGTCTCAACGAAATAACGGAGCACAATTTAGATTAGGTTAAAGAACGTAGTTCCCAAACAAAAGAGATAATTAAAGGAAAATCAGCTGAAGAAATCTAAGAAATTAGGGAAATAGAGAATAAGAAAATATCCGTGCACGAAGAATTGAATGAATTATGTAAAAGCTATGGCAGATAACGATTTTAAAAATAAAAGATTAAGAAGACGGAAAACGACGTAACCGATAACAATTATCGACAAGAAATAACAGGAAACTGGAAATATGGAACGAGAAAACTAAATGATAAGATAAAAGATGAGATTAGACAAACCAGGGGAGGTTAAAACAAAAAGGAGATAGATAAAACGATAAAAGATAAGGAGAAAAAGGGAAAATAAAATTATATAAGGATAAATAGAAGGGAATACGAAGCGTATTACGAATAAAAATAAAATACGGTAGATAATAGAACTTGGGAAACGGCGTGGTCGAACGAATTGTTAAAAATAGATAATTATTACGACTATATAGAAAATTGTTACTACCCCACATAGATAATTAAAAATCGACGCAAAACAAAATCAAAGAGATAAAGAATACTGATGGGAATTATAATAAAAAATGTGAAGAAGCCTGGGGAATATGAATTATTATAAGTACGAGTAATATAACCGAAATAATTGAGAGAAACGGACAATATGGGAATCCTGAGAAACGAGGATAAGTCAACATTGATAAAAAGACAAATGAGTAAAGAAAATCTAAATGAAATAAAGGATGTTTAAACGCAATTATAAAATAAGTGCCGGTGGTTGGAATTAAAAATTAATAACGCAAGGAAAACGAACAGTAAAATGCTATGCTACGTAATAATTGTAATGTACGATTCATAAATGTTTAATAAACAGTGGAGAGGTGATATTTTTCTATTCAGGTAAATCAATCAAACAAGACAACAATTCAATATCGACAACAACCAAGCCAACAATTCAGTATCGATAGCAACCAAGTCAATAATCCAGTATCGATAGTAACCAAGAGAACAACCCGTATCGACAACAACTAAGCCAACAATCCAGTGTCGATAACAAGCAAGTCAATAATCCAGTAGCAACAACAACCAAGCCAATCAAGAAATAAAGCAGCAAGACGAGATTCGTAAACAACGATGAATAGCGAGAATTCTGAGAAATATTGTGATTACTACCAAAGATCATGCCACAGATCTAGTAAATATCATGGGAAAATAGCATGTTGGAATTGTGGAAAATTAGGACATACCGCAACAAGATGTAGAATACCCAAAATAAGTTTCCAATGTAGGCAAGAGAATCACCTTCCAGCTGCATATCGAACAAGAAGAAATAAGGACCAAAATAACAACACAAAAAAGGCAGCAAGCAAGTTAACCGAGATGCAAAATGAGACAGACATGCGTACAAGAACGTGTAGCTATTTGGCCTATAACCAACCACGCACGGAAATCAATCAACAATCAGAAATAAATGTACTACAAGGTATATCGAGGAAACAACAGATAAAATGTGATCCAATAAAACATCAGCAAGACTGGAACAAGTTGAAGATTACCGAAGCATTAGAAGCGGAAAAACGGTATAGTGAGATGGGAACATTTCAAGCATATATAGAAGAGGAACATTGGAGAAAAAGGAAAGAGAAGTTGTTGAAAGCTGACATAATAAAATTAACGACCAATGATAGTCAAGTAAAAAAGATTGACGAAATGTGGGAAAAACGAATAAATGGGGTACTAAGAATCAATATGATGCGAGCAATTACAAATAAGGAATCAAGCGTACAAAGAATTCCACAAACAAGGATTGAAAGCGAGATAATCGAAAGAATGGAAAATGTGAATTTGAATAATGAAGATCACAACGAACCGGCAATGGAAAGTGATGTAAATAGAAATTTCGAAACAAGAAATCAATTCGGAAATACAATGTTTAAAAAGAACTGTAAATCACTAATAAACGAGGAAAATGAAAAGAAAGCGAACACCAATGAAGATTATGCAAAACAAATAAACGAAACTACTGAAATCAGAAGAATAAACCGAACCAGTAAAGACAGAAGGAGTGAAGGAAAATTCAACAAGGATATAAAACTTATGATAACGCTATGAGATACTGTAATAAATGCCGACAACAAGGTCACAATGAAAGCGAATGTTATAGAAAGAAGATAAGTCCGACTTATGAAAGAAATCGATACACGAAAAATCAACACTATCGCGTAAAGTTATGTTATGAATGCAGTGAAGTAGGACATTTAGCAAACAGCTGCCCAAATACGAAAGATAAATTGGGAAATCAACGCCAAAGAGATAATGGGGAACAGAGCAATCAAATGTATCTAAAGAGAAGAATGTATCAGTCAGAGATAATGAAGTACCAACCAACGGTAATAACAAGGCAACAATATACAAATAAAGAAGAGCAAAAGAACGGACCAAACAATCAACTGGAAATAAACTCATACGCAGTATTGAGAAGACAATATATCGAACAAATTAGGATAATAAGGGAATTGATTGTAAAAGTAACTAAACAGGATGAAAAAATTATAATGTGGAAGCAAGTAGCAGAAAATAAATCAAGAGAGAGTGAAACACTAATGACAACAGTACTCAGACTAAAAGAAGAAGTAATGTTAGCAGAATTAAAAATAAACGAAATGAAGGAAGAGCAAGATAAACATGAGATATTGATCAAATGTACAGAATTGGTAGAGATGAGGAAGACTAAAAGTAATACAGAGAATAAAATGGAGATAAACAGCGAAGCGTAGACGAAAAAGTCAAAAAAGATATGTATATAATTAAAAGTAGTATCGATGTATATGTAGAATTTGATGTATAAGTGGATAAAATAAAAGTAGCAAAACAAAAATAGGTGTATATTTAGACTTTAATGTAAATATTACTAAGTATCAATAAATATGTAGTTAAAAAAAAGTGACTAAGCAGTTTTAACCGGAGATAGAATGTTAAAAACATAAAAAAAAATTTTTGATAAGAAAAATCAATGTCGAGGACGACATTTTTGCGAAGACCGAGGAAGATACGCTTAACGATGAAGACAATGACAATCAAAAATAAAACAACGACGAAAAGGAAACAACGAAAAGAAAGGAAATGGCAAGGAAAAGAAAGCTAACGGATGTAACAACAATAAAAACAATAGAAACAACAAAAACGAAAACAAAAAGACAAAATATAAAAAACGCACTGTATGCCTACCGTAAATAGAAATAAATTTAAAAAATAATATTACGACGTTACCAGAACTCAAAAAGGATCATCGAAATAGAACAAATAATTTAACTTCAAAAACAAAATATTCCGTATGTGACGAACAGGAAGATGATAAAAATGCAATAACAAGATAACTAATCGTAGAAAACAGAAAATTCAACTCAACGACAAAAAGTGAAACAGACGAATCAACAAAAATGGAAACGATCAAACAGGAAAATGAACTGAGAAAACAAAAGCGGTGTAATGAGGTGGTTCAGAGAGTCAGAACCTCTCCTAAAAAACAATGAATATAGATAAAGGGAATATGAGTGTATACAATGTATAAAATATATGTATAAAAGTATTATAAAGCGTTATGTATAGTATACAACCCCTCCAAAAAAAATTTTTTTAACGTTTAAAATTAGATGAGAAAGTATAAAAATTAAGATAAATGAATCAAAACTACCAGGAAGGCGTAAAGGTTCACTGAGATGTGGAAACGGCAGAGAATTACATTAACGAGTACAGTAAATCCAGTACAAAACAATGAGCTGACAGCCAAATGATGCCGTTAAATACGAACTATTATCATATGTCGAACATTGAAGAACAACAGAGAAGAATTATTAGAATGGGAAGATAAATTGAAACGCTAAAACCACAGAATCTGTGACAAAGAAACAAACTACAAGTAGATCAGCAAGAAGAATGGACTGATTGACTACTGAATCAAGTAGAAGAAACACAAGAACCAGACTCGTCTAGTAGCTTTAAAAAAAATTATAGGAAATGTACTTGTGTAGAAAGATTAACTGTATAAATGTAGAAAGAAAATTCAAAATCAGATATATGTAAAATTCGATATATAAAAGTAAAAAGAAATCAAAACACTTAAAAGAATAAATGGATAAAAGTAGAAAATACAAAGAAAAATATGGTAGAAGATGAATTCAACAAAAGACATGACGGAAATCAACGAAATTATCAAAATAACCTGGAAACAACCACAAATAAAACTAGAACCAAGATTTTGATACGGATTATGTACAGAGTTACTAAAAGAGCCAAGACAAGCGAAATACGGATAGAGATTGTGCACCGAGTATATAATAAGCCTAACATTAAACGGTTCAAAGAGATGTCTTGACTATGGAGATACCAAAATAGAATCCCTTAAAGAAACTCAAGAGGACCGAGCAACCACCAAAGAAATATTATCCATGAGAATAAAATGCCAAAACGAACCGTGCGAGTGAAAAGAACAATCAAAGACACAAATGACCATATGAAAAAATTTAATTATAAAAGAAAACCATGTAAAAGATGTCAAAAACCAGTAACAAAAGGTGAGAAAAGTGTCTGTGAAAAAGGGAAAATAAAATGTGAACACTTAAACATGACCGAAATGTGGAAACAAATACAACAAAAACATGTGAATATAGAGGAGAAAAAGGTCGGTGTCAAATTCAGATGAATATGTCCAAGTCAATGTGAGTAATAGAAGAAGTAGAGCTAAAATAGCATTGGGAAAGATGCAGCCGAAAGAGAACAGAATGCCCAATGGTAAAAATGGGATTTAAAACAAAAATGTTGAAAGAAGAACTGTTACAATAGCCACCGAAGCTCCAAAAATGATGAAGCATGATGTGGAATTATTTGAAAGATAATGTGTTGTTAGTAAAAGTATCGGTGGAAAAAACGGGAGCAGGGGGATATCAGATTGAGTACGCCGAGAATGTAAATTGATTATAAATACATATATGTATATATTGTAAAAGTATGACCCATTAATATTATAAAATTTGTACTGCGTAGAATTAAAACAATGAACACCGCAAAAGAAAAATAAACTGATTATAATTTATTACATGTAGAAAATGAATACTGAACAAATGATAATTGAAGTGCGAGTTGATATTCCGACGTTAATGGTGATAAAACTAATGAACAACGAGATAAATAGAGCAATTTTGATTAAAAACGATGCCACTGAAAAAATAAATCGAATGGAAACAGTGATGGAAAAACATAAAGTGATGATAAAACAGTTGAGAGAACGAACCAAGAACATATGCAACCATCAAACAATTGAACTTCACGATAGAGCGAATTGCAAAAAGTATACGAGAAAGATATGGCGGAAATGAAGGAAATGATAGAAAGTAAAACGGAAAACGATGTCGGAACAGCAAAGAAAAGGTACATTTTGCAACAAACGTCAACAATAAAAAAAGCGGAAACGGAAAACTATAAATGGCAAGCCGAGTGGTGGGAAAAGAAAACCAAAGAAAAGAACGAACAAGTAAACCAATTGAACAAAATAAAAGAGTCCAATAAAGATTAAGAAATGAAATTAAAGTATAATAAGGTAATGTCAGAATTGCAAAACCGAAGCAACAGGCAGTTAGAAAATGAAGTATATGAGTAAAGCGAAAGATTGATCAAAAAGATAGACGAATTAGGAACGATGAGAATCAAACACCTTGGACAAGTAGCGGAATCTGCATTCTACGAATACCGAGAGAAACAAGCAAATAAGAAGAGAGAGAAACTCGAAGCTCAAGTGGAGCAAGTGGGAAACGTACAAATAAGAGTGAGAGAAGAACTAGTAAACACAAAAAGAGAGCAAATCGCACAAATAACTCAATGATCCAAAGTAATAGGACAAAGTGGAAGAGCCATAGAAGGGCTAAGGAAACAAGCGAGAACCTGGAAGAGAAAATACCAGGAAACCGCAAGAGATCTGAAGGAATTGCCGCAAAAGTGGACACCTCTGGATGATTGGAAAATGTGGGAATAACTCGAAGACCAGAGGAAGATTATCAACGAGATCCAAAAGCAATTAAAGAAAGCGGAAGAAAGAGAAGAGGATTCAAAATTGAGCTTAGCAATTCGAGAAAACGAGATACCAGTGGCGCAAAGAACATTTAGAAAACTATCAAGATTAAATGAACAAAATCAACTGCAAGTGGAAATAGAGCAGTAGCGCCAAGAACATGATGAACGAGATGTGGTAGGATATAAGGACATGTGTGAGAAAAGAGACATCGCACTGCAAAGGCAAAAGGCATAGGGGGAAAATAAGAAGGAGGCACTCGAGACGAAAGTGAGAAACTTGGAAAGTGAAGTCGAAAGGCTCAAGGCCCATGAAAATACTACTATGCTAGAAAAGGAAGTAGAACACCTCACGGGGAAGGTAAACCAACTATCTTATATGTTGGATGGAGAAATGGCTACCACACAAGAATTACGAGAAAAATGAAAACGAAAAATATATATATACATAATCAGAAAATATATAAAAACCAGAAAAATGTATAAAAACTCATAAAAAGATAAAATTCATAAAAACCAGAAAATCAAAACGATAATAAAAATAACAAAAATCATGAACATAAAAACTGTAGAAATATGAATAGTCAGATAGAACCAACAACATTAGAAGGAGAGTCCGGTGAGACCACTGTCAATGAAAGTATACAACCTATAAAGATTGAAGTGGAAAACGAGTTCCCATTACCAATGGAATGTAAAGTCGAGGAATCAATAGAAGTGGAAAACAATGAACAAGAAGAGATGATAAAAAATATAAAAATGGCGTTGGAACAACAAATTCAAGAAATAGAATGTATAACAAACCAATGGTTCCAGTCGCGAAACTTAATAAAAGCCTTAAAAAGAGAATGTGACATACTAAACAAACAACGAGAGGAAGTAGAGGACGAAAACGAGTGGTTGAAACAAAAATAGAAGTAAACAAGGGTTGGGAGGAGAGAGTAAAGAAACTGAAAACCGAACTGGAAACGAAATGGACAAGACACGTGTTGAAAGACCATTGGAAAACCCAGGCAAAGAAAATGCAAAGAAAATACCAAAAAACAAAAAGGTTAAACCGAGCATATAGAAAGCTCGAAGAATATGCAATGAAACAGTATGAAAAAATACAACAAAACAAGCAACAAATACGAGTTTTGAAAGAGGAAAATGAGAGCCAAAAAAGTTTCATAGAAGAAAAAGACAAAATCATCACCCTAATCCCAGAAATGAAAAATCGATTAATGAGAGCTGAGTTGATGCTGATGAATAACCCAACTCTAAACGATCAAAATGAAACAAAACCCCGGTAAAATAAGCTAAAAATAAGATTGTAAATAGAAAGTGAAGGAAAATAAAAATCTGTAAATAGAAGAAGATGAACCCGTACTTCAAATCGCCTTTCTCATATTCGTTACCCTCGTCGATAAAACAAAGTCAAACCCTCAGAAAATCCAAGAAACCCTCGAGTCAATCCAAACAATCAAGTCAGAACTCATAACAATCCAAGAATATCTCCTCCGAAAATCATTATGCAAAAACCTCAATCCACACCTATCGCAGAAAATAAACCAACTCTCTCTTCTCGAAAACACCCTCTCACAAATAGCAATACCGTCATCTTACCCAATTCCTGAAAATCCGAAACCAACAACATTCGAAACCATCATGTTCTGCCTAGGAATCATACAAATCATTATCTTTACAATCATAATATTCTACAAAACCACCCAGATCGTAAAATCTTACAGAAGATCCCAAATCAATCAACACCCGAGAAGAAATGAACAAAATAATGGAACAATTCGCTTCGTAAAGCCTATCAACCCAAACCCTCAATATCAAAATAGTTCAGCAATAATCAATCAACTCCAACTCAGCGAACATCAACCCAAACCAACCAACCAGGACGATGTCCCAGGTCCAAGTCACAGACACTAATCACAATATGATTCGACTAATGGTAACGAACTTCATCTTGTGTATGTAAATAAAAACTCACTAATAGTATTGATTTATGTATAAACATCCCATCGCCTTAAGTGATGTCTGTTTATAACTTGTAAATTGACATTTCATCTGTATAACCTTTTCTTGTGTTGTATGAAAGTATTGTTAATTGAATGAGAATGTGTTGATTAGAAATTGCGGGGCGCAATTTAAACGGCCCCGGGAGTGGTTTGTTGGGCTATAAGCCATAATTTAAACAAAAAGGGAAAATTGTGTAAATTAAAACAAAATAATTAATGTCGTTTGGAAATTGTCAATATGGCTGCTGTAACATAAGCACGCACCGCAAGAAGAGAGCAAAAATAAAATAAAACATATTAATTAAAACAAAATAAAAATATAACAAAATTAAATAAAACAAATAATTAATTAAAATTCTTGAAAAAGCCTACAGCTGCAGAAAGAAACACACGTGAAATGAAATAAACTGCCAAAACCTTGCAAAATAAGGTTTAGAAAAAACACAGGCAGAAGTGGCGACCAAGAAATAAAATAGCAAGGGTAAAAAGAATATCATAAGAAAATAATAATAAAAATAAAATCCGATAACATAAAAATTAAGATATCAAAAAATAAGAAAAAATATATAAAAAATTATAAAAATAATTTGAAATTAATAAAATAATTAAAAAACCCTAAAAATGGCGAAAAATCGCCTATTGGTCGCACACAGACACAAAAACACTATATATACAGCAATCATTTTCACAATTTTTAGACTTTCTTAGACAGACCTTTAGACAGTCAGACAGTCAGACAAATTTTTTAGACAAAATTCTTAGAGACGATTGTGTAGAAAATTTTTATGCCAACTTATCACAATTTTTCAAATCTGGTTGCATGACTGTGGATTGTAAGCACTGTTATTTTGTATAAATATATATTTTGAAGTTAAAGTCTTGTTATTTCGATTTTATTCTGGATGGTCGTGGAATCTTTTGTTGCCACTGACAAGTCCCCTTAAAATCCTATTTAATATATGTATTGTAATAGCTCTCAGATGGGCAGATCGGCGATCCGGCTGGTAAATTGAGTTCCCTAGTTGCGATCGCGGGTCGAGCCTATCTGAAATCTCGGTCTGTCCGCGACGGGGCCTGGCAAAATGGCACAGGACCCTCCCCGTAGGGCACCGTTAAACAACTCACAGCGGCTGATGGAAACGTCGGCCGGAGTGAGCACTTAAAATCATGGGAAGTACGACTTTAGTTAAGGGGGAATAAAGTTTTATATGGAAAATTTAAAATATTGTCGGAAAATAAATCAAAAAATCAAGTAGAAAAGAATAAGATAGTGTAGGAACATAAAGTTGAAAGCATTTTTCCAATGGTTGAATGATTTAATGTGGCAGAAGGGAGTAGTGTTTTTTAAAGTGACTTCAGAGGATTGTAACTACTTAAAATCATGGGAAATTTACCGAAAGTTAAGGAACTGTTAATCAAATTTTTAAAATAGGTAAAGATAAAGGGTAAACTAGGACCAAAATGTAGTCGATACCGTGATTAAACAAATGAAATAGGAAATTTATCAAAAATTAAGGGAGGAACGCTGCTCAAATCTTTGAAGGATACCTTTATAAATAATGGGTAAAGATGACGAAAAAGTATGGAAATTGTAGGAATAGACGAGTAAGGACCAGGATATAGAAAGAAAAAGACGTAAGACCTTCCATCGGCAGTCAAGAACCCGAAAGTGAAAATATCATGTGGAGTAGTTCTAGAAATGGAGCTCACCTGCTCATGAATTTTCAACCTCTATGTACAGTACCAACATGGCAATCGCTATGGGTACATAGGAGGGATAGAATAATAATCTTGATGGCGTTTAGGTGGTAGATACACAAAAACCCTAGAAAAAATAAATAAAAACCAACCCTATTCGCCAACACAAGGTTAAAACAAGGTTTAAAAAATTTGTTAAAATTCTGTGAAAATGAATTGGTATATATACCTGTTCTGTGACCCTAACCTTGCTTGTAAATTTTAATGCAGTAAAACAAAATTTGACCTTGAAGTTATTTGTCTAATCTAATTTCTTATTTTATTATTTTCATGATTTAGTTTGACAATTTGTTTCTTTAATTTTTAATTGAATATTAAAATTATTTAATTTTTCTTCTACTTTTCATGAACTCTTATGTTTTTAATTAAATTGTCAATTTTCGGTCAAAATTTGGTGTTTTCATGTTATTTCTGTGTTTATTTCGTGCGTATCTTGTTGCATTTTGTTATTATTTTAATTTATTTTGATGTTTTTGATTTTATATTTTAATTATTTCTTTCTCGTATTTTAAAGTGGTTGTTTGATGTTTTTGTTTGATGTTTTGTTTTACTGTTTTGATGTTTTTGTTTTTCTTGATCTACATCGTGAAATTAAATTGAAACCAGTAAGTTGAGGTTTAGAAAATCGATACCTCAACAGCATTATCAAAAAGTCCCAATCACCATGGGCATCACTTTTACACCGATTCTGAAGGAAGACGGTACTTACAGACTTCTATGAGATTATAGAAGACTCAACAATATAACCATTCATAAGTAATACACAATGCCCTTAATAAATGAAGTTTTACGCCGTTTACCAAACGCCAAAATCTTTTCAACGATCGACCTACAGAAGGCTTATCAACAAATCCCAATTAATCAATTTTGTTGTCCCTTATGTAGACGATATCTTAAAAGATTTCAAAAATGTCGCTGAATATGAAAAACACCTTATATTGGACTTTAAGTCAATATATTCCAACAACCTACAACTGAACTAAAAAAATGTTCGTTTTATCAAGACGAAGCACATTTTCTAACACATTTCATTGCAAGGATGGAATTTGACCTTTTGAAGAAAGATTAAATTGCATCAAAAAATTCGAACTACGAAAACAAAGACCCAGCTCAGAAACTTCTTAGGCACAATAAATTACTGTCACAAATTTATATAAGGATATCGGAAATTTTAGGACGAATAACAAACCTGTCAAATGGTAAAATGAATGAAATTTTTAAATTGAAAAACAAAGCTTTACAATCTTTTGATCGAACTTAAGAATCACTATTAAAAGTACAAACACTAGAATACATAAAACCAGACATAAACTATTGACTGATCGAACATAGCAATTGAAGCTGCTCTGCATCAAGTCGATCAAGAGATACCAGAACCATTGGAATTCCATTCACTAAAGCTCAATGCGGTATAACAGAAGTATTCAACTTTTGATTGCGAACGTTTAGCAATTTACCTTTATATCAAATATTTTTGTCATATTTTGGTTGGAAAAATGTTCACCATATTTACTGATCACAAACTTTTGGTACATGCCATAATCATGAGAAACCCATCTTCTCGACAACAAAAACAAATCTCATACATTGCTGAATTTAGTTGCGCTATTACATATATAGCTGGCAGAAAGAACATTGTTGCAGATTCACTTTCTAGAAATTCCTGTGCAATAACTCACCAGCCACTTCTTTCAATCGATGAGCTCAATAGGTAAGTCAACAGAGGATGACATATCCATTTTTACCTGGACATCCCAATCTTGATGACATTGACAGCGACACTTCAATTCTGCATGAGACATAAACTCGCAGTACCATTAACAAAACAAGCTTTTTCTGCCATCCAAGACCTATACCACCCAGGTTCTTCATTCAATATATGAATTCATACGAAACTGGGTTGTATGGCTTTGCATGAGAAAAAACATAAAGGAATGTGTATCTAAGTGCCCTCTTTGTCAACAAAACAAAATAAATAGAAATATCAAACCACCAATAATAAATTTTCAAACTGGAAATTAGTTTGACGTCGTACACATTGATTTAGTAAGTCCTCTACCAATCGATAATGGATAAACATATATATTGACAATGATCGATAGAAAGACACACTGGTTCGAGGCAATTCCATTGAAAACTATCGCAGCTGAAAATGTCACAACCAAAATTGGTCAAGACTGGATTTCACGTTATGGCGTTCCAAGAAACATTATAACAGATCGTGGAGCACAGTTTGAATCACAAATATTTAAACACCTAACCGAAAAACTAAGAATAAACCATTTAAGCTCCACAACACACTATCTTCAGATAAATAGTCTATTAGAACAATTTCACAGAGAATACTCTCAATCTCAAAACGCTGGACCAATTTTCCAATTCATAATGAAATGAATATTCCTGAGACAATTCCAAACAATACTCAAAATTCGAAAATTATTTTCAATCCAAAACAAAAACCGACAATAAAAAACATTCGAACCAAACATACCTAATGAAACAAAAGAACCAAATACAAAACAATCAAAAAACCCCAGTTTCGGTAAATTAAAATGTTATTTTTATTGTAAAAATTACTTTTGTGAAATCTTTGAATTTTGGTGTTTGTTTTACTATTTCAAATTGTTTATTTTTTTGACTTGGAATTTAATTTGAAATAAATAAATTTTATGAAAGCTTTTTCGTTCGTTTAATATCCTTAAGGTATTTCTTATCAACGCAAGATTGTGAATTTGTCAAAATCAGGATTTATTATGAAATTAACGTATTTAATGATCAGCTATTAAACATAATATTTGGAAATCTTGGTCAATGTATTAGTTGTCATATTATAAGAGATTTTAGTTGTCAAACAAATCCATATGCGTCTATCAAATGTACTTACCAAAATTCTGAAAGTTTATCTTTATCTACAATGGATGAAGCGATGCTGAAAGAAGGATTTAGTCAATTTGACAACTGATCGATGTGAAAGTCGTTAAATTTCCTGATGGTCAATCCAGAGGACTTGCATTTGTTTCATTTTCAAATCCTAATCTTAATCGGCAACTAGTCGAGGAAATAACCCACACTATTTTGAAAAACTTTAAACAAGACAGACCAATATCAAATACAAGATAGAAGACATCTTTCGCATATTGGGTACGCGAAAGAACCATCGAACAACCAAAAAGCAGTCCTACACGATTGATCTGCATAATCAAATGACCGGTTTCATAAAAAGTCACTTCCAAAAACCTTACTTTTTTTCTTTAAACACTGTCGCAAATTGTATATATATATATATATATATAAAATTCCGGTGCACAAAGTTCAAATGCACAAAAAATCATCAAATATAGGCTATTTGGAATTAAATACAAAAGTATAAAAAAAGTCGAAAAATACAAAAAATATGTAAAAATTAAATAAAAACATTTAAAAAGAATTGAAAAACATTAAAAACTAGCAAAATTAACCAATTTCATTAAAGCTCCAAATTCATCAAAAACGCTTATATTCTGGATAATAACTATGAGAATTAAGCCTAAAATGTAATTAGAAACATTAACTAAAAAGAATCACGAAAATCTGTAAACCAGGCGAAAAGTGATGACATATTGTAAAAACGTGTAGGTGTTTTGTTTTATCGCATCAAAAACCATGCGTGTAAAACCTCCGTTTATAAATCGATGCCAGATTGACATAAATTAATGATAACTTTCCCAAAATTTGTACTTCCCGAAGTGCCGAATCTCTGGTCATTAGAAGTAAGGCGAACCTATGATTATTTTATTATTTTTAAAATTTTATTATTTTATTATTATCATTATTTAAATTTTTATGGTTACCATGTATGATATTTATTGAATTAAAAACTTTGCTATGATTATGATTTGTTTAAATTTCATATAGGAAAACACTACTATTAATATAGGCCTTAGTCACCAATTTTTATATTTCAATCTAAAAATTAAAATTTTAATATGAAAGATAGACCCTGTATGTTAACTATGATAAATGACGAAATAAAAACAACTCGAAATGTTATTGTCTATTTGTATGAAATTTTCTTTGAGATTGCAATCTTTGTCGAATTAGCTCGATTTATTTCGAAGCTGGAATAATGCCTTCCAAAAATTAAGTCCCGTGAAAGCATTGCTTCCATGGTACTTAATCTATGGGAGAAGACTCACAATCAAATCTAAACTAGGCCTTTATTAAAAATGAAAATTTATATTATTAAAAATTTGAAATGTTACTACCATATTTTTATTTCATTATTATTATCATTACAAATTATCGTCATTAAATTTTATTATTATCGTTAAAAATTATCGTCATTGAATTTCATTATTTCATCAAATACCATTTTTAAACATCGAAATGCAGGTATACTAGTTATAAAAATGAAAAATAACCAACTAGTACTTTGGTGTATGAGGTACTCCGGTCAGTTCTCCGGTAAAGATCTTCTCTCCAAGAACCTCAACGTCAAACCCTCAGTACAGAGCAAATGATCATGAGAAGGATCAAATATCACACAAAAGCAAAAGAAAAATATGACTTAGTAAAAAATAAAAATAAAGGAAGAATAAAAAGATCGATGAGCAAAAGGAAGTGAAAAGATTATCCAGAATGAGGAGATGAAGTCTCAAAGAAAAATCTACATTTTACAATTGTAGGAAATATAGCAGTCAAATTGATAGCATCAAAAATCACGAATATCAAAAGGAAAATAATTGAAAACTAAGATCGATTTGAATTCTTCATTCAACTATCTTTGATTTTTCTAATTATATATTGTTTTTTGTTGAATCAGTATTAACTGAATTAACCATAAGAAAAAGTATACATGAGAGACGTTTAGGCCGACATGATTTATCCTACAAGAGTTATATTAGCCTTATCCTGCGGATGCAGTATATACACTTGTGTATCTACTATCGAGCTACTAGTATTCAAATTAATTTTATGCATTACACTCGAGTTGTCATGAACTTAATTTTTGCTATATTCGGAAAGAGTCAGGCTTATAATTTTTAACATTTATGCCCGGAGAATTTTATTAAAATTTTGATACTTCTTTATTTTATTTATATTAATCTGATTTTTCATTTTCCATTTATTGCGATCGAGAAAATAGGCCGACGAGGAAATCCAGATTGACAGCAGAAACGTTTATTCCAAAACTGGGGCATAGCCGACGAAAACTTAAAACTTCTTGTGTTGTAACTCGAAATAAAACTACGGAAAAATTACTTAAAAGAATTTCATTTTGTTGATAAATTTTTTTTAAAAAGAAAGAGATTGTTTTATATTCTCAAATGTAACATAAATGAAAAGTAAGAAGGCGAGATGATAGATTAAAGATTTATTTATAAAAATGTAAAGTTGTCAGCTGTTAGCATAAAACCCGAGACCTTCAGCACCGTTTTAGATAAAAATTCCAAACGAAATTAAAAAATTCCGAGAAAATTTCCACACGATTCCTGAAACTAAAATATATAAACACAGCAAAGTAAATCAAATTTTTACCTCTAACCACGAGTCAGTGTGTGGAATTATGAAATTCCGTTCTAAAAATAGAACAGAATTTCCTATTTTTAATCAATAAAATTTAAAACTCGAAATTTAGACTTTTGAAGAGTAAGGGTTACAAAATTAATATTTTTGATACAATTATTGATAAAAAGAACACTATTAGGACCTTTTACATATGTTACTCGACCAAACTACTCATAAAATCAATAAAATAAAATAAAACCCGTTAAATTGAAGCTCACCGAGTTTATCATCATTTCACGACCCAGTATACTTTCATAATTTATATATATAATTGCCTATAATAGGTTCAAAAAAATTCATCATAAATGTTCCAAAGCAGATTGTCGATTTAATTTTAACATATACCTAATAGTTTAGTGAATCAAAATCAAATTAAAGCTGTGGATGCCGAAAAATTTGGACGAGACGTAACCCACTATCACAACGAGGCTCTAGAACAAAGTCAGCGAGTCGAATCAATGATAAGAAGAGTTCACCGGATGGAGGGGACCTGGAATCGGCCAGAAAAGGCAAAGAAGTTGAGCCAACAAAATGAGTTATTAAGAACCCAACACGCCGAGATAGTAGTCGAAATGGACAAATTAAAGAAAGAAAATTACAAGTTAAAGCTAAAAGAAACGATAAGGAAAGAAATCGGACACAACCCCAGTACGGTTTCGAGTATCGATCCAAATTTCACATGGTCCGTCTCAAGCTCCACTCCAATTAATACACAAAGCAATAACGATCCACCAGCAAAATCGAACTATAAGAAATGTCATCCCAGCAAAGCGAAGAGAAAAAGAAGGCGAAGGTTGAAGACAGTGCGTTTACTAGGTCAAGTAAAGAGATTTGAACCCACATTTTTTGACAACATCAAATGATATTGTGATAGATGTAATAAATATGTTCTATGTTTTGAATCGATAATCGTTTTGGAATTAATTTAAATTTTTTGATAAATAAAACCCTTAAAATAAAATGAAATGGTTTAATAATCGATATTATTTCAATTAAATTAGCGATAAAAGAACTCATAATTAAAATAAGTATGAAAACCTTCTGTGATAGCTCGTTAACCCAAAGGATTTCTAGGGTATTAGCAGTAATGGCAATATGGCTCACCTTTTACTAGAAATATATATTGCTGGGCAACTGTTGGTTGAAAAGAAATCAATGTCTTGCGGTCACTTTCAAGGGATTCCCACCAGATGCGCACACAACAGATATAACTATTGAATATCCGTCAAAAATGACATTGGAAATGTATTTCAATGGGCTGTTTCTAGTAAAAGGTGAGCCATTACTGCTAATACCCTAGAAATCCTTTGGGTTAACGAGCTATCACAGGTTTTCATTCTTATTTTAATTATGGGTTCTTTTATCGCTAATTTAATTGAAATAATATCGATTATTAAACCATTTCATTTTATAGATATATAGATATAGAGGTTATTCACGCTCATTTTAATTATGGGTTCCTCTGTCACTAATTCAATTGAAATAATATAGATCCTTCGATCACTTTATTTTATTTTAACGGTGCTATTTATCGAATATTTTAAGTGATTACAAAACGACAATCGATTCAAACCCCAGAACATTTTATTAATTATTACTACAAAATTATTGGTGATTGTTGGAAGATGAGGGTCCAAATTTCTTTATCTGACCCAGTAGACGAGCGGTCTTCAATCTGTGTGCTCTTTCTCTTTCCGCTTTGCTGAGGTGACATTTTTTGTGATTTGGTTTTGATTGGCGGACCATTACTGTTTTGGGCATTGATTGGAGTAGGGTTTGAGATGGGCCATGTGATGCTTGGATTCACGCTCAAAAACGTGCTGGGGTGATGCCGATCTCTGCTTTAATCGTTTCCTTTAACTTGATTTGATAGTTCTCTTTTTTTAACTTGTCTAGTTCGGCATTATCTCAGTGTGTTGATTCTTTAATAATTCATTTTGTAGTTTTAATTTTGTCACCGGTTCCGGTCGAGTCTAGGTCTTTTCCATCCGACGACATCTTCGGATCATTGACTCAGCTCGATGGCTTTGTTTCAAGGCCTCGTTTTGGTAATAAGCCACGTCTTGTCGGAATCTTTCTGCGTCTATCGTTTTAGTTTGATTGGGTTGCACTAAAATAATTTAGAAGCGGTATTAATTCAAATCGATCATCGTATTTGGAACATTATGTGAAATGATTAGGAAAAGAATTATATATTTCAATTAGGGAATTCTCATTAAAATTTTATTCTATTAAAACTTATATCCGTTGGACAATATAAATGTGGGTCCCCTTTATTTTGTTTAATCAAACACCGGTTTAGAAATATATTTTTTGGGAATTCACGACCCTCCAATTAAGATAAAACTCGTGATGCAAATACATACAATTAAAATTATATTTTGTTTTAATGTTGGGTGAGAAGGGTATTTTTCTTCTCCCTTGTAAATTTTCAGACACTACTCGGGTGAGAGTAGAGAATTATTTATTGATTTAATATTTCTTTTATGTAGGTCACTGTCCGCAATTATTTGGAATTTTCTTCGTTCTCGAGATTTATTGTCTAATTCCGATCAAAGGCATAATCGACAGGTTTGTCAATTTTTATTTTATTATAGGTAGGTATTAGATGATCTATTAGGCTCCTCGTGGCGACTCTACCACCAGTCACTCTCAATCGAATCAACTTCTCAATTTAATTCCAACTTTAGATTTCGTCAATTCGCAATTTTCCAAATCTAAATTCAACAGTAAATTATGTGGAATTTCTCTCAATCTATTCACCTTACCTTGGCTGTTTATTCCTGCTTTTCTGATCTCGGTATTCAATTCTCATCCAACACTTTCAATAAATGATTTAGACGTGGATTTTATTCAATTAAGATTTAATAAATTTTTCGTCTGGATTGTTTAGCATTCTATTTATCTACACTAAGAAGTGACTAATGTATAAAAATCTTTTGTTTGGATTCTTTCTTTTTAATCTATTCATTTATACTAAATAAGGAAATAAGTAATAAAACCATAAGTTTTATTTAATATCACTTAAACAATTTTTGAGATCCACGATGGTATCTTGATATCTTGTTGCCGATCCTCCTCAATGATGGAAAGCACAAAAGAAAATAAATAAAATTAATCAATGTTATTAATAATGATAATAAATAACAAAAAAAATTAAATAAAATCAATCAAGGTTAATAATAATGAGAATAAATAAAATTATAAGACAAGATTTAAATTAAATTTCTCAAAGCTGAGAATAGTATTGCCGCTTTCGAAATTCTTTACACAACGGTTTCTGGTGACTATATGCCCTAAAATTTGAAATAACCCAATACGATCATCGTGATCCTGAATAAGATGTATATCAAAAATTTTTTATTTTTTCCTTGTTAAAAACAAAAAATAAAAGAAAACAAATAATATTTTTAAATTTAATTTTCAATTGGAAGTTTACTCTATGCAAACCTGTATTTATCATTGATTTTTATCCTTCAGTATGAACAAACCTGACAATAAAATAGTTTCATTGATTGAATTTCTGTTCTTTCCGAATCTTCACAATTCTTATCAACTCTCAAATTTCTTTTTGCATTATTATTCTGTACGATCTTTTCACTTTCTTCTTGCTCACTAGTCTTTTTATTCTTCTTTCTTTTTATTTATAATATTTACGTTCTTGGAGAGGAGATCTGACCCGGCTAACTACCATTCACTACGGGTACCTCCCACACCGAAGTACTAGCTTTAAACTAGTTGGTGAAAATTTAATTTTGATAACTTGTATGCATTTGATGATATGATTAGCAATTTAAAGATTAAATAATAATGGTCAATGCAAATAATAATAATAGTAAATAAAATAGACTTTCTAATTTACCATCGTTTGGCTTTCAAATTTTTAGATAATAGAGAGTTGGCAATCTATGAAATTAATGATAATATTTAATCATAACAATAATAATAATATCAAATGTAAGGAATGATTATTATCAATACTCCAATATTAACTTTGCTCAAATAATGGAAAATTGGTCATGAGGCATCTCGTATAGGCCAAGTACCATGGAGACAAAAATTTCATGGAACTTGGACGATACGAGGAAATATTTTTGAATTGAGGTTTATTAAAAATTTGACAAACTAATTCAACGAAAATATGTTATTAAAGAAAAACTTTGAGCATTTGACTCTTAAAGGTCTAAATAGGTATGGCATCAAAATTTCATGAATTCATTTCCTAAATATCCTACAGAATTTCGTTTTATAATCTTTTACATAGTAAAAATTAAAATTTGACAAAAATTAAAATTAAAATGTAATAAAAAGCTCCTCACTTTCGGGTTCTCCAGAAATTAGTAAAAAGATTTTTTGAAAAATTTTTAATTCTTTTCAGAAATAGCATTAAATGGTGTCGATCTGGCATCGACTTATATAGGGGGTCTTTATACGCATGTTTTTAATATACACGTATTTACCATATTTTATCACTTTTCCCCTAGTTGTCAGATTTTCACTATTCTTTTTTATTTATGTTTCTAATTACATTTTAAGCTTAATTCTCATAGTTATTTTCTAGAATATAAGCGTTTTCAATGAATTTGGAGTCAATTTGATGAAATAGGTTAAATTTTATACAATTTAGTGGTTTTCAATTCATTTTAAATGTTTTTATTTATTTTTTTACATATTTTTTGTATTTTTCTACTTTTTGTATTAATTAATGCTAAGTAGCCTATTTTGATGATTTTTCGTCCATTCGCATTTTTCGCGCATTGATTTTATCGGATGTCGTCCCAGATAAACACTTTTCCCATCGGGCTATATGTAATAAACTATTATTTTAATATTCTAAAGTTGTTTTAAAATTATATTATTAGTTTTATATTATTAATTTGGTTAATATATTAAAGTAATGAACATCGAAACCTTTAGTAATACTGTTGACATTTTCTCATTTAGAGTATGGACATTTCATTCAAAATTATACTCGTTCGTCTTGAATTCGCACAATTTATTAGAAAAAGAGATAATCTCTGTTATATTCTGTTTTAAATTGTTGGGCCAAGACACTGTTTTGTTTAAATGAATCAGTAACACGAACGCAAATACAACATGCAAATTTAAAGTCAGACCCATAAAACATCAATTAACCATGCTAAAATATGAGAGAGAAAACCATTAAATATAAAATCGAGAAAACACAAAGTAAATTAAAATAATAACAAAGTGCAACAAGATCCGCACGAAAGAAACATAAAATAACATGAGAACATGGACATTTGACCGAAATTTGACAATTTACAAAAAAAGCGAAAGTCCATGAAAATGGAACTAAAAATTAAATAATTTGAATTGGAAACAATTCAATTAAAAAATCAAAAGTAAAATTGTTAAATTTAATTACGAAAATAATAGAATTTAAGATTAGAATATACTAGAAAATCACAAGGTCAAATTTTGCTTTACTACACCAAATTTAACACGCAAGGTTAGGGTCGTACAATAGATATATATACCGATTCATTTTCACAGAATTTTAATCAGTTTAATAACTTAAATCGGTTTTAATAACCTGAATCAGTTTAAAAAACTTGAACTCTCGTCTAACCATTTTTCATAATTTGATGTAAGTGGAAGAATGTTCGATACTTTCTCCACGTCATGCACAAATAATCTCGTGTGAGCTCTGTTTGGGTGTCGGTGTGGGGAAATGTTTGTAAGAATGTGGAAATGAAATATGTCAATGATAATTATATCTTGAAATAAAGCTTAATTTTTGTCGAAATTTTTCCGGCCCACAGCCACTCACGCACCGCAAGAAAGTAAAATCAACATAAAAATTCAGGTGGTGTAAGTGCGGTTTATCCGCCAATAGCCTGTGCCCGTGAAGGTTTCGGCGTGAAAAACGCACGGCCTAAACGTCAATACTATCCGTCATAGGGGAAATTGGGAGGAGGGGAAGTAGTCTTTTGGCTGCTACTCCACCACTTATTTTCCTGTAATTTCAACCAAACTAAAATCATTGCACATAACGGCTAAAAATCATAAACATTGAGTAGCTCGGTGGGCACTCTTAAAATCATAATATTAACACAACTATCTTAAGGTCAAATTAAAAGGAAGGGAGTGGGAGAGAAATCGGAAATAATTGCTGTGTCTAAACTACTCTAACTGAATCTTAAATTAAAATAACGAAACGAGGCGATATAAAAACCCGAGAAACTAATGGTATAAATTAGAGTAACCTAAGAACCGTAGATAAAAATATAACAAATAACGAGGAAATCCCGGTACTAAAACTATCGCCACGATATGCATAGCTTAATGCAATAATCCACAATATTAATTGCATAAAAGTAAGGGTAAATAAAATCATGGTAAATTAATCGCCAAATTGAATTTTTAATAAAGATTGTGTTATTATTTTGTTTGATAATATTTTATTTATAACTGTTTTACCTTTTGATTATGTATTTGGAATTCTGATATTCTATCATCATTTTCAAAAATTCCAAAAATTAGAGACAAATCTTCATTCAAAACGTCTCCTTCGAAAGAAATCCGAACACCGGACAGCGAAACCAAAACACAACTAAGAAAACATTAACTGTTTAAATACGGAACATGATTACACGTGTTAAATTAACTTCAAATTTCTTACAATTTATCGAAAAACTAATAATACACCATCTTTTATAAATTATCATCAAATTAAGATCTTCTATAAGACAATTAATTTATATATATAAAACATAAACTTATTTGAAATAATGACAAAAATTATGGACATATGAGTAACGTAAATTAATTGAATCTACCATTAAAGAGCAAAAATATTTTAGTGTCAAAAATAAAATACAAACACGACCATGTGGTAAAAATACACTATGTTCCAGTTAATTTTGTAAACGATTACTCAGAAGAGACTCGTTCTAACCGACCACAAATAATAATTAAATAAGACCAATAAATATAAAAATCACAATAAACATGTTTAGGGTAATAGTAAGTCCTTGACGACGAGCGACGATAAATTAATGAACCAGCCAGAATAATCGAGCTGCGAATTCCTTGTGTGAGATTAGTGGTGTTGGTGACCTTGACCCCATCACATACAATATTTCATGCCCGCCAATGGTTACCCGTTGCTAGGCAACGTTGAAACTGCAACCATTGGTCACAGGACCGCCAAAGGTGAGTTCCGATGTCAGAACTGCTAAGGTCCGGCCCTATGTCGGGTTCAGTGGGCTGCCGTTAGAAGGCCTCTGCCCCTCTTATCTTTTAGGTCCTTTAAATACTTCCTCAGTGTTTTAGTACATTAATTATCGACAAAATAAACAAATTATCAAATACAATTTTATTATATTATCATTAAATGAGTTCTAGTATTAAAACGCGAATTAATCATTTATTTGCTTTCGCCTTGGGCGCGTCTTTGTAATCGTTCAGTCCTGCCCGGTCTGGCATGCGGATAGGACCGTTTGTTGGGATGCTTCGCTGGGTCTTGGTCGCGATAGGCCAGCTGTGCCGGGGCGAAGACCAAAGGATATGACACCGCACTCCTCTCCTGGCACGCTGACAGAGCGAATTCCAAGCCTTTTATTTGAGTTCGTTGGACTTGGTTGAGCATCTTTTCGTCCTTCCAGCCTTGTTGGGCCGCGGTGAGACGTTTGTACACCTCCTTCATCTTTGCCGGTTCTGCCCAAGTGGCTTTTATTTGCTGGATTTCTCGGCTTTGCTGTAGAAGCTTTTGATGGAGATTCATATTTTCTCGTCAAAGATCCTTCGGCTCTCGGCTGAGGACTCTTGTCGCCTCCATTCTTAAATTAAAAAATATTTGAACAGTTATCATTAACATTGTTGGTTTCGACACTTTAATGAATTTCATCCGCCCCTGTCTTAAGTATTTTTGTGAGCAATATCAGTTTCAACAACGCCTTTACTACCTATCTCCTGTCACCTTATTTATTTAAATTAATTCGATATAGTTTGTCTGAACTTCAATACCTCTCTCCCCTGTCGTATTTACATTTTATACCACCAAGTCATACTTTCCTAAATAAGACAATTCGAACTCATTTTTGAACTTTTTACTATGATAGGTTTTATTTCATTTAATAGAACAAATTGAACAGTCTAAGATTAACCATTAACTTTTATTCAAAAAATACAGATTTGATTATTTTCCGAGTGCGTCACGACCATTGGGTTGAAAGTTTCGGTGAAAACGACTGGCGAAAGTCCATTGCAAGTGTCGGCTGGCGTATGCATGGTCTCCTTGTTGTCTTGGTCCGAGCCGACTTCGAAGAACTGGCTGGAATAATTTCTCCGGCAGGATCAGTTTTGTTGGTGCAGTCATCTGTAGCAATCTCGGGTCGTCCAGTTCGAACGAAACCCCATAGTCTGGAGCGAATCCGTCGGTACTGGGACTCAGACCGCTCGCGATGTCTTAGTTCACGCGTGCTAATCGTTGCCTGGCCAGATTCGCTTTCCTGTGATACTTTCTTTCCATATTCTCCATCTTCATCAAGGTGAATTCCTCTCGTTGACGAGCCTCTCGTGCCGGATTTCTACCCGGTTCTCGTTTGATGGCTATACTGGGTAATTCGATTTCGTCTCCGCGATCGTTTGGTCGTGGGGGCCAACCAGATTCTCCATAAGTGGCAAAAGTATATACTTGATCCCATAGTGCTTGTTTGTATTGGGCGGCAGAATTGATCGGTACTTGTAACGTTAGCTGGGAGTCATCACTCCATCCTCCGTGTGGATCTCTGCGGTCTAAATAAGCCATCTGATTAGTATTATATTACAAAATTTCATTTTTAGAAGTTATTTATCAAATGTGAGGTGGTCTTGAAAACACGTTCTATCGTCGCTTGTCTTGTGGGTGAACATAATTCGTATTTACATGGCAAATTGGTGATTACAAAAATGTAATACCTCGTTGAAGTTCAATAGTGTCCTTCATAACCGCGTCATTGGGCGATAGTCGATTCTGGATGCGGTCTCTCAGTCGTTTCTTTGTGTCGCGTCTGCTGTCGGCATATGGTTGACTAGGATTAGGCATAATTAGTAGTTATGAATTTCTAGATTTTTAACTTCATATTTATAGATGTAGGTGTTGACTACAGCTTGACTAGTCGAAACCCCCCGTTATTCGTGATTGATTATTGGTTATAAATTAATATAATTCGTTCTTCTATTTCATTTTATTAACCACGCGGAATTTATTTCTACTATGGTCTATTGGTTCATTTACTGTTTAATTATATTTGCGGTTGATTTGAGCAAGCTGCTTTTCTTATTCTTGCTAGATGTCACATTATAAGGTTAGCAATCAGTTTTATAGTCGATTAGTTAATCTAATTTTTTATTGCTCCAGTTTATCCTGACTTCTTCTCAACCAATCAGCACTAGAGCCCTTATCCATTCGTGTCAGCGTATCTCATAATGTCTTATCGATTTCTAAAGAAATGCCAACATTTACTATGGATTCGATGATTTCTATGCTATTTTATCTTCGATATTTATTGTGCACATGCGTGAATTTCGTTCGAATCCCTCTCGATCTTCAACAAATTCTGAATGGTGTACTCATCATATGTGTTTGACTCTATGCTCTCTCTCTGATGGAGACTACTCGTGTTATTTTCTTCTGTACGCCCGACATTGGGATGATTGATCCTTGAACTATTCGATATCATGAGACCTTGTACTAAATTTAATTGAATTTTTGTCGTCTGATTCGTACTTTATTTTGTATTATTAAATTATTTCATTTACAGGTGATGGTTGCTTCTTCTTCGTTATCAATAATTTAATTTGCCTTCAAATATTATCATATCATGACTATCAAGTTCATTTAAAGGTATTTTTACATAAATTTAGTTTCAACTGGGTTCTGGGTAATGATGTTGCGCTTGCGATGGTACGATTAATTGTGGTCGGGGAAAGTTTTTATGTGGGTATGCTCTAATTTCTCGCTTTGGTTCGACGTGGCGTATCTATTCCGAATTTTGGGATGGTGGTACATTTATTAAGTTCGATTACCCAAATTGACATCATAATTCTATTCTAAGTTTGATTATATTGCTTGTTATTTTAACAATTTATTCCAGCTTCTGTTACTCCTATTACCGTCTCGGGCTTTATTCAAATTTTTAATATTCATCCTATCTTCATAACACAAAATTTAGTTATATCGCTCGTCACTTATTTATTCAAGTTTTGTGTTACATTTATCGGTATCTAGTAACCTATATAAGTTTTTGTCACTTTATTCGTTACTTAAACTTTCGTTTTAGTTACATATTTTCAGTTGTAATACTTTATTCTTCGTTAATTTTCATCACTTTCGTCATTTTAAGTTATCCCTTTACGTTTAGTTAGTTATTGGTCGCGTATAGTTTCATTTAGTTACGTTTATTTTAATCGCAATTAATAACCTCTAATTATATTACCTTTAGTCACATTTATCTACTTTTAGTTCCATTTAGTTATTTTTATTTACATTTACTTAAATTTAGTTACTGTACACTCCACTTAGTTACTTTTCGTCGGCATTATTATGATTAGTTACTTTTCGTCAGATTTAATATGTTTAGTTATTTTTCGTCACATGAATTTCGAGTTTCCACCTCTCGAGCCTCTTAATTCGATCCTAAGGAACTTGTGTTTATGTTAGATTTTACCAGTGTCCACTGGACTACTTGGTGTAATCAGTTTAGCCGATTTGTACATCTGATTTTTGGTCGATTTTTCGGGAGATGGGTGAAAGGGAGCCAGCCAAAAGACTAGTTCTCGATCTTCCCACCGCCCCTATAACGAATATAAATTTAAGTTCGAGGCTGTCGTTGCGCACGAGGGAACTATCACGGGCACACGCTATAGGCGGAGAGACCGCACTTACACAGCGTGACTAGTTATGTATCATTTTAATTTCTTGTATGTTGTGTGGTTGTGAGCCAGGAAAATTTTCGACACATAATAGTCTTTCGTTAACAACATGTATTTCAGATCGGTACATTAATATACATATATTATCCTCGGCATTCATTCACTCATACTACAAAAGATTTCCCACCCATACTATTACATAGAAGGTGCTTGATTACGTATTGTGGAAATTATTGCCAATAGTTGCTCCTTGAATTAACAGTAAGTTTTCTACCGAAAAGTGGCTGGCTCACTAAGTGAATTCGTTAAAATTCTGTGAAAATGGATTGGTATATATACCTGTTCTGTGACCCTAACCTTGCGTGTTAATTTTCGTGCGATAAAACAAAATTTGACCTTGATATTACTTGTCTAATCTAATTCTAATTTTTATTATTTTCTCAATTTTATTTGACAATTTATTCATTAACTTTTTATTTCAATTATTTCTGACTAGAATTATTTTATTTTTATTCAATTTATTCATTAACTCTTTTCATTTTCCCGTAAATTGTCAGTTTTTAGGTCAAATCTTTTATGTCAATTCGTGTAGATCTTGGTGCATTTGTTGTTATTTTAATTTACTTTTATGTTTTTTAATTATATATTTTTAATTGTGTTTTCTCACATTTCAAGGTGGTTATTAAATGTTTATGGGTCCGATTTTAAAATTTGCATGTTGTGTTTGCGTGCTATTTCCAATCCATTTAAACAAAACCTTGTACTAGCTCAACACTTGTAATAACAATGAACTGTAATCTACCAGAACCATGGGGAAATTTACATTCATTCACCAATCAACGCGACTATTTAGTCAAAATTTATTTACAAAAAATCAAAAGAAAATTCACCTAACCCAGATCCTGACGTTGGGACAATAAATCAACAAATCCAGGTGAGGACCACCATGGTATAACCGACAAGGACCATTAAAAATCCCAAATTAAATAGAAGTCGATCGAAAAATTCGAATTAACCATATTTAGAAAAATTGTAAATTAGCATAGCGAGCGGCACACTAAATAAGCATTATCGATCAAGGCGAAAAAGTTCCATCACGAAAAAAAGAAAATTTATTGTTGACATTTCCCTAAAAATCATAACGGTACCTTCAAAAAATCGCGAGTATTGAAATGTAATATAATGTTAAATGTTTGGAATTTTGTTCACCCATTCGTCAGAGAATTTTCACTAGAAAATAAACCGATGACGTGGAAGGTTGGTATAGCAAGTAAAAGTGTAAAGTGCATACATACCAGTGTGTATTGCGAGTATGATATAAATAGTCAGGTCATCGACTGAATTTTAGTTTTTTGGATTAAATGAATTCGACCCGACAAGGAGATTACAAGACCGGAGGCTGTGCCTCTCACACGACTGCCCTAAAAGGGATAACGATGGAGAGAAGAACCAACACCCAGAACAGTAAAGGATTAATTTATTATTTTTCCTCATTAAAATTTCAAATTTGATTTCATGCAACCTATCTGATCAGTTCTCGATATCCAAATTTTATTAGCGAATCGTTGCACATGCCACCAATAATCCAATAGAGAAAATTAAAAAGAGCTCCTTACTGGTTAAGCAATCGCAGTGCGGAAAAAGGAAAAGATCAAATTATTATGTTGAACTCCCACGTCAGAAATAAATGATTTTTTCCTCAATTTCGTGACTTAAGAAATGAAATTATAATGTTGAATTATCCACCCCAGAAAATAAAGATTCTCGTTGACTTCATAACTTAATAAATAAGACTATAAAGGTTGAACCACCAGAACTTAAATGATTAATATCTTCCTTATCGAGTTAACAAATGACCTCAATTAAACGTACAACGCGGGAAATACTGAACCGCGCCAGACTTGAGAACTGATCAATACGATTCTCCATCGTGAGCCACCATTATGCTATCATAAATCACAAATTTTTCAGATCTAAGTCATCCGCGTAAAGGACAAAATGAATACAAATTTTTAAGCAGTTGCGCAAGACCAACATAACTAACCGGCGAGAATGACCCAACGCCTGAGGCAAAATAAATTCCGCAAGACTATTTTTCGGCAACTAGCTTCACCTCGTACAAAATCACAACTCACTTGTGCTAGATACACCCTACAGCTATGAGATGCAGACAGCCCTTACGAATAACCATAATGAAATTCTATGAACTCTAGACCCATTTTGCGCCGATCGACACAGACATCCCGTATGCTGACGAAGACTAAGACCTAACGGTATCTCACTAATTACTGCTCTAAGAGGTAGTCATCACAAACACTACCCCCCAATATCTCTGCACTGACTGCGATTTGTTTCCAAAAACTGTGTAACTATTTTGAATCCAAATCTAAGTCGACCGCGTATTCATTAAGTTATTTTATTTAGTCCCATACTCACCATATAATAATAAAATCTAATAATATTACTATTCATTTAATAGACTCATGGGTAGACGAATCTCGGATCACGATGAGATTCCAATCCCACTCCGCTGCCAGATGCAGATAGGCGATATGCGATGCGGGATTTTCGATTTCTCCGGTAAGGGAATCGAGATTCGGGCGGCAAGGAGAAACTGAGGACATCGAGTTGCCTTACGTAGCGATCAAATGTGAGCCAGGACGCAATCTGGCTTGAGAGCTCCGAGGCCAGGCGGAATATATTTTAGCAAACTTGGAAGCCCACCAAAGAAAAACCGATACACAAGTGGAACGAGCCCGCCGCCAATTAGCCCAGATCAACGAGGACATCGCAGCTGGTCTAATTCCGAGCACGGATGGGTATGCCCCTTCCTATGGCATCTCATTCGAGCTCGACAATCCCAGATTGAACCGGCCGACCCAAGCCATGAATGTGTCAGTACCGAGGAAGATACTCCCAAGAGAAATGAAGGGAGAAACCGAGACCAGGCGGACTGAGTGAGATCACTCCTACTCGCGAAGGCCAGCGACGAGGAATTCGAGGAGCTATTATAAGGATTCTCGACGATATTAAATGTGACAAAATAAATATTTTTAGTTATTTTGTTTATTCTTGTATGTGAATTTATTATCTAAAAATTAATAAAAAACTCATCAAATAAGATTAGCGTAGTTAGCATTCATCTTAACATATCTTACCAATAATAAAATTTGTTGTGCATCGGACGAATTAAACTTTTAATGACTTGCTTTTATTGTAGAAATGGACCCCTGCACCATACTAAACACGGCTCTCAAAAGTGCACGCAAGGAGAACACTGATCTCCATAGGCAATTGTTACAGCTCACTAGGGAAATCCACCAGATAAAATCAACCTGGATAGAGCGGACCAGAGCGAAAACCCTGTATCAGCGGGTAACGGCGACCCAGCGTGGATGGGCCGAAGAAAAACGACTAGGGAAGGCTCTGAAGACTCAGATTCGCGGTCTGGAGGTGGCGCTATTGGCCTGCCAGGAAGGCCAAGCCGTCACCTACCCCTGGTTTTTACACCCGCGCAATTGGCGTATCGAGCCACAACAGATGCCACCAAACCCGAGATGAAACCAGCTCAACGTCGTCCCGGAAAGATAGAACGAGCAAAACGACGAGCGATGAAACTCTAGGGGCAAATACAAACGTAACTGTCGTAATCAATAAATATTTTATTTGATCGTCTTCGTATTGTTAAATTAATCGATAGTGACCTAGGATAAACCACGCGAAGCGGTAAGGATTTTATAGAGGTTTGAAAGAAAGATAACTGATCGATTGTGAGGAACATTAATGTGAAAGGGAACAGGATGAGAAATCGCACACATACCTTCTATCGGTAGTGCGTTGAACCCACCATGGGATCGGGCCTTAGCAGTTCCTATATGGCGCTCACCTTTGGCGATCCCATAACCAGTGGTTATATCACCAACGTTGCTTGTCAATGGGTAACCATTGAGGGCAAAGATAAAATTATATTTGGGGTCAAGGTTACACAGACCATGAACCCCACAAAATTATAATTTAATTCGCACTAAATAAAAATGTAAGTGACAAATAATTTATACATAGAAATATGAAAAATAACAAAATGTTTAGTGCAATTTATATATTGACTTAAATTATTTTTCTTTTAGTCCAAAAAGAAAGAATACAATATTTTATAAAATTTGATTTTGTAGTTGTTTAAATATTTACAAGTATATAGTAACGTAAGTCTTTCATTTAAAAACTGAAAATGACATATGATGCATATGATTTTAATTTAAATCTCGAGAAAGTAGAAAATGAAACAGAAATGTCTATTCAGCGAGAACATAAATATTGGAGAGAAAATGATGCCAAACTCAGAGCAGTTCATCAGAAAGTAGCTACTTATGATGAATTCAAGTAATTCATTTATAATCTAATAATATTTCATATTTATTATAGAAATATTGTTGCTGCAAGTCATTTAAAGCCATTAAACAAAAATGAAAATTTATCTCAAATTGCACGCAAATCTAAAAGTAATCACAATTCTAATTGGAATAATATTGCAACGGAGAGTATAAATAAGGAACTTGAATTTGACTTTCAAAGAGTTAATTTAACGTCACATTTTTGAAGTCTAATAATTTTGTAATTTTAGAAATCCAATATAGAAGGAACTTTTATGGAAAGTGCAAATGATTTAAATAAGCTTTCAAATAAAGATCTCTATGAAAAAATCCATCAACTTTATAAGAGTAATGAATTAGGTGTTTTTAGCACAGAAATGCCATCGGAGTTGCTGTTGAGATACTGTCGAGCGATTACTAATACTAATCAGCATGAAAATGATGCAAAGATTAACAGAGATATTCTGTATTTCATTGCTAAAAATTCTGGTCGCCTTTCATTAACTATGGGATTTATGACCAATGACGAGAAAGCTTCCGTTCAGAAGGCAATCGAATCGATTTTCAATGATTTGCCAGAAGAAATTTCTTCAATTAATAACTTATTTAAATTGTTTTTTCTTAATTAGTTTTATTGTTGTTTAATAAATATGCTTTGATTTTATTGCGGTAGAGGGTAATATAGATTTGATTATACAATATTTTATTTATTAGTTCAATTAACATAACTTTTAACGTTTAAACTTTATTTAAAGTAAAAAGGAATTTATTCATTCTTCATTATTTCCTCTATTATCTCATGTACAAAAGTAAACATTATTTATTAATAAATAAACATTAAATGCATGCTTCATTACATTAACCTCAAATTAAATGAAGGTTAATTTAATATCCACCGAAAGATCAGTAGGATGAATATCAATTTTAACTGGGCATTTCTCGTTATTATCAATCCAGTACGCATAGTGACAGGTTTACTAAACTAAAGCTTAGGGCCTCAAAATTTTAAGAAAAAATTTGAACAGGAAATTTTTTAATGCTACCCATTAAAATTTATTAAAATTCACCTTTAGCGATCAAAAGTTGCCTAGATCGCTGCCGGTTTTCATAGCCTCTTTATTCCTTTAGAAAGCAATTAGGATATTTTGATCAATTAAAAACGATAGATCAGACGATTTTATTCGCTAATTAATTATTAATATGACACCTTTTATTATCTTGAGCGTTTGGATCGCTTTCAGGTTCTAAATTATTTATATTTTTAATACAATAGTATGATTAAACAAAAATATAAATCACTTATTGTAAACCTAAGACTCTAAATGATTGTTGCACTTGGGAAAGTGACATGATTTATTGATACTCCACTAATTGATTAGTTTAGACTTCAGTCACACCAACTCGTGATGAGAGGTAAATTTATTTTGATTATTGGTTTTAGATTTTTGAAATTTCAATTTTTTTCTTTAGAAAAGCTTGTTTATTTCTCAGCGGATTATTCTCGTTATCAGGATGTTTATGACTTTTTTAAATATACTTGGTGAGTTAATTTTTTAAAGATTATTAAATGTCATCTCGAGGTATTGTTGTCTTTTTATTTTTCTTTTTTATATTGGTTTTGGAGTAATATTTACATTTTTATTTGGTAACAAATAAGTTGAGAAACAACTATTCTATTTACTAATACAATCATAATTTTTTTGTCGTCACCATAAAAAAATTAATAATTTTTTAGTTTTTGTAATTTTGACTTTCATTTTATTTCTCAGTTGTTCTTTTCTTTCTTTAAAGAAACCCTGACCTTTGATGTTGAAGAATGTTCCATGGTAAGATAAATAAATAAAAATTAAAGTAAATATAAATAATAAATAAAATAAAGCGCTAAAAAATTAATTTTTTAAAAATTTTATAAAACTAAAATTTAAACAAAACTTCATTAAATTCTCAAAAAAATATTTTAAAATTTTTAATATAACTATTTTACATTTATTTTTATTCTGCATCACAAAATTGCAATAACTAATATTAATCAATTCGCTAAGTCGACTTTGGTTAAAAATTTGAGCACAGAAATGATGGGCAGTCATTCCAATGTATGTAGCATTGCACCCATGACATATATATTGATAACCAAGATCCGAACAAAATCTAAATAGGATTTGAAATCCACACAAAATTCAGACAATAATTGTGTTCACTGATATTAATCAATTCTTTCAGTCGATATTTTTAATAAATAATAAAAATATCGTAATCAATTGAATTATTAACATAATTTCACGGGCAACTAAGTAGTAAAATCTAATGTTTTTTTATTAACAATAATGAGTTCGAATGGATAAGAGTTGGATTAGAAGTGCTCGATTGCAAAGGATATCTAAAACATTTTATCAATAAAACTCATAATTACAAAATAATATAAATTGTTTAAGAAAATTTCTGGATTGTAATAGCATTTGTGATACTTTTAAAAATGAATTTAGCTGCATTTAATTTTTTCGAATATCTATGTATATATTACTAAAATAATTCAGACATTTATATATGGAATTTTTCTCTTTGTTCAACGTGTTTCTTTACGGACAATTACAATAATACAATTGCTTTTCCTTGGATAAATTTTTGATCGTTTTTCTTTTTAAATAAATAATTAAATAAATTTGGCAACGATTTTAATTAAAAGATAACGCCAATAAAAAACTTTTCGTACGATATATTTCGATAGCATAACTATCATCTTCAGGTACTCAAAACCAACTAAATATATTATGAATTAACATTTAATTTAAACAAATTTTTTTTTATTAATTTAATTTTGTAATAAATAAATATTTATAAAATATATTCAAATAACTTTTAATTAATTTAAAATTTCATTTATATTATAACTTTTTAAAGTTGTTAATAAAGAATGGATATTCTAAATCATTTTTATTGTTGATGATAAAAGAGACTGTTGATAAATTGATTAAAAATCCTAAGGATCCATGTTTTGGAAAGTCTGAGTGTAATTTGTCAAATGGGTGTGAATTGAGTGTTGATCTAAATAATAGTAAAAATGGATATAAAAAAATTGAGCCTAAATATGTGTTAGTATTGCCGTACTCTGAAGGTTTGCCAAATTATAAAAGGAGGTTAAGTAAGCAGATGGGAAATTTAGAATATAAGATCGTTTCTAATTCGTGTAAGGTACGCAAAATGTTTATTAATAAATCAAAAATTCTGGTTGGATTGTGTTCTGATCTCGTTTATCAATTTACATGTAATGGGTGTAATGCCACATACATTGGAGAGACTTCCCGTCATCTCTGTACTCGAGTTCTTGAGCATTGTCGATTGAAGGGTTTGACCAATATTAGTGAGTGCAATAGAGGCTGTAAAAGTGGAATAGGAATGTCTGATTTTAGAATTTTGTTGAGAAATTTTAATAATTATTGGGAACGCATGATATGTGAAGCATTGTTGATAAGGTCATTGGATCCAAAGATTAATGTGCAAAGTGCTGTGACTACGAATGTTTTTAAATAGTTTACGTATGTTAAATCATGTTTATGTATTGTTTTTAAAAAAAAACTTTTTTGTTTTATTATTAAAATAATTGAAATTTTAAATTACATTACTTTTTTTAAAAAGTTATAATATAAATGAAAGTTTAAATTAATTAAAAGTTTTTCTTTTTGTTTTCTTTTGTTTTCTCGAATTATTACTTCTTTCTGGTTTTTCATAACACATTTCCTTCGTATATATCTAGTATTTAGTCTTTCCCCATGACCTGACATCAACCAACAGGTGGTCGGATGGCGGGGTTTATTGGAAGAAGGAGCTGAGCAAGCTGACTACCTTCACACTGCTTTCTTTCCACCTAATTACTAGCACGAAACTAGATGGTGAATAATAATTTCATTTTCTTAATTCATGTTGTAACCTTTCGAAACACAGTTTATTTTTGGCATAAATAAAACTCTATATATTATTAATTCCTGAACATATAACATTTTTTAAAATTTAAATATAGTTTCGAAGTGCATTTTATCATTACGAGATTCAAAATTCATGAATATAAATTCCATACAGAGAATACCGATCTTTAACTCGTGAGTACATTCACAATCCCACGAAGTGAAAATGCGAATATACACATGATTTCAAGAGTCTTATCGTGGTTAGGGAAGTGAATTCGATTAGAGAGATACTATCAATACCTAATAAATATTACTTTAATGTGCAAAGTGCTATGAATACGAATGTTTTGAATACTTTTAAATAGTTTGGGTATGTTAAATCGTGATCAATGTTCATGGGATTCTTTTATCAACAACCATTAAACATTGAGGATATACAAGGATATTATCATGATAAAACTTTCCGATGGTTTCCCAAAGGTTTAACAGCAGCCATAGAAATTTGGATCACCTTTTACTGGAAACCACCAACTGGAATACATTTCTGACGTCGTTTTTGGTGGGTATCCTGTGGTTATTTTATTTTATGCGCGTATCTGATGGGAATCCCTTGAATGTGGTTTCAAATCTTATTTTGTTTTACCCATCAGTTATCAAGCCATTTGAAAATTGACCTTGATCTTGAAAGACGGCTAACTCATAGTTTACTACTTTTTAGTAATAAAATTTGTTGTACAATAAAGAAAATGGTTCTGTTTGTATCAACAGAATTCAAAGCGTAAGGAGAATTTGAAAATAATCAGAAAACATCTTTGTATTTAAAATAAACATTAATTATTTTTGTTATTGATTTTTAGCACAAACTATCGTAGCAAATAGAATAGGTAAAACCACCGACAAGCCAACAAAGATTAGCTATGTTGATGACGAGGCTGAGAGTAACAGACGTATTTTACTTTTGAAAAACCCGGTTTCGGGACCAAGTGGAAAATATCAGGCACCGCTGCATTTACATTCAGCTTAGCACAGCACTAGAAGATTTTGGGGTTATAAAATTAATAATATTTTAAGGAGTAACAAGGTGAAATAGCTTCAAGTCTGTTAATGCAATAGTATAGAAAATCAATAAATTATCTAATTTGAACTAAAAAAATCGTGGGAGTTATAGATTACGCGATGGTGAAGATCACAGTGATAATCGATTCTTTAGGGAATAATTAGAAAGCGTCGAAAAGACAAGGAAAATTAAGAAACATAGAATCGTTAATTAATTAATAAATAAATTAAAGGAAAACCCGAGCTGGGTAAACAATACGAAAAGTAAACAAAAAGGAATGAAAAAAGCCATTATCATGACACTAAAATTAATAGCGAAAAAAAAAGTGAAAAAAATATTACGAAAGAGGCTATGAGTATGCAAATTAATCATTCCTTGAAGACTAAAAACATGAAAGAAAACCGCAAATCCAAGGTTGTGAACTGTTGTGGATTGTTTTGGTCATTAATCAAAAAGATTGTTACCACAATATAGGGAAAGCCAAAATCAGAAAAAGTCGGCATTTTGCCTCAGATAAGGATGAAGAAACTAAAAGTAGGATTGAGTACTTAGATTTACTATTAGAGATTGAGAATTTAAATTGGGTATTAGAATTAGAGTAGTAAAAGAATTAAAAGAACTCAGTAAGTCAAATACAAATCGAATCGTGGATCAAATTGGTAGAAGGTGATTATTATTATGAAGGGTATAGAACCTATTAATCACAGCGAGACTTACCAGATAATCAGAATGGACAGTTTCTTTGTGATATTTGAATTTTCGTGATTCATAGATTGTGTATTTAAATTGTGAATACTAAAACGCCTGGAAGTGTTTGTTTGATAGTTTCTTATAGAAAACATGGATTCAATGTCAGTGACTATTATTATTTAATTTATTAAAACCGAACAAAAAACAACTAGTTTTTCACAATTACACAATTCACTACTTACACCCCCCCAATCCATATTACCCAAAACTTTGCAGACTCCAGATAAATACCTTCTCTGTCTGGTCACAAACAAGGTTTGAATTTCAAGATTGGATTTGCACGATTAAACAATACTATTGTTTAAAATTTTACATTTTTACCGCCTATTTTTAGTCTTGTTAAATCAAGAATTTAAAATGACAATTTGTAATTAATTCAAATCAACAAATAAATGAGCAAAACGAGCCACATAAACACTCACAACAAATTCAGCACCCAAATTCACCAAGATCAAATATGCAAATTAGTGGTTCACAAATTACTCTACTGATGCTAATCGGATCACTATTTCATGCAATGATTATTCATTATATTAAACGTTGTCACAATTGACGTCGAAATTGAAATGAGAAAATTTATATTTTTTGCGTTCTTTGCGATTTTCGGAGAATTTTCAACAAAGGTTTGTTTTAACAGAACATTTTTATGATAATTTGAAGCAAAAAATTCAACTTAAGTGCGGCTTTATCGAAACTGACAATGAATATGAAATACATGTAACAATTGAACAGTATCAAAATTCAAGAAATCGTTTAGAAAACGGCAAAAATTGCGAATTATTTGCAAGTTTAGACAAATGTGATCCGAAATTTATTGCTGCAGTTTATAAGTAAAAAATTATTTTTGTTATGCCTAAAAGAACTTTTCAGTTTCACGATTTTACTGGAAAGTTTTGCCAGCAGAACATTTAACAATGCCGATTCAATTCGTGAAGTTGGCTCTTTTTCTTTTGAAGGAGCAAATATACCGGTAAAATATTATTTCAAAGAATAAACAAATCATTAATAATGATAATAATAATAAAAATAATAATATTAATAATAATTATTATAAAAATAATAATAAAAATACAACTACTACTAATAATAATAAAAATAAAAACAATAATAATAATAATAATAACAATAATAATAATAATAAAAACAATAATAATAATAATAATAATAAATAACTGCCTCTACTGCACTTCCTGCTTACATCAGATGAAAATGAATTTTGTAACTTTATTAATAATTAAAGAGAACAGCAATCCAAAATATACATTTAGCTACAATATATTTCGACTAATTAACAGTCATTGTCAGGTACTTCGCCTTGAACTTTAAAATATTTAGAACAAATCATTATTACTTAAACCAATTTCTGCTTTTAAATTCTCAAAACATTTTATCAAAAATTAAAAATTTTGCTTTTTCTTTAAAATCACAAATTTTACAAAATTTAAAAAACTTTAATTTTCTAAATCTTACAAAACAGAGACTTTAACAAAATTTAAATAAAATTTTCAACGAAATATTTAAAAAAATTTTTACCAAAACTATTTTACACTTAGTTTCATCCTGCATCAAAAAATTGCGCTTACTAATATCAATCAATTCCATCAGAACTAAATTAAAGTCATTTCCGCTCTCAAGGTTTCGATCACAGTCGACTGATTAATTAAATTGAATTAACATTGTTTAATTAAAATTCTTATCACGCTACGGCAACACAATGTAAATTTACATAATTTCAATGGAAAATGTAGGTTATTTTGGTTATATTTTACAATATTTTAATCATTTATATTTTTCTAACATAATTATTTTTGTTTTAAGGATTAGTTAATTTACCATTTTATTTGAATTCAGGAAACTTTAAAGGTGAAAGTTGATATTCTGGACGAAGATCTTCATCGCAACGAAATTATTCTGAACGAAATACGATTCATCAAATTAAGAAATAAGACAAGGAAAGTAGTCGAGTTCAGTAATATTTACACTAGGTAAATTGATCAAATGATTCAAAATTTCATTGTTTTATTCAGTGTTATTCTGACTTTCTCAGTTTCTTATACTTCACATTCCGTGACAACTCCTTCAACGTTTGGATTTTAGACATAATAAACTTGAATAACATTTATTTTTTAGTAAAATTCACAAAAAAAAATTTTCAACAACAAATAGAAGTAAATTTTATTGTTTTGTTATTGATAAATGAAATAAATATTATTTATCAACATTTATAATTACCGTTGTACGAATATATCGTATGTCCGTAGACAACTTGTATTAACATAAAAGTAGTGACTTATTTAAATTTTATTTTTTTTATATACTACTTATATCATCAGTAATTTATTATAATAAAATTATAAATCACTGAATATTTTGTTTTATTTATAAATCATCAACATATTAATAGCCAACATATTAATACGTACGTTCGTAACTTTTATTGATGTTGGTATAGTTATGCATAGCGATACTGTAATAAATCAACATTCTCATAGCAAATGTTATTATAAATTGTGTTAGAGTATCATATAATTTTTCACGGGTTAATTAATAATAATAATAATAGTAATAGTAATAATAATAATAATAATAATAATAATAATAATAATAATAATAATAATAATAATAATGATAATGATAATAATAATTATAATAATAATAATAGTAATAATAATAATAATAATAATGGTATTAATAATAATAATAATAATAATAATAATAATAATAATAATAATAATAATAATAATAATAATAATAATAATAATAATAATAATAATAATAATAATAATAATAATAATAATAATAATAATAATAATAATAATAATAATAATAATAATAATAATAATAATAATAATAATAAATAATAATAATAATATCTAAAATTCCAATTATTTAAAGATAAATACAAGTGTTTAATTTCAAACTTAAATTAATATTTAATAGTAAATTTTCTCTTTACAAGTCATTTTGACATTTTAAGCAATTTAAAAAAATTCAAATACAAATGCAAAACAGCCTTTCAAATAAAGGCAAATCTTAAATTCCAGTTAAATTTTATTTAGATCATTTTTATTTCTATCCAAAATGTTTCTATCAAAAATAGACTCTTATCAAGATGATTTCAAATAGAAAAGGATTATATTATAACTGAAACCTTTTCCTTTATACTTCGCAGCAAGGGGATATCTTATTATTTACTTGTTTAAATATAAATAATAATAATAATAATAGGCATCTCAACGTATATTTACACATATGAAACATTTTGGTCAGCAATCATACATTTAAACATGCTATATATTTTATATAAAATTATATTTAAATTTATTTTAAATTATTATACTCACATCTGACAATGCCTTTAAAATATTAGACAGATTTTCCCAATTTTTATTATTCAAATCAACTGAGTAGTAGGATGTGAACCCGTCAGATACAAACCTCCTTTGGCTTGCGTAATTATTACGTAACATTTGACCTATGCATGCGCTGTTGCTACCGGAGATTGACCTCTGTCCACTAGTTGCTACCTAGTAATTGACCTTTGGTCAGTGACCTCATGATTACGTCACTTGACCTCTGGTCAGTACACTTATTATACCACTGATCAGTCACACTTATTATGTCACTGGTCACTACCTGGAGACACACTTATTACCTAACCCTTATTATGCCACGTAGTTGTGGACCAACATACCTACCTTCTAGCTACTTCCACACACCTACCTTGCTGTTATTATGTCACGTAGTTGTGGACCAATACACCTACCTTCTAAAATCTTCCACACACCTACCTTCTTCCACACACCTACCTTCTAGAACCTTCCAAACACCTACCTTGCTGTTATTATGTCACGTAGTTGTGGACCAACACACCTACCTTCTAGAACCTACCACACACCTACCACATTCCGCACACCTACCTTCTTGAACCTTCCGTTCTTAAACATTTCACACACACACACCAACCAATGATCCGCACCCATCCATACCAATCCATACCAATCCACACCAATCCGCACCCATTCATACCCATCCGTACCCATCCGCACCAATCCATACCAATCCGCACCCATCCGCACCCATCCATACCAATCCATACCCATCCGCACCCATCCATACCAATCCATACCAATCCGCACCCACCCGTCGTAGACTTAGCAAAATCACTTACTAGTACTATTCAAAATTTTATTAAATATAACAAGTTTGTTTCACAGTGAAAAGAATATGCTCAACATGAAGCATGCAATTCATACTGCAATCGTAGTAGAGAAATATGAATTCAAATGTAAGTTATTAAGTATC
This sequence comes from Schmidtea mediterranea, assembly GCA_022537955.1. Taxonomy (NCBI): domain Eukaryota; kingdom Metazoa; phylum Platyhelminthes; order Tricladida; family Dugesiidae; genus Schmidtea; species Schmidtea mediterranea. The sequence goes on along the minus strand of CM039679.1, from coordinate 223,816,805 downwards.
TGATCAATCAGTTTCTTCTGCAATCGGCGTCTTCTGAATTTTCTTTTGCTTGATCTGATATGATGATTCATCGGCGTCGTCATCCGGCATTGCAAATATAAATTATGCAGTAATAAATACTACGAACTAAGCTCTGATTTGATTTTCTAAGTTTTCTAAATTCAATTACGACTTTTACAAAGGCAAAGGTCAGGTTAATAATATTGAATTTAAACATAAATTACGAATGTAGTCGGAATCACTTCAAACAAAAAAAATAATTCTGATCTCAATGAAAAAGTTTAAGTTAGTTTAAATATCCATTATTTTAAATTAATTGCAGAAGTCTGGTTGAATGCCGTGCACATGGTAATACCATATTTTAGCTGAGTGCAAGATATTGCTCATTGCACATTCTTTAAGCAGACCTTCTGTTTGAAGTGGTTCAATGCCAAGTTTACAAATAAGATCATAAGTTTATGGAGGAATCGACCCTAATGCCCCAATAATACAAGTGTAAAGCTCTACCTGATAATCAGGTTTGGCTACCTGTAATTCACTCTGAAGCAAGCTATATTTCTCAATATTTGCCTTATCAGTCAACTCAAAATGTGAAACAGAATCCATTGGAATTTTAATATCAACCATGAATATTCTTTTTCTTTGAGTATCAGTTATTATAAGATCGACGCGTTGTTTAGAATTCAGGACAAGAGAACAAGAATGGTCAACCACGACAATAAAATTAAGATTTTTAGATTATTCGTTATTATCTTTATACAGTCATTTTGTCTCTCTAATGTCAGTATTTGGTGAATCTTACATGACTATAAAGCATGAGACATAGTTTCATCCTCTTTCTCACAACGTCTACAAAGTCTAGAATCCCCTTTTATATTAGGCTTTGCATTGATGTTAAGTGTATTAGTTCGCGCTCGATGTATAAAGTTCCATGCAAATTCGCCAAGTTTACTTTTAAAAATTGCTTTATTTATTTGAGGAGATAATTTTATAGCCGCTGCAATCATGTCGCTTTTATTACTCAGTTGCCACTTTTGCATATATGAGTCGTACAAATCAGAGTGAAATATCTTAGAAATTGCTTTTCGAAACTTAGTCGTAAGGATGAAAGTTCCATGACTCTTTGTTATCAGATATAAAAATACTTGCTCTTTAACAATATGAAAAGATATGGAAATTGAGTGTTCTCTTTTAAAGTAAATTATTGAAGTACGTGCACGTTGAAATCTCGTTTTTTTCCACCATGATTCAATTTAGTTTCAGCACTATTAATCCAATCAAAACTTTGTTGTAATGCAGCCTCTTTGATTCCAAGACGAGGACCCGTTACAAACTTTAGAGAGTCAATATTAACTTTTCTCGAGTAATCGCAATTGGAAGTAAAGAGTCGGAAAAAGTGCACAATTGTATGAGTGTGATATTCATCAAGCAAATCGACACACGAAGCACCACCATTTTCAGTTGAGTTGTATAAATAAACTGTCTCAGAATTGTGCGACAAGTTCAAAATTCTTCTCAGATGGCCACGCAATTTACTTGAGTTATTGCCACAAGAATTAGTATTTCCTTGAGAAACTGATAAAGCCATAGTTTTAATTTCACGTATTCGGAATGCAAATGTTAGTCGAGAATGAATAAAAATCTTGTAGGCCTTGAGTTTTTGCCAACCAAATAAACCGGAATCTGCAATTTTCTTTGTGTCACTAACAACTTTATCAAGAATTGCATAGAGACTTTGATCATTATCCTCGCCTACTGGAACACCAAGATATTGATAAAATTCTTTTGACAACAACTTTTTGATCTCCTTTTAATTTATCAAGATATCACCATTGATGTTAACTCTGGGAAGCTGCATGTAGCCACACTTCTCCGGTCGGTATTCAAATCCTATTTCTGTAGCAGCTTCAACAGCAACATCAACAATTTTTTGAAGGTTCTCGACATTGTTTGCAACAAGTGCAATGTCATCTGCATAAGCTAAAACTTGAACGGGCGAATCACCAATCATAAATGGTTCAATACATGATCTACTTATTGCTTCAAGAACAGGATTAATGGCAATCGAGAAAAGAATCATTGAAAGAGGACATACTTGTTTAACTCCTATTTTGGTTGAAAGATTAGGTGTTACAATTCGGCCACAGCTGTAGAAAACTTGAGTGTCGGTGTAAAGTAATTTGACAATAGTAATAAATTCTTCGCTAACGCCAATAGTTTTCAGAACACTCCACAAGTAGTCATGAGGAACAATTCCAAATGCGTTCTTAACATCTAACCAAGCAATAGCTAATGGGGAATTCTTGCTATATTTCGAATGCTCAAGTGCAGAAGAAAGTATTGAACTGTGCTCGACACAACCTTCATGGGCAGAGCCACCCTTTTGTCCAATATGCAAAATATCGTTACAAATCACCCATGATGATAGGCGTGTAGTTAAAATAGACGCAAAGACTTTATAAATAACAGACAGCAGAGCTATTGGTCACCAAGAAAAATAGACTCTTATCAAGATGATTTCAAATAGAAAAGGATTATATTATAACTGAAACCTTTTCCTTTATACTTCGCAGCAAGGGGATATCTTATTATTTACTTGTTTAAATATAAATAATAATAATAATAATAGGCATCTCAACGTATATTTACACATATGAAACATTTTGGTCAGCAATCATACATTTAAACATGCTATATATTTTATATAAAATTATATTTAAATTTATTTTAAATTATTATACTCACATCTGACAATGCCTTTAAAATATTAGACAGATTTTCCCAATATTTATTATTCAAATCAACTGAGTAGTAAAATGTGAGCCCGTCAGATACAAACCCCCCCTTGGCTTACGTAATTATTACGTAACATTTGACCTATGCACGCGCTGTTGCTACCCGGAGATTGACCTCTGTGCACTAGTTGCTATCTAGTAATTGATCTTTGGTCAGTGACCTCATGATTACATCACTTGACCTCTGGTCAGTACACTTATTATGTCACTGGTCAGTTACACACTTATTATGTCATTGGTCAGTCACACTTATTATGTCGCTGGGCACTACTTGGAGACTGTTACCTAACTGCTATTGTGTCACTGGTCACTACATGGAGACACACTTATTACCTAACCCTTATTATGTCACGCAGTTGTGGACCAACACACCTACCTTCTAGAACCATCCACACACCTACCTTCTAGAACCTACCACACACCTACCACATTCCGCACACCTACCTTCTTGAACCTTCCGTTCTTAAACATTTCACACACACACACCAACCAACGATCAACGATCCGCACCCATCCATACCAATCCATACCAATCCACACCAATCCGCACCCCCATCCATACCCATCCATACCCATCCGCACCCATCCGTACCCATCCGCACCCATCCGTACCCATCCGCACCTATCCGTACCCATCCGCACCCATCCATACCAATCCATACCAATCCGCACCCACTCGTCGTAGACTTAGCAAAATCACTTACTAGTACTATTGGTATTATTATTATACTTTTTACTTCATATAAATGTAAGAGTTTTGTTTACCTCATAGATTCATGTTACTTGCATGTGATATATTAAAATATATTATGCTAAGTGGACATATATGATAAATTAATATACTAGCTATTATTCAATACCTTATTACCTTATTATACCTTATTAATACCTTATTATGTGAAATTATCAGTAATATATCAATTTTAAGGAGGATATTATGGTTAAATATCAAGTATGTACAGATAAATATAGGGTCTTTAATGAAAATGATTAGTAATATATCGATTTAAAGTAGATATTTTCGCTAAATATTGAGTATGTGCAGAAAAATGTAGAGTTTTGCATGAAATGCTCAGTAATATATCAATTTTATACGGATACAAAATCATTGTTTAAACATAGTTTGAAACGAAAAAGCACCATAAAATCTGAAATACTTGAAAAATATTTATTAAAGATGATTTACAAATTGGACTAGGGTTAAGTGACATTATTGTTGAACCAGAATTGAATATGATTTACTACGCTCACATCGAATTATAAAAGTGAACATCGGAAGATATAATGCTAAGGAAATAGTTCTTCCATCTTCTCTTTTGGAAAAATTAAAAATTACATTAAATGAAATGAAACATTCAAAAGTTCAATTTGGAGTCCAAGTAGAATTTGAAAAAGATGGGGAACTCAAAGTAGTTAGTATATCAAATCGCGCTGCATCAGTGACTACAACTTTTCTTGATATTGGTATAAGAAAATAAATGAAAAGATTGTTGAACGAACAGAAGTAGTTGGAAAATAAACCGAATAATAGAAGTAAATTTCAAGGTAACCAAAGTTTCTAATACATCTAGGTTATCTGGACATAGTTATATTACAACACCTAAAGCTCTAATAGGTAAAAAGGTAATAGTTAACTTACAAAATACCAATAATTTATGTTTCATATATAGAGTTTTGGCTGCATTGAAATCTGATAAAATCAAGAAAGATAAAGATAGAAAATATTTACCGTATATGAATGACTTGGTATACGATCCTAACGATATGTAAATGAAACTGTGTGATATTCCAACTTTTGTGAAGAAAAATCCTGGTTTAGCAATTAATGTAATGATTTAACGAAAATTTTGAGGATAGAGAAGAATTTATAATGAAGCATCCATATTTAAATATAATTCACCGAACAAAAGTAACTGGATTGGATCAAATTTATTTATTATTGATAAAGGAGGGGGGAAAATATCATTATACTGCAGTAACTAATTTACAATCCTTGATGAATTGTCATAAAAATAATGATTTTAATGTTCGAATTTGTTGCAAATGGTGTGAAAATTGTTTAAATGGATTTCGTAAGCCAAAATCCTTTGAAAAACACCAAGAGTTATGTAAGAAAAATCAGTTGGGTACTACGCTATATACATTACCAAAAGATAAATATTTGGAGTTCAAAAACGATAACACCTCCTTTCGTTATCTATGCAAATTTTGAATCTATTTTACCAAAAGATAACATTTATTTTCAAAAACATTTGCCAATTTCTGATGGACTCTTATTAATCAACAACTTCACTGATATGACAAGTTACCATCATTTCATTGGTCAAAACTAGGTTTATGAATTTTTGAAGAATATTCATTTGATAATTGTGAATATTGTTATTTGTGTAATAAGAACATAGTAGATAAGGTTAGAGACCATGACAATTTTACAGGAAAATATATTGGTCCACCATGTAAAAGTTGTAATGTTAATAGGAGCATCAAAGAATTATTACTTGTAGTGTTTTACAATGCATATAATTAGATTCGGATAAGTGTTAAATAAAATAAGTCGGGTTAAAATTGTTAACTATTTCTTCACATAGGGTTAAAATTCTTAACCTTTTAAATAACTTTATAAAAAACCATGTAATAGTTTATCCATAAATTTATCGAAAAGTATTATAATATACCTAGTTTGATCATAAACTATTGAAATATTTAATAGGTATCACCTGATGAATTTTTAATGGTTATTTAATCAATTTTGGTTACATAAAGCTTTAATATCCGAAATTATCGGTTACTTTCATTTGTAAACCCAGTGACTTATTTTCATAAAAACACTAAAATAGTTGTTACAACGAATTTAGTTGATGGTATCGCTAATAATTTATAGAGTCGAATGAACTTGTAAATTAGTATCCGACTAACTTGGTGAATTATTATCAAAATATTGAATTTTTATTAGAAACAATATATTTGCTATAAATTGATAGAATTTGGTTAAGTATTTACATGTAAATAATCGTATGATGGGTTATTTTCATTAACTTTATAAATCCAATGTTTAAATCTTATTTTTAATGAGTTATTTTCAAATTCTTACATCAGTGGTGTGTCGGTAATAATTCGTTGAGGGGTTCAACTCCTATCTTTGGCGAATTATTTTTTATTTTCAAAATTAAATTTTTTAATAGAATATAAATCTGTATAATTTATTTGATGTAAATTAAAAATTTTATAGAAATTGGTAAAGTAAATCTTGTATAATTTAATTTTTTACATTTAATTAAGTTGAAATTTTAAACTTGTTGAATTATTTTCTTAAAATATTGTAAATCCAGTGTTCAAATTTAAGTTTTGAGTGACTTATTTTTAATTAAATAAACTATCAATATACTATAATAGTTTTAAACTTAAATTTTCATGAAAATTATTAAAGTTTTATGATTATTTTGATAAAATTGTTACGTAATATATTACTATCAAATTAGTCAGTAAGCTAAAGCATTTAGGATTGAACATTTATTTTAAGACACGTTTGATGATAATTTATTATGTTTAATCATTATTTTATAATTTATTATGTAATAATATAATTAACAATTGAAAATTTCATGTAAATATAATTTTTTAATATATCACATGCAAGTAACATGAATCTATGAGGTAAACAAAACTCTTACATTTATATGAAGTAAAAAGTATAGTAATAATACCAATAGTACTAGTAAGTGATTTTGCTAAGTCTACGACGGGTGGGTGCGGATTGGTATGGATTGGTATGGATGGGTGCGGATGGGTATGGATGGGTATGGATGGGTGCGGATTAGTGTGGATTGGTATGGATGGGTGCGGATCGTTGATCGTTGGTTGGCGTGTGTGTGTGAAATGTTTAAGAACGGAAGGTTCAAGAAGGTAGGTGTGTGGAAGATTCTAGAAGGTAGGTGTGTTGGTCCACAACTACGTGACATAATAACAGCAAGGTAGGTGTGTGGAAGTAGCTAGAAGGTAGGTATGTTGGTCCACAATACGTGACATAATAAGGGTTAGGTAACAAGTGTGTCTCCATGTAGTGACCAGTGATATAATAACAGTTAGATAACAGTCTCCGAGTAGTGACCAGTGACATAATAAGTTTGTGACTGACCAATGACATAATAAGTATTTACTTACCAGTGGTCAAGTGACGTAACCATGAGGTCACTGACCAAAGGTCAATTACTAGGTAGCAACAGCGCGTGCAGAGGTCAAATGTTACATAATAATTACGTAAGCCGAAGGGGTTTATCTGACGGGCTCACATCCTACTACTCAACTGTAAAATAAAACTTGAAGAATTCAATAATGCATTTTTATATTCTGAGCGATGTCAACATACTGCAATTAAACACTTACTATTTAATATTTGTGAGATAAATCTAATATTTAATTTATATTTATAAAAAATATGTACATTAATTTTATTATGTTATATATTAAATAGTTTGTGTATGATTGCTATATGTTGACATCGCTCAGAATATGAAAATACATAATTAAAATTCTACATGTTTTATTTAACAAGTGTGTTTAAATAATATAGAGTTTGGAAAATCTTTTAAATATTGTTAATGAATAGAAATAAGAATTTAAGTAACATTAATATGGCGACCACGTCAATGCTTCAATTTTCCAAGCCACCAGAAATGTTCAATGTTTGTTATGACACAGAAAAATTCTTGGATGAAGCAGAAAAATTCTTTAAATTAACACAGACAGCCGAGGAACATCGTGGGATTTTTATTAAAGCTTTTTTGTCCATTAAAGCTAAAAGAAAATACGAAGCAACAAATGATGAAGAAAGTTATTAGATTAGAATGCAAACATCATTTGTGAAACCGGCTAACTTAGCAAATGATTTAAATGCTGCTTTAGCATACAGAAAAGGATCAGATTCAACAAACGATTTTTTCAGAAAAATAGAAAAATTTTGTCAAAAATATTCTGAGGTATTATTTAAATGTAGAAGATTTAAAGATATTTTTATTCAAAATACTCTAGTAGATCCAGATGTTAAAAAAGATATCAAAATGCTAGATTTAAAAACTGTTGATAAAGTCAAAGAAAGAAATATTAAATATGATGAAGTAAAACGTAAAATAAAAACAGGAAATATCGCCACTATCCAAGATAAAAATTAATTGAAAAGTTATGCAAAAGCCTCAACAATGAAACAGAATCCATACTGGGACCAAAATAGATCACAGAATAACCAATACAATAACGGTTTCAATCTTAGACGTTCAAATTTTAATAGAAGATTTCCGGAAGCATATAATCACAATACGAGAAAAGAAAGTGAAGGATCAGGTTTTATATATGATAAGCAGCAAAATTATTTACAAAATCAAAATGAATTTTAAAATAGAAGAATCCAAGGAGCAACTAACCAGCCAAAAAGATGTTGGGCATGTAGAGAGACAGGACATATTCAGGCTAATTGCCCAGATGTTACTTTAAACCATTGTAAAAAAATGGTAATTTCAAATGTCAATGCTACGAGATAAATCAAAAGATTATATATCCGAATAACAGATATTTAGCAACAGTTTGAGAAGATTTCGATCAAAGATAAAGACCCAAACTAATACGCCCCATCATTATGAAAGGTGATTGGGGCAATCCATTGAATGTAAATAATATTTTGAGCGATGATTGTATGGAGTTGAATGATTGTGATTGCATGAATGATTTAATTTATTTGATTTTAGTTTTAATTTAAAATATACTAATAATTGTAATAATATAATATTATAATACTGATAACATAGATAACTTGAAAAAATATATAAATTGTATGGAAATACTCACACCTTCTGTTACCAACCCACGTGAAAATACTTGATTTATAATGCAATCCGAAATTTGTGAATTAGATAGAAAGATGAATTTTATTATTTATGACTATATGGATGGGAGATTGAGTGTTAAAATTGAGATAAACAGCATAAAAACTAGGTGTATGCTGTATACAGGTGCTAAAATTAGTGTAATTGAATATGGTGCTATAAACAAATTAGCAAAACTAAAAATAGTAAAAACCAATTTTGGAATTGAAATATGCAAATGAAAGCAAGATAACTGTGTTGGGAATGACTTTATTTAGTACAAAAATTGGAAATCGAGTAAAAGAAGTAGAATTTTATATTAATAAAGGAGTAAAGCCAAAGGTCATAAGGGGTATAAATTTATTAAAAGAGTTTAGTATTTATCTAAAAATGAGTATGGATAGAAAAGTATATATAAATTATGTAGAAGAAAGTAAAGAAATATTAGATAAAGATATAAAAACACTTTTGAAGGATTACGAATGCGTATTTATGAAACACAAATGGGGATATCGGTAAGACGTCTATGATAAAACACGAAATTATAACGACAGGACCGCTTATAGCAATTAATCCAAGACGGAAAACAGTGTATTTAATAAGTAAAATTGATTTAAATATCATAGAAATGGAAAAGAATGGAATTATAGAAAAGTGTGAATCGCCATGGAATTCACTTTTAGTTTGTGTTAAGTAAAAAGGAAAAGATGATATTAGAATTTGTTTGGATTTTAGAGCTCTCAATTTAGTAGCTCAGAGACCAATATTTCCAATACCAAGTACGAATGAAATGATGGATTTTTTGAATGGTTCCAAATATTTTACGACACTAGATTTAGGAAATGCATATTATTAAGTATAATTAGAGAAAGAGTCTAAATTAAAGACAGCATTTGCGACAAAGAATGAACAATATTGCTTCAAGAGAATGCCTTTTAGAATTGCTGCTGCTCCGGCAACGTTTCAAAAGCTGATGAATAAAGTATTAGGTACTCTAAATTGGAAGGAAGCTGTAGTTTATTTAGATGACATATTAATTTTTTCTGGAAGTAAAGAATAATAAACGTATTGGAAAGAATTAAAGAAGCAAGATTAAAATTAAGTTAAGATAAATGTCATTTCCTGAGAGAAGAAACAAAGTTCCTGGCATATTATAAATAAAGCTGGCATTCGAACAGAAGATAATAAAATAGAAGCAATAAAAGAATATGAAAGACCAAAATGTATAAAAAACATTTTGGGTCTGACAAACTACGATTGGCGTTTTATTAAAATTTATCCAAAATACGCAAAACTATTGGAAATACTTTGTGGAAGAAACAGTAAAAAATTAATATCAACTGATATTTGTGAGTCAGCATTTCAGAGTCTTAAAAAAAATTAATGAAAGCACCAATTTTAGCGTACTATGATTTCTCCAGTTTCGATCGAATCGGAGCAGTATTATCCCAAAAAGATAAAAATGGCAATGAAAAGGTAATTGCATATGGTTCTCATGCAATGAATGCTCGTGAGTTGGGATTCTGTATTACAAGGAAGGAGGAGTTGCTAGCAATTTATTTTTTAACATTGCATTTTAAACACTACATGTATGGGAAAAGATTCCGTCTTCGAACAGACCATAAAGCAATTACGTTTATGTTAAAGACTAAGAAACCTATAACACCACAATTTCAAACTTGTATCACTTAAGCAGTTTGGATATGAAACTCGAATTCAAAAAAGGCGAACTACATTTAAATCCCGACACAATGTCTCGAAAAGATTGTAATATGTGTTTTCAATGCTAGACAATACATGAAGATCCAAAGAAAGGGAAGTTGAAAACAAGAATATTGGCATTGATGATGGGAAATAGTGGCAAGAAATAGTGGCAAGAAATGGCAAGAAAATTTAGCAGAGATTAATGAAATAAAGAACCATATCGGAAATAAAGAAAAGACATATTTCAAAACAGTGGATGAAATAGTTAAAACAAAAAACAATAAAATCTAGATTCCAAAGGAAAACAACGTAGAATTTATAAATTATACACATCAGAAATTATGTCTTGCAGGAGTAAAGAAAGTTAATAATTATATATCTTCTAATTTTGATATGAGAAATAAGAATGAACATATTGAAAAAGTAATACAGAGTTGTGAAAACTTTCAAAGGAGAAACACAATTACAACACGCACTAAAGAGACGATAATGAAGCGTAAAATCCCAGCGTTATTCAAAACGATACTAATTGATTTTTGTGGTCCATTTAAAACTACAATCAATGGCAAGAAATATAAATTAGCGAATATGGATTTGTTCCGTAGATATATTTCGTTAAATGCAGTTTCAACATAAGATGAAAATACGACTGCAATTATATTAAGAAATAATTGGATTTTACGATTTGGTGCGCCAAGACTAATTTAGTGGGATAGAGGCAAAACATTTGAATCCAATATAATAAAATCACTGACAGAAAACATATAATGAAAGTAGAATATTCGAGTTCATATCAACATTCGGCAAATGGAATGCTTAAACGACAATTTAGGACGATTAGAGATGCAATTCAGATATCTATGAAAGACAATGTATATAGAAATTGGGCAGATTAACTTCCCAAAGTAGAGTTTTCATTAAATTCTACTAAGCAGATTACAGTAGAGATTAGCCCAGCTGAAATTGTATATGGTAAAATTTATTTAGAGAATAGACACTAGTGGGGAATGATAATATGAACTCAAATAAATATATGGAAATACAAAAAGTGGAAAGACAAATCAAAAATCAAGAGATGAAAAATATTGAAAACAAAATTATTTACAAAAATAAAGCACGAACAAATCGAGAATTCCATATTGGATATTAGGTTTTGTTGAGGAAAGACATGCATATGAAAGTTCAGGGGCAATTATAAATAAGAGACACGATAGAAGTTATGTCATTAAAATGAATAATGGAATGGATGTTACAAGAAATGTCGAGTGGTTGAGAGAATTTAAAATATGGATAAAAAAAGTTTTTATTGAGAGGGTGTGAGATAAATCTAATAATTAATTTATATTTATTATAAATAAGTATATTAACTTTATTATGTTATATATTAAATAGTATGTGTATGATTGCTGTATGTTGACATCGATCAGAATATGAAAATGCATAATTAAAATTTTCCAAGTTTTATTTAACAAGTGTGTTTAAATAATATAGAGTTTGGAAAATCTTTTAAATCCTTTTAATATTGTTAATGAGTTTATAAGAATGAGTTAATAAGAATTTAAGTAACCTTAATTATAATTTTTAAAATAATAAATTGTGTCTACATATTTTTATTACCGATTGTTACAAAAAAAATTTACTGCTAGATTTATCTCAAAATTACATAAATAATAGTAGAATTAAGGCTCAATACGTTTTAAGGTTACTTATTAAAGAAGACAAATATCAGGAATGTAATTTATAATTATCAGAAATAATTATTGTAAAGTGTAACCATAATTGTTTCAAACACACTCACACATAAACATACATAAGTTTTTATTGAGTGAGTCAAAAGAAAACAACATTCAGTATTCTTCGACGAAAAATAGCTGATTCAAAATATTTAGTTTTAGAAGAATTTTCACTTGGTTCTTAATCGAACAAAATATTTCATTTTAACTACACTATTTCTAAAGAAAAAGAATAATATATTTCTATAGTAAATTTGGATAAGAGTTTTTCGTGTCCATGGAACATCAATAATTATGTGAAATAAAATAAAAACATTGAAATACTGTATTTCTATTTACTATTTGACCCGAGCTGACAATTAATTTTAAATACGTCTTTTGTTGTGTTGCGCAAGACGGAAAGAGGCTAAAAGTTTGACATGGTTTATACAAAGAGGGTGAAAAATTTCAAGATATTTTGTGAGCCCAGAATCACTCTTAACTTTGTTACAAGACTTTACCAATTGGTTAAAAATAAATTCTCAATAATATAATTCTCCAGATTTAGTTGAGATATTATTCTAATCTTTTTGAAATTTCTCCATCGTAATCAACTACTTCATTCAATGTCTGATAAAAATAATTTCAAGAGTTGAATCAATAATTCTTCTTCTATTTCCACCTTAACCCCTTCAAGTTTTCAGCCCATGGAAAATGTCCCATCACATTCTTGATTTATAATTTAAGATACATCAATGCAAGGAAACTTTCCATTTTTAACGTTAGTCAACACCTTCCCGCTAGCGTCAATAACTCGAATAAATTGTAAATATCGTTTATAATTCGTTTTCTTTCATCAACTTAACGTATAATTAGGTCACTTACTATGTTTCCTTCTTGCCATGTTTCTTATTTTTGCTAAAAATAGAAAAGCATTTTGTATCATGAACATCTTTGTTAATTCTTTTAGAATTGAGACTTTGAATAATCATTCCATCTGAAATTGTAATGATTTGTTAACGGACTAAAATATCTTAATTTCTCAAATTCTTCTGATTTTTTTCAAAGATAAACTTCTCGGTACCCCTCGCGCAATTCGTGACAGTCTAAATAATATAAATGTCTCAATAATGGGTTCAAGTCATTTGAAATTAAAACATGTTTTACCAAAATCTTGTTTAAGCGATAAGAAAAAGAAATTTAATTACAATAATCCTCTTAAAGGATGATTCCATGGAAGGCGGTGCAGAAGGCGGAAGTCCTCATATGTTACGATATTTTTCAAAATAGTCAAAATAATAATAATAATAATTTTTTTTTAAAAACAATTAATGGAATTCTCTATTTCAGTTGACGGAATTTCAGACTCCGAATTGGTTAGAGCTATTACTATTGTTAAAATTTATTATTTACTAAAAATATTAAAGTAGAAGTGCAGTATAATTGTCGACAAGCGGTATTTTTTTACGACGTGTTGAATACATATTAAAAATTTAGCTATAATGAGTAAAAAAACCTGGAAATTTAGCTTTGTCAACGAATTCCGGGAAATATATTTTAATATATTGTCTGATTTTCATTACTATCTTTAGTTTCAAGAATAAATTCTCACAATTTCCCATTTTTAAGTTCGCACTTACTCAGTAATATTATAGATCATTTTGTAAGAAAGCAAGGAGCTGATTTTATTATTTGGTTTATCAAAACTAACAATAATGTAAAAAAATTAAAAAGGTGACAGTAAATTCATTTGGATGAAGTAAAAACCTTTTTTTCAAAAATCTTAAATAAATATTAGTAGGTAATTAAAAAGTCCCAGTAGCCCCCTTCCCCTCCCCCTCACACGGATTAAATTACGTAATTACGTTATAATTTCAGATTAATTTTATTTACATAATTATATAATCAATATAATTGATTTTGTGTGTATTTTTTTCTTGAATTTATTTAAGAATTTTTTTGGCGCATTTTTTTAAGTTCAAATTTTTGGCTCAAATGATTTTTTTAAATTAAATTTTTGAAATATTTTTAACGTATATTTTTTATTGTAAAATTTTTCATCCACTAAATTTTTTCGGTCATAAAAAGCCAAAAATAAAATTGGTTTAAATCACCTATTGATTAAATAGCCTAAAATAAAAATTGTCTTGAATCGCCTGTGGTTAAAATGGTCATACTATAGTCAGAGATATTTTTTATTCACGATAGTGTAAATAAAAATATTTAAAGTAAATTATAGTACATTAGAGTACATTTAAGTAAATTAAGGTGCCTAGAGTAAAGTATGGTAAGTTAGGTAAGAAGTTTTTTAAATTAAATAGTGTCAACGGTTCAGTTACATAAGGGTAATTTTTAAAGCTGAAAATTTTCAAAGCAGTTATAGGTGGCAAATTACATAAGGTAATAATTTTTTAAAAGTAAATAAAGGGTCAAAAGGTAAGTTACATAAGGTAAGAGTTTTTAAAGTAATTTAGAGTGGACAAAATTACATGATAGAATATTTTAAATAAAATATTTAGTATAGTTTTATTGACCAATTTTTTAAATATTTTTTAAAGATAAAATTTTTAGTATAATTTTATCGATCAATTTTTATACATATTTTTAAATGATATAATTTTTAGCATAATTTTACAATGAAATTTTTTATACATAATTTTTAAATAGAATTTTTAGTACAATTTTATCGATGAATTTTTTATATATGATTTTTAAAGATGAAATTTTTAGTATAATTTTACAATGAAATTTTTATACATGTTTTTAATTGATAAAATTTTTAGTGTAAATTAACAATGAAATTTTATCTATCATTTTACAATGAAATTTTTTAGTATAATGTTTTTATTCATGTTGATAACGATAAAATTTTTCAAATTAACATGTGAAAAAATAAATTAATATGAAATTTTCAAAATAATAATAATAAATTCATCAACAATCAAAGAAAAAGTTAACTTACTTGGTATCAACTTCTGATTACTGATAACCCATACACACTGAACAATCCACTTACTAATAACTGAACAACAATCACTAGGTATTGTATACAAATGACTACGTACTGTACAGCTCACTATATACATACTAAGGATTGAATAATTGAGTATCTTATTATTAAAATTCTCTATTTAAATAATATTTACCTTTTGAACACTGATATTCAATCAACTTAACCCACTTAAAAATATCTTAAAATTTACTCTCAACCAATCATTTCCTTTTAAAATACTTGGTTATTCACTATAAACACACTCACAATATCTTATCAATAACTAGTTATGAACAAATAAATATCAATACTTGTTTACTGACGAACAGATTTTAAATAAAACATAAAAACTTTAACAATCAAAAGAAATACAAGCTCAATTACAAATTTTATTAATAAAAATCTTCTTCAATCTCTCTTTCATATCATTGATGTCTCTGAATCGATAAATCAATCGGTTGTTTAGTTACCTGGTTGTTATCAAGAGACTATTAATCAAATTCATTGAAGCCCAATCAATTGTTATATTTTCTCTGAACAAAAATTTATTGCTTTTTTGGCAGTCTTATATGTGATTTATTGGAATTTTGAAATTATTTTGAAAAACTTAATAAAAAAACCTTTTCGGCCTCATCCAAGTCTGCTCCATATGTCGACATCGACGTACCATCGCCTCGGTCCTCTGATTTTGCGAAATTGCCTCTGCGTGGGATTTCGCCACGTCTCTTCTAAATTTCTCGGACAACTGTGATGTTTGATCGACTGAAATAAACCAAATGATTATTGTCATAACACATCTACCACTAATTTAATCAATATTAAAAATTTACAAAAAAATGAAATCTCTATAAATCTATGCAAGGACACTCTTCTAGTGAACGTTTACAGCGTCTGGATGAAAGGAGGTATGAGAGTGACTGTAATTTATTTTATTATCTGAGTTTTGGAAGGTCTCTACAACAATGCTAGAACCCATCAACCCTTGACCAATGCAATAGAAGCATTATTGAGAACACCATTGTTCTTGCCTCACTCCTATACATTTTGGTTAAAGATATTCGAAAATGAGTTGTTGACGCGGCAAGTTATAGTACTTAAGTTCAAAAATATGAGTCTATGTTGAAAAATGGATCCATTAAACTATTCAATATAATATTATGAATGAACCTAATATGATCTTAATGATCATTTTATGAATTTTAAATGTGAATTATGGTAATTCAATAACGTTAAGTAGTGGTAATCGTAATATCGATAAAGATAACAGTAATATTATTGACAATAATACTACTAAAGACCTTGATAAATCTGTTAAAGATGTATAATGATAGTAATAACTAATAATAATAATGACAATAACAACAACTGTAATAACAATAATAGCAATTATCATATCAATAATAATGATAACAATAATAATAATAATAATAATAATTATAATAATAATAATAATAATAATAATAATAATAATAATAATAATAATAATAATAATAATAATAATGACAATAATAATATTAATTGTGAAAATGATGATAATAAAATGAAATTTATAATGCCATTGGTATTTACACTGTGGTTAATAACTATAATAATCAGAATTTTTAATGATAAATATAGTAAACGATAACTAGTAACGGTAACCCTAATAATGAATGCTATATTACATATAGTAGTGTTACCAAAATTTTGGAATTTAAAATAATAAGTTATTATGAGTGACCATGATAATAAAAAAGATTTTAAATAAAATGATAATATTACTATATAGTCGGTTATAGTTCCGATTAGTCTACTATCGTAGACGTAATAAAAAGAGTTTAGTGACCTAATTTTTCAATATTTTTTGCAAGTTGCTTATCTTTGTGGAAACTTATTATCGTAAGAAAAATTCTCTGCTTTGTTATGATATTTTCGGAGTGATCTATGGATTTAAATTCAATGACTTTCGCTATCACATTGTCTACAGTGATCATTCCATTTGGAACTTATATCTTTCGTTACAAATCGTTCTGGAATTTATTACTTATAATCCTTTATTTGGTAATTTTTAATTTGTTTTCTAATAAACTTTAATATGAATTGTTATTGTTCTCACTATTTAAATTATTTTATATTTTAGTAAGCTTTATTCTAACCGTAGACTAACTAATAAGGAAACAACGTTGATGTTCATCATAGGTTATTCAATGGTTACGAAAATAAAAAATTTGAATTTTAGGAACATTAGAACATAATTCCACGATAAATTAGTTTGACTTTGGAAAACACGAAAAATTTTTTTACACTAAAATATGTTTTAGTCTAATAATTTCGTGAATATCATCGATTTATGTAATATTTTGATTTCCGTCGAGTATTTTAATGCCGTTTCGTGGATATCACTGTTTTTTCCAACTTGTAATTTTTTCTTTTCTTTCAATTCACTTTTGATAAATTAGTCACTTTACTTATTCTTTTATTAATGTGTATAGTCAGTTATATTTAGACCTTTTCCAGGGCCACCACGCGCTCTTTCGAGGGTTGGGCGATAGAATTTAGAAAAGGAGAATACTGAGCAGTTCCAGCAAACGCCTTCATCGCGAATTCCCTCTACCCAACGGTTTTATCCGGGGTTCTTATTAATGGATAAAAGCATGTTGATAGATTTTATTCCCCGCGATGGAGATTCGGTCGCAAAGCAAAATTTCCGGTGAGATCAGAGTAGCATCATATTCCTATTAAACATAAAATCAAAAAAATCAAAAATCAATGAAAACACTATTAATTGAATTGCCATTTAAAAATACATTAAATATAAATTGAATGACATAATAAATATACAACAATAAAAAGAACAACTTACTTTTTTTATGGTTTCAAACTGTTATAACTTCAGAAAATGAATATAAAGTAAAAATTCAGAGAATACATAAGATAAAATAAATAATAAAATTTGAAAAAACGTACTACTTTTTGTTTGCCCAGAACTGCCTTATATATCACGATTTTCCATGTGTGTATTTTAATGCGGTAAAACAAGGAATTTTAATTTTTTATCTTTTAAAATATTTTTTCTAATTTTTTGATTTTATTATTATTTCTTCGAGTTTTGAATGTTAGAATTCGATTTATTTTGTAAATATTTTATTTTTTCTTTTAATTTTAAAATTTTTTTTTCTTTCTAAATTTAATATTTAGATTTACCAAACAAATTAAGGGCTCACGTTAGTTTTTGCCCTACAAGAGGAAATATTTTTAGTCTTTTTAATTGAGAAATTATTTTTATGCTTTTTAATCGATAAAATATTTTTAGGCTTTTTTTATCCAGATCCAAAAATACCCCATGACTATAGTGGGACCATCGTAGGCGATTCAAGCTAATTTTTTATCTTATGGTTTTTATCGAGAGTCAAAAATACCTCCAGATTATAGTGTGGCCATCGTAGACTTTTTAATTAAGAAAATATCTTTAGGCTTTTTAATTGAGAAATTATTTCTATGTTTTTTAATCGATAAAATGTTTTTAGTCTTTTTTTATCGAGATCCAAAAATACCCAATGACTAGTGTGACCATCGTAGGCGATTTGATCCAATTTTTATTTTAGTCTTTTTTATCGAGAGTCAAAAATACCCCCTCACTATAGTGTGACCATCGTTGGCGATTTGAGTCATTTTTATCTTATGCTTTCTTATGAAAGAATCAAAAATATCACCTGACTATAGCATGACTATTTTAACCGTAGGCGATTCAAGCCCAATTTTTATTTTAGGCTATTTAATCAATAGGCGATTTAAGACAATTTTATTTTTGGATTTTTTATGACCGATAAAATTTAGTGGATGAAAAATTTTACAATAAAAAATATATGCATAAAATGCATAAAAAATTATAAAAATATTTTAAAATTAATAAAACAGTGAAAAACCCTTAAAATGGCGAAAAATCGAGTATTGGTCGCACACACGCATAAAACAACTATATAAGCAGTGACCAAATTCATTATTTCAACTTAACTTTAAAAAACTCAACTTAATTTTACAACAAATTTTCTGCAACTTAAATTTTGTGAAGTAAGGATTTGTATTTTTCTTTGTAATTTATTATGTTTTTAATGTAATATGTAATTGAATAAACTGTTGTAAAGCTCATTATATATGTTTTCGGATTATCATGGTGTTTTCACCATTTGAGATGTTCCCTAACAACTATTTATATTATGTATCGAAATAGCTTGTGAGAGGATAAGATAGCAGTCCGGCTAACGAGTTAGCTTTCGTTAGTTGTGGCTGCTTGTTGTGGACTCTTGACAACTCGGTTGTTCGCGGCGAGATCTAGTCGTAAGACTCTAACCACAGGGCATCGTTTTAAAACTCATTGCGGCTGATGAAAACGTCAGTCGGGATGAGCAGATTTAAAATTTGGGAAGGGTGCCATGAGATAAAGGAATTAGGATTGATCTCCAATAAGATCATTAGGTATGCATTTTTAAATCCTCTCTAAACTCAATTTGACTGGGTAGTTAGGCGTAAAATAGTAAATTGAATTACGGTCGAACTAAATATTTTGTTGATTAGTGGATTAACCGTAGTGAAGGGTAGCATCAGTTTTTTATCATTAACCTAACATGCCACGGACTAAGATTCGAGACATTGAAAAACGACCCCATGATATTTGTAAACGTAGGAATCATCACTCTACGGCAGGGTTTCTTAACCGGTGAGGTATACCTCCCTTGGGGAGGTATACTAATGTGTTGGGGGAGGTATGAGATTTTGTTTATTTTTGTTATGTTTTTTTTTAAATTAAAAATTAAAATTATTTACATTATCAGTATGAATTAAATATGATTTTTTTTATAAATATATATTAAAATGGTAAAAATAAAATAACATATGTAATGTTGGTATACCACTAATTATGTTTCTTATCTTTTCTTAAAATAAATTAATTATGCTGGAGGTGAGAACATAAAATTAAATATTAGGTGAGGTATGAAGTAAAAAAGGTTAAGAACCCCTGCTCTACGGAGTAAATAATATGAAAATCATAAGGTAGGCCACCACAGAACTAGTATATAGGGAGCGACAATCATGATAAGAGACCAATTGCCGATCATAAATGAATCTATGACGCTACCGCAAAAATTATGCAAGTTCCCTTTAATTACTAATCCCATTATACTTCGTGAGTCTACAATTCATCAAATTCAGATTTCCCTTTTATTGACCATACAAACGTGAGATGAGCGTAAAGAAATAGCCATAAAATAATGTATTAGGAAACTAACTGATCTACTATCCGTTAGTGATCGCATATAAATTCTTGTTGGCCTATCAATTTGATCGCTGCCTACGTTTTAGGTAAATAATACGATACACTACACATTCATCTTCGCATTAAGTTAATTCAATTGAATAAGTATATTAAAATCAAGTTAAAGTAAATAATTTTAGGATAATATTAATTTAAATCATAAATTTTAGACTATTTAAGTTTTCCTGCAAGGTGTTAAAGCTTTATCAAAGATTCTCCGCATCGATTCAACATTGTGTAGTCTGTAAAATTAACCGATCAAAGTAGAAAACAACGAAACCTATTTTCAATTAAACCTAAAATCCGTGGAAAACAAAATTTACACATTTATCAAATCAGAAATTATTCTAATGCCCGTCTAGATTTGTTGTTTCTCGTTACGAACTGATTCCCTCAATTTCTTACGACATTTTTCATCTTCCGGAATTAAATATAAATTTACCTAGAATTCCCAGAATTGTGCCGGCTTCGTCCACCTTTGCTGCTGCACAATATGTCGAAAGGGAGAATTTAACTTTCCGCGAGAAATAAAATAAGCTAAAGGGCACTTGGTGCTCTCCAGAAGCCACCAAAGAACTCTAAAAAAAGATCACGCATTTTTTTTAATAATAAAAGTTTTAAACTTACTAAAGTTTTGTGCGGCCCTTCACAGCTCAAGACAGGGTTGATTTTGATAAATCTGATCTGGAACTACAAAACTCACAAAACTTGTCTGATATAGCTTATCAATATTTTTTAAATTTATTGAAACGCAATTCATTAAATATCTCACAATAATAAAATATTAACTTTTCGCACTTTCAAAAAAGATTTATGGTTATTATAAAATAATTAAAGAAAGATTTTGAAGCAAATTAACAAATTAAAAATATAAAATTTATCATCATATAAAATATTTTAAAATTTCTTTTAAATCCTTCCTCTTTCCTTCTCTAAGGTTTCATCATCTTACGCCTGATGATACACCTACCAATACAAGTAAAGCGTATGTTTAATACTAACGCTTTCGTGCCTATTTTATACTAACGTGAAAGTGCATAATTATGTACTGTGCATACACAATAAGAAGCTAAAGCTAACCCTTTACTTCAGGGGTTCTTAACCTTTTTTACTTCATACCTCACCTAATATTTAATTTTATGTTCTCACCTCCAGCATAATTAATTTATTTTAAGAAAAGATAAGAAACATAATTAGTGGTATACCAACATTACATATGTTATTTTATTTTTACCATTTTAATATATATTTATAAAAAAAATCATATTTAATTCATACTGATAATGTAAATAATTTTAATTTTTAATTTAAAAAAAAACATAACAAAAATAAACAAAATCTCATACCTCCCCCAACACATTAGTATACCTCCCCAAGGGAGGTATACCTCACCGGTTAAGAAACCCTGCTTTACTTCAACAATATTACTACTTATTTGATATTTTTATTTTTTAATTTATTAACTTTCTTAAATAAATAAATATTTATTGTTTTGTTTAGATAAATTGATTTATTTTATATAAACAAGTGTAAATATACATAGATGCTTAAAAAATTAATGTATTTAATTTATTCTAAACAGTATTTTTTAAATTTTAAAAGTTTTTGTGCAAAATAGGCTATTTTCAATTAAAATTTAAATTATTATTCGAGAAACGAAATCTTCTTCCCTCATTGTGTTCTGGAAACAAATACTCTTTATAAATTGAGATCACAAACAACTATGAAACTCAGGCTACCCCACTGATATTATTATTAAATATATTACGTTCCAGCAAGTAAACTCATCTAAATAAAACTTATGGGATCAACTTTTAATTTTTTTTAGAATAAACTTTCAATCTTTTACGTTTATTTATTTTTAATATTTATTTTTTATCACAATATCATATACATAAACATAACATTCTTTTTTTATTAATTATTATTTTTAAAAATTAAAAGATTATTTTTGCCTTTATGAAAACATTAAATATCTTTATTTTAAAATACATTTTTTTCATAATTTAAAATTTACAAGTTTTTAAAAAATATATTTAATTTTTTAAATTTAAAATTTACCACATTCTAAAATATAAATAAAAGAAAAGAAAATAAGTATTTTTTCTAAAAATGTACAATTGACAAAATAATTGTAGGAAAGATTTTCAAACATGAAAATTATCTGCTTAACGGTAATAGTGATAGTTTTATTCATTATTATAATTATTTTACTTGTCGTAATGCTACGCAAATATTCATCAATCATTAAAAGAACAAAAGTTTTCATCAAGTGGATAAAGTAAATTTTATTAGGTTTCTATTAAAACAAAAATTATCAATAAATTTTCATCAGGAGTGATGCAGCCAGAGAACTGACGGACATCAACTTGAAAATTGAAGAGCGACCTCAAAGGGTTTTGTCGACCTCGGATGAATATAACATATATGAAGATTGTGTTTAAAATTCATTCTGTAACCGTTTTGCGTGAAATTCATTAACACTGATTTATATCATTTGATAACATTAATTCATTTTTTTTCACTTTTAAATGATTTTTGTCCATGAACTTTTTACACTACAATTTCTAACAATTAATAATATATTTCTTCAATTTCCAATGTAAATTGGACTTGCTCTAAATTTTTCAAATAAAATTATTTTTATTATTAGATTATTATCTCAAAGCTTTAAGGTTTTTCTTAAGAATTTCATTGATATTTTACTTGAAGGTGTCATAATAAATGTTTGGCTCTCATAAATATTAAAAAAATCATAAAATTTGAATTTATATTCAGAATACGTAAACGAGAAAGAATAATTTTCTTGATGTATAATTCTTTCAATGATCAATTTTTATTTTTCTTCCAATGTTTTTTTAACTGAGACGTCACTCAAATCTAGACATGAAAAATCTAAATTACATTCTCAAATGATTCAATGGGTTACCTTGCAAGGTGCTGATTGGATTTTCAAAAAATATTCAAATATATATCTGTGGATTTATGAATTTGAAGAAAAAATAAAAAAATAGAAAAAAATAAACATTATGACATCCTTACGTAAAGAAATATCGGGTAATCAGAAAAAATTTTAAATGCACTCCGAGTTTAAACATATTCAAGAGCATCCACTCTTGTGTCACTTCAAAAATCAAGAGCCTATATTGATAAAAGAAATGGGTTAAACGATGAAAATTCAAAAACGTCCCAAATGTGGAAACAGATGTTTAAAAAAAATTTCGGCTTGCACTTTATATTCTGGAATTATAATCCGATATTTAACATGTGAAAAATGTAAATGGGTGAATGTAACGCAAAAATTATTAAATAAAACATTAAAACCACGTAAAAATTCAGGTATTGAATAGTTTGTTGAATGTGATTTAAAATACCCTAATGAAATAAAAGGTAAACCTGAAAAGTTTCCATTTACAGTAATCTATCGTAAAAGAAAATATTCAGAATTATCTTCAAGGTAAAAAAAGCAAAACCTCATGTGGTAAAGATTCAACAAATACATTAATATGTGATCAAACTGATAAAGAATATTATCTAGTTCATTACAATTTTATTTACAGCAATGAATGAAACTAGGTGGAATATCTAATATAGAAATGAGAAACAAATTTAAGAAAAATGGTGATGTATTTGGAGATGTAATGTATAAATTATTAAATAATTCCGTATTTAATGAAACGATAGAAAACATAGACAAGTAAATAAACATTCAGTTATTTACGAAAATGGAAAAAAATCTTAGGAAATTTGCTAAAATGATTTTAAAACCAACAATTAATATTTGATGTTCTTGATGAAGACCATCAAATGAATTGAGTGATGTAGAAATTGGGAGTTATGAAAAAAACATAATAAAACAGTATTTAATGTAATATTCTTAATTTGTCGAAAATTATAATTGATGAAGCATATTATAATATTTTATAACTTCGTTTTAAAAATCGAATATCGTTTCATGAGTTAGCCACAGAAATTCTGGTGTTAATTAAATTTATTAAAAAAGCAATATTTTAAATACAACGTTTATTATGTTTAATACAATAATATATTTAAACAAATTCATAATAATTTGTTTGAGAAGTTTCTTTAAAAATAATTAATACATAAGTAAGGATTTCAACATACAGTCAACATATAGTAATAATTTAATTTATAATTAAAATACCTCACATTCCCATTTTTGTTTAAAAGCCTTCAGCCAATCAATGTTTCTAATAAGGTACTTCCATTTCTTATCTTTATTTAATAACTTTGTTAATGTAGCTTCTTAATAATCTCCCCTGGTTCCATATATCCATTTTGAATTTTTTGCGAATATTCATTTAAACTAAAATGAAATCTCCAATTTGAAATTCGCAATCTGTTATTTGATTCATTCCTTTATCTATCGATGTTTCTAAAAACCATTTAATATAAATATTTTTCCACACCGGCTGGAGTTTTCTTAATACTTTATTGGACAGTTGAATACATCATAAATCGCCTTACGGAAGAACTTCAACCCATGATTTATGCCTTTTGTCCTGAAGTGTTAACTGTATTGCATCTCTTTTAGTTCGGAACTGTCTCTCAATCTGTCCATTTGCTAAATGATGAATGGGTTTGAATATTTTATTTCAATATTGTGGTCTTCCACAACCTTTCATACCATTTTCGATTTAAATGACTTGCCTTTGTCGCAATTAATTATAATCGGGGCACCAAATTTCATTATACACTCTTCTTTGAGTATTCACGCCACTGTTTTCTCATCTTGTGCTTTAACCGCGTGTAGTGAAATAAATTTACTATGATGGTCAATAATCATAAAACCATATCGTTCACCTCTTATTGTTGGTGGTAATGGGCCAAAAAATCCATATAGATTCTCTTGAATAAATGAGAATCACTTGTACAAATTATTTTGTCTTTAATTCTTTTTGTATCAATCTTTCTTTTTTGACAATTTTCACAAGATTTGTTGAGGTGAACAAACTTCACAAAAGTAAAATGGAAAATCAATAAAAACATTGACATTCGAAATAACAATTAAAAAGGCAAAATCAATTAAAATTCTAAAATAAATATATATCGAGGGAAACGGGTATGGCCGGATGCCAAATGACGAGACAAATCCAAATATAATAAAATTAAATCGACTGGATGTCCCCAGAAGGAAATATTTAATAAAAATAGAAATTAATTAAAAATTAATTGGCTAATGGGAAGCCCGAGCTAATGGGAAGTCCGAGCCAACAGAAAACCCGAAGATAGTGAGAAACGTCAACAAAATTTCTAATTACGGAAAACGAAATTGGTTGACGAAGGAAACCCGGGATAAAAGAGGAACCCACCACCAAAATAATTATTGTAAATAAATGGAAACCCTGAGATCCCAGAAATAACTAATTTGGTTTTGGACAGAGAGATGTCGAAAATGCCAAAACCTATTTAGTTTGCGGGTGACTTGAATTGCGAAATGAGTATAAAAAGAAAAGTCAGATCAGCAAAATTGCCAGTTGGTCGAAGAGAATATTTCAGAGAACGGATTAAAGGAGGTAATAAGCTTTAAGATAAATCAATCAGCCAAACAAATTAAATTCTTGCGCACCAGACAGGGACATCTCCTTTTGGAAGACGTATCTCTACGCATTGCAATATTGTGAAATCGTGTAGAGTAATTGTGTAGAGTATTGTGAATTGAATCGGTTTTTGTGAATAAAGTTGTGATATATAAATTGGAAATAAATCTTATTGTGTTGGGTTAATTAATTGATTAAAGAAGGATATCAAGGAGTCATACCTAAGCACCGACTTCTATATAAAAACCCAACAGATAAATTCACGGAGAATTTTATGAAACTTTTATGAAATAACTATTACACAATTCACATCAAGGAGTAATATTTTATTATTTATGCAACTTTCGTTTTATGAAAA
The DNA here is from genome assembly GCA_022537955.1 of Schmidtea mediterranea. Classification (NCBI taxonomy): domain Eukaryota; kingdom Metazoa; phylum Platyhelminthes; order Tricladida; family Dugesiidae; genus Schmidtea; species Schmidtea mediterranea. Next base: position 223,790,535 of record CM039679.1, on the reverse strand, counting down.
TGACGTCCGGAAAAAACATAGGAAAATCAACTGTTGCGATAATGAAAAGTATTATAAATATATTCATTAGACAGGGATTCCCAAGTGGTATTTATAAAGTCAGCTGTCAATCGCAATATATCAGGAACCTAGAATGCAGATATTCCTAGAGGTTTCGACATAACTTATTTCTATAATACGGTGATAAACTAACTCTGAATTCGAGGAAAATATAAATTTGATGGGCAAAATAGGTTGTTTGATATTAGTATAGGGACTTTGCCAAACATTGAACTGAAGTCGACATCGTTAACGTTGGTTTATTGTGATATTTATGGAAAGTTATCAATCAAACAAAACAGTTTAATTGTAACATGAATGGATATAGAGTATAGAAGATTCTTGTAAATAATATATTTTTAAATCGTTTAATCATTGTGAGAATGTTAATAAGTGAATTAAATAAATTGATTTATAAATAAGGAATTTTACAAATCACATCAAATGACATACAATGAAACTGGTAATAATATCAATACCACTAGAAGATATAAAATAATAAATTCATTAAAATATAATTAATAATGTAATTGATTTATTCCAAATCAGTCATATGTAGTAACACTAAAGTCAAACATCAAAACATTTATTTATAAACAAGAAATGCCAAGCATCAAACTTCGACTTAGAACAAGTATTAACATATTCAGGGGGCCTAAGCTCTTACCAAGTATGTTGCCCGAACAGCCAACCAAATCCAGGTGAGTGCAAGTTGTGCAAAATTAATATTTAGTACAATATTATATACACATTTTATAATCTATAAATCACACATCATGCAACTATGATTATGTAAGTTGTAAAATGTATGAATATGATGAAAACAGGTACGAAACGGTTATAATTTTCAAAAAACAGACATTTCGTTTCCTAGACAATGAAAGTTCAAAAAATTGTAGTAGCTCGTCATGGTGCCCTTTTCCATGCGGTGTCCAAAGAACGTGCTTAGTGTACTTATGGGTTAATCCGCTGCTGTTTTTATACATTTTATTTAAAAATATTGTGTGTGTCATTGTTTGATTTCTTGCGTGTGTTGATTGAGTTTATAATATTTTGGCAGAAAAATAATGTTGCATGAGTAAATATGGATTGTGTGAAGCTTTGCTGATAAGATCATTGGATCCGAAATTTAATGTACAAAATCCTGTGAGCACTTGTATTTTGTGCGTTTCTAAATAGTTAGAGTGGTAAACTTGGATTATGATGATTGTTGCTATATAAAGAAAATTATCAAATAATATCGTTAAACGTATGTCGAGTGGTGCTTTTTAGTAATGCGATGAAAAAATACTGAAAACAGTAAGTTTCTTTGCATTTGTTTCTTTTAAAAATTGTATTTTTAAATAATTGAAAAATATTAAATCTAACCTAATTTTATCTGATGACTCTGAAAATGACTTTTGATTTGTTAATTTGAATTTGATAATTATTACAATTAATAATGTGGCTATCAACAATGCAAAAAAAATGCTTGCTATTGTGATGTATACTAAAATCATTAAATAAAAATATTAAAAAAAAAGCAATTTGAGTACTCAAGTAATCATTATTTCTTGGAATATTTTCAGTGCCGTTCAAGGTTTTACTATGAAGCACGGCTCGAGAATTCTAAAATTAAAAATAATAAAATTTAATAATTGCTATAAGGAAACAAATCAAACTTTTTCAAATTTGAAAATTAAACTTTTTGAATATTAATTAAGATTTTCTTTTTTATTATTTTCTTTTTATTTGCAGCTTCATTTAGGAAATTTTAAAATCAAAACATATTATTGGTTAATATTGCTAGGTAATTGATTAATAATTAATTTTCGGTTATTATGTAGAATTTTTAATAAATAAATAAACAGATTAATTAATAAATTAGTACATTTATTTTGTAACACTCTAAATGAATATTTTTGATCTGGGTGTAATTTTGGTCGACAATGAAAAAACAGTTCATTTTTATGCAAAAGATTTTATCAAACCTATACGATATGTTATTTATTAATTACAAAGTCTATGGTAGACTTTTAATTCCACAAAATAACATAAATTTCTCTTTTAATAAGTTAATAAGTACATAACATCTATTATTTAACACAAATATGACTGAAGTTTTAACAGAAAATCAGAAACATTTTTATGTAAACTCGTCATGTATAGCAGGCTTGTCAGACTCAACCCATGTATTGGGCCGCATTAACAATTTTAGACTCGTGAAGGGCCATACAAAATATTACTAAGTATAAAACATTTATTATTAAGTTGTGTAGCGATCATTCTTTGTATTTTGTTGTTCTTATAAATGAATGTTTAAGGTTTTACAATAATTATAACATAAATAAATTTGTGTTTACGTATATACATAGAAAAAAAGCAAACTCACTGAAAATATCAAGAGATGGAGACTTTAAAAATTTATATATCTCAAAAGTTGTCAGAGATAATTTAAGAACTGGAGATGATTGAATGAAATTTATGGTAGGAAGTAATCTATAAGCACAGCTAGGATTGAAGTAAAGTTTACAAAGAGTTCAAAAAATTATTTTAAAAAGTTGGAAACGAGATAAAAACGATAATGGAAAAGAGGTGGATAAATTTGAATACGAAATAATTGTAGAAAACATCATCAAACTGAAAAGAAATCAAAATCAGTTATCAAGTTATTCGTGCCGTGTTCCCAGTATTTTAAGGTGGAGAATCATATCGACTGTCGAAACCATCAATAGTTACCAGGTAGTCGTAGGTTTCAAGTTTATTGAAGACATGCTATTCATCTTGAAGGGTTGTAATAAGCAATCAAAATCCTTGTTGCAACATCGAATCATTTTGTGCTTTAAATTGTATCGATTGTGCTGATCAATAAAGGTTGTCTAGAATTCGCTATTGTTATTAACTAAAACACACTTTGGAATCAAATCAAAAAATGCTCGTTTCACCTTTTACCGATCACCAAAAACATTAAAGGAAGTTGTAAATGAAATTTTAAAAGATTAGAATTTATTTTCACTCCGGTACTATGAAAAGTTAATAAAGAGATAAAGTTAAAGAACGTTTAAAGATCAATCATATTTATATAATAGCGCTCGTCCTAATGATCAAGAGTCAAATGCTAATAATTATTGCAAGATGTGAATCACAAATTTATCTATAGAATACATGAACAAAATACTAAACAACGTTCATAGATAAAGTCATAAATTTTTTAAACGTTTTCATTTCAAGAACAATTTTTTGTGTGCAGTGTAATTTTTATGAGGTTTTATGTGCGTTGCTGATATAAAAATATATAGACACTGGTAAATATTATTATTATTAATAATATTATTATAATTATTATTATTAATAAGAATAATAAAAATTAATAGCTTTTTACCGGACGTAATAAAAATATTCGGATTTAAAAATTTCGTTTAAAACAAAAGTCACATCCGTGAAAAATTCATTCATAATTATATTTTATAAAATTTATGTTATTAAGGTAAATAAGTAAAAAACTAAAAATTAAGAGTGCTTTGTCATTCGACATATAATTCATTACTCAATCAGTCTGATCAAAGGTTCAATTATTCAGATAATAGCAACGGATAAAGATTAAAATGAATAGAATAGAAAACACAATTGACTAAATATTTTAAAAATATACTTGATTTTGACTCTTTGATTTGGAAGAACGACTTTGGTTTGGTTTTAAAGTTGTTCTAGCCGACTCTTTACAATTTGGAAATTTATCAAAATTTCGAATTTAGTTCCAAATAAACTTCCTTGAATCTAGTTTTATGTATATATAATCATATGCTGTGCAATTTTTAAAATTTAACATCAACTGCAAAATTTTGAAATTTAATTTCGTATATATATAATGAACTGAAACTTCATATGATAAATTTCTATTTAAATAAATTCGGTCATAGATATTTTGAATCTTCATATGCATTCTGCGAATCTGTTTAACAACTGTCTTCTGAATAATTACATTTGTTCCGAAATTAGTTCAAATTTGTTAACTTCTGGAATTTTGTTTTGAAAGATTCGCATGTTTTTTCTCAAACATTTTTTCTAAATAATTAAAACAAACTTCATTCTTAATTTATATGTAGTTAATAATATTGTTAGTAATTATAAATGGATAAAATTCTACTTTTTTATAAATATAATTACTATAGGATTGTATTACCAGTACAATAATATTATAAAAATATAGAAATAATCATTTCTACGTACAACTGTATACCTTGAAAGTAGTATTGTTTTAAGATGGCCTCTTATTAAATCGTTTTGAAACTCATTAAAGGAAGAAAGTCATATACTCCAAGCCAAACGGACCGAGAATCATTTTGTGTGTATCTGTGTTTATTTCCATTAAAAGTATCTGTACTCAAAGAATATAATATATGAAATATGAAATCAAACATTCTTTATAGTTCTGTCATCTTGAAGGACAATTAATGAAAGATAAAGTAAAAGAACTTAAGAACTGTCTTGGTTAACAGTTTTTATTGGAAGCAAAACTAAAAGAATGAATTATTGCGGTACATGCTGGTAACAGTTTCTTTAAAATATTAGTTTAGAAATTGAAACCCTTCTTTGATAGAGAAACAATAAAAGAATGTTTAGAAAAAGACGCGAATTTAAATGTCCAGCAAAAATTTTTTTGAAAGCTTTTACGATTCCTAGTAGCAAATAGAATTAATGATTTCGAAGAATTTCAAAAGATCAGGGCTCACAGGTTACAAATGATTTATCCTAGTATGCCATACTTTTTATAACCATATGTTTAAAATTTGACATTGTTGAAAAAGTACCTTACACTTAATGCAGACAAAAACTACTATAGGCTTGGAAATGTAGACTTCAAAAAATATATTAATGTCTTCAATTTCCAAACTTTAAATAATGAAAATCATCAAGATAATACTTAGGAATATGCTGAAAAAATACATTATCGAGAAGAACTTAAACAACTTCTGGTGTATTTGACTGACAAAAAAATTTTGAGGCAAATCGAGCAATATTTAGGGGTCGTTATGAATTGTCACTTTTAAAAAAAATGTGAAAAAGTACGAAAATCAATGTTCAGAATGCTATTCTTTGTTTCAAACATTTCACAATATAACATAGAAACATTTAAGTCACAGTTACAAGCATGTCTAGAATGAAATAGATGTTTAGTTGCTCAGTACTATTTAGTCCAACCAGTGTCCACTATAACTTCGAGAAAACAATTAGTTTGACATGTAGATTGTTTTTCGGCAAATTGTTCAATGAGCAGCGAACGAAGTCCATTAGTCCCTGTCCAATCGCTACTCTGCTAGGTTGCTTTAGAAGAACTTGGGAACTGTTGGCGGTGGTTTTGGACAAAACGAAGCAGGAACTGGTTTTGATCTTCGTCCTTCGAGAGTAGTGACATATGAGGACTATGCCCCGTGGATATTTGGCTTTTTTATCAGTGGGAGGAATGGTTTAAATTTTTTAAAATTATTTGTTTTAATGAACGAAATTTTTTTTTATTATTTGTTTAAATGTTCAAATTTAAAATTAACACATTGTAATCGGATCACGTATTAATACGTGTTTAGCAAATTAATGCTAGAGAGCGTATCAAGTATTTATACGTTTTTGATAGATTGTTATTGGAGCGCGGGTCACGTTAAAATGCGGGTTCCAATATTTTTGAAGTTATCGCAATTTTTCTAGAGGTCTACGTTAGCGCGAAATTACGCGAAAAATCACCCGTTACCAGCACTAGTACGCGGCCGAAAACTGCCCGATCACAATGTGTTAAAAAAAAATTTTAATTCATGATAAAAAAGTCTAAGTATTTTTTCTCGATTAAAACGCCTAAAAAATAAAAATTGGCTTAAATTGCCTATGATTGGTCATACTGAGGAGTATTTTCGAATAAAATAATATCGAATAAAAAGCCTAAATATTTTTTCATACTTAAAAACCCATAAAAAATATTTGGATTAAATCGCCTGTCGACTAAAAATCATGAATTTTTTTTTATTTTTATTTACTTTAATTATTTGTTTAAGTCAACAATATTATTTATTTATATTTTAATTATATTATTATTAATTTTAATCAAGTCAATTATTTTATTTATTTTTAAATTATATTATTATTAAATTGTTTGTTTTAGTGAAGTGAATTAAATAATTATTTTTTATTTTCATTTAATCATTTATTTAATATTATTATTTTTATTAATTTAATTATTTATTTTATATTATTATTATTTTATTTTATTATTATTAACATTTTTTTTATTTTATTTTTAAAATTTAATTCCAAGTCTAAGAATAATTTTTCAATGTAAAAAAGATAAATCATCGATAAATTTTGAATTGTAAAAATAACAAACTTTCAATCCATACAAATATTTTTATTGACAATAAAGATTAAATAAAAAAGATTAACTTTTATTTCAAATTCAAAATATCCGAGTAATATGCTTTACGCATTTCGGCCAACAATATATGGATTGTTTGGTCACGTTTGAAATCGTGGCAACATGGACATCCATTTGAATATGTTACTCTCCTACTATCTTTACAAACAATACAATTTGCAACACATCGGTCACCAGATCCCTGAACGTTGTCATAGTGAATCTCGAGAAGTTCTTCAATGTTAATCCCTGTGAAATGGTAAATTTTTGTTGCGAGAAACTCTGGTGCGCAATAATCCAACGTATTTTTAATTCTTGGATAAAGTTCCTGAATTTTTTTAAAATTATTTCAAAGAGATAAACTAAATAATAAAATAAAATACATATTTAAATATACATGATTTACCTTTTGACATTTTTTAATACTTAATAAAAAAAATAATACTAACTTAAAAACATAAAAATATTAAACATCAACAAAAATATACAAAAACAAAGAATATTTTCAAATAATTTATTCATTCAAAGTTCTTCATAGTCGTCATATTCTTCATTAACTTCCGAAAATTCTTCTGGACTGTTACCTAAAACCACATCACCTTCCCTATAATGACCATATGCTACACTTATATTTTTTCTCACCCAAACCCGTTTATCATCATTATTTGTTAATGCAGTTTTACTGTTTTTAATTGTAAATAATTGATGTTTTTTACTAATAATACGAGTTTGTGGTACCGAAAAAATTAAGTTTTTGTTATAACAATGTAGGTATGACTTATGTTTTAAGTCAGTACCCTTCAATGTTATACCCTTAGCTTTGATACTTTCAACTTCAGACAAGAGGCTATAACATTTTGGACGAAGAAACACCAACTCCTTTTATTAAAGTCCTTTATTCTCGTTTTGGACTTTCCAATGACAGAATCAAGGTTCCTACTATACAAGGGATGTTTTGGGTCATAATTAGAAGCATTGAGGAGATTATCACGAACCATAGCAAATAAAAGAATGTCTAACTTACAATTCTTAATTTCCAAAAAAAAGGAATCTGTGTCCCCAGCAACTATATTAATTTCACAAGTAAATTCGTTTCGATATTTTTCTAACTCTATATTTTGTAATTGATACATCCTAAGTTTAGATAAATCGAGAACACCGATTCCTTATTTAATAAAACAGAGACCAAATATTTGTCCATTTTAAATGATTTCCGAAAAGTTGGTTATGAGCAATAATTAATTAATTATTTTGCAGAATTACATAATCTTAAATTAATTCGTTTTTTAAGATTTTCTACGATTTTCCGTAGAAGCTATTATTTAAAAGTTTATAATAATTTTTATCTAAGTCATTGGTTGATTGCGCTCTAAATTGTGTGTTAGTGTCTATATACTTTTTAAATATTGTATTTTGATTATATTTGATAGCTCTATGTATATGTGTAATTTTAATTTGCAAAGAAACTAAAAGCTGCAAAAGTCTCCAATGAAGAACATAATTCTTCTTTGGATAATGCGTTAGCATTAACTTCTCAACCTTAGAACCCGGAGCCACATCTTTTCAGCAGCTACTGAAAAATCATAAAGTTTATCATGAAGAAATGTTGGGATTTCTAAATCTTATTCAAATGTGACAGCAAATGACAGTGATTTAAGATCCGTATTCAAAAAACTAATTAAATTATTTAATTGATTAGTATCAGTAACCCATTCAAAATTTCCATATGGTAATGGTTGACTTAAAGCCCAACCGTAGAGATTATTGATGTCAACATAAAGCAGTTCGGTGTTGTCATCATATACTACGTGATGTTTATTAATAAAGGTTAATCCACCACGGATTCCCCTTCGAAAATATTATACATCTCCATGTCAGTGAGAAGTTCAATTGGTTCGTCAAGAGTCATAAGAGTCGATGCCCAAGACATACCGGGAATTCCATAAACGTTAAGTGGTTCCAATCGGTTATGAGCTAAGGACTTTGAACGAAATTGCTGGAAAAAGTCAGCCAAAAGAAAAACATCAAGTTTGAGGTAAACCATCATATAATCTAGTAAAGAGTTACAATTGGTTTATTCCCAAATAGATTGAGCCTTACTATATTCGGCTTCAGTTACATATTCCCAAATCGGTGGAAGTTCATATATAGTTTCTAAAACTTCTTCAGAAGTCGCAAAGTTATAAGGGAAAATGCCTTTAGTTTCGATAATACTACCTACAAATTCCGAACGAGTTAAAGGAAGAGTGGTCAATGTTTTAACTGCGTTACTTAATGAACTATTAATAAATTGACAAGAATCAATGAATTTTACAGTTAATCTACTGATACTTGCCGACAAAGAAAGAATCTTTCACTTGTTACAGGAATACAACTTATTTTCCACGTGTTAAAATCACTCATACCATACTTGAGAATATGGTGAAGATCATACCCTCTCAAATTATGAAAAACAACTGGAAATTCAAACCTTATTTGTCACGAAATATTACGTTTGGAACAAGCTGCTCCAAAATATTTTCCAGTAAAGTGATCATGATCCTTAACCAGTACTGATAAAATCTTATTACACAAATAACAACAAGTTGCCGAAGAAAACGAAAGAATATCTGAGTCTGTTAATAATATTTTCTTTTTATAATTATTTTGATAAAAGGGTAAAACAGTATTAATTGAAATATTATTTATTTCTTGTAGAAAATTAACTACATAATCATCACCCAGGAAACTCTTGTATGATTTTTCACCTGTAAAATTGTTAATTAAAAGTAAACCGGCCGAAATCGGCATTTGTATTTGAAAATGTATGTTATCTGAAGGTAAAATAGCCTCAAAATCAGCATAAAGGACGAAAGGAGGAGTAACGATTTTAGCCCAATTCTTAAATTCCAAGTTTTTATTTAAAGGTAATGTATAAAGAGTTGTGCCTAATTGATTTTTATCACACAACCCTTTATGTTTATTTAATGAAATTATATTGGAAAACCATTTAGACATCGATGACACCATATACTTTGAACTCTAGTATCAGTAAAAGAATGATTCCTATAATTTAAAAGCCGATCTAATTTAGTAACAGCAATATAATGATAGGAATCAAGGCTTTCTAATAAAATTAAATTAATAGGTTGTCCCCCAACAACTTTAGAACGATGAATTATTTCGACATAAGGGTGTTTGAAAACTTCAGGGATAGAAAAATCATTAATAAAATCATTAATAAATCATACGTAAGGACATTAATTGAAAGATTTGGATTTTTAGCTTCAAATTTTGGAATGTCACAAAGTTTCATAGGTAAGTCCAAAGGTGAAAAGTCAAGTTCAGACGTGTTGTAGCTAAATGTTTCATTTCTATGATGGTTACTTATATTTTCATGATTTAAAATAGCTAAAATACTGTAAATGAAGCATAAGTTATCGGAATTAGCAACATTTACAGTACAATGTTTATTTAATAAGGATAATGGTGTTGGAATAAATCCATGACCACTCAACCGATTTATTTGTAAAAACTTGGTAAGAACAAAATGAATTTATTTTATTTTATTTATAACCCAGTTACTACCTTTGTCATTAATTAATGTTATTTTTTCGTCAAAAAAAGTAGTGCCTTCATCTAAAAATTCTGGAAGAGTTTGAAATGATGAAAGATTGAAATTCTCAATCTTTTTCAAACTCTACATCAATACAAAATTGAATCTTAACAGATCCCATTTGATTGATAACATTGTTTAATTTATTAATTAACTGTGTGGGTACTGTAATTATCTTTAAATTTAAATTCGAAACATCCATCCTAACAATGGCATGTGATTTGTTTAAATCGAAGTTAACAATAGGTGCTATCGAGCCACCATATTGATTAACAATAACAGAAGGAGTATCAACATGTAATATTATTATTAGCATTATTATTTTTATTATTATTATTATTATTATTATTATTATTATTATTATTATTATTATTATTATTAATATTATTATTATCACTCAATGGTAATTTAAAAATATATTTTCTTTTACAGTTAAACTGTGTTAAATGTTCCTCATGGTTTAAATAAAAGTCTGTATAATTCATTTTATAGGTGGTTTTACACGTGGGACAAATAAAATAGGTGATGTGGTTATAGATATGTGAATAATAATTCTCCATAATCGTATCACAATTTCCATCGTTTTGTGGAGAATTGCAAAAATTTGGGTAAAGGTTACCTGTTATAATAAAATTTAAATTTAAATATATAACCATAAAATCATTAAAATAAATCATTAAAAAATCATTAAAATAAATCACTAAAATATAAACATTAAATTAATTTTACACACAATAAATAAATGAATTTGATGGTTAATTTTATTTTGAAAATATAAGTAGATTAAAATAGTTTAAAGTCATAAAATAAATAAAAGTAAATGGTTTTCATATTAATTAATTATTCATTAATTGTTTTTATAGAAACCTCGGTTAGAAAAGAAGCTGTCAATTTAATTCTTGAGGAAAATTCCGTAAATGCTATCAGTTTAAGCAGAAATTCTCCAGTAACGTATTTACAATATTCCATGGAATATTTAAAATTTCCAATAATATATTCATTTAGAGTAAGTATTTTCATTAAAAGTAATATTATTAATAAATTTTAATAGGAATCAACAACATTGAAACAAAGCCTATATAATATGAATGTTGATGAAATTGGGGAAATTGATCGAAAAAATATTACAGAGTTATTATTAGCAATGAACAAAGATATTAGTTTTAATGAACATTTCACTTTTATGAATTGTGAAAAAGAATGTAATTATGAAAATAAAAAAGAAAATGAGCATTTTAAGATTAAAATAAGAATTCAAGGATATAAAGAAGGAAACCAGACTATTCGACCAATTTGGAAAATTATTGAAGCCAAATGTATTTAAATAAAATTTATTTAACTTTATTCGTCCTAGTTGTTTATATTTTATCATATTATTTTGAATTTATTGAGTTTAAATTAATAAAATGTTAATATTAAATTTAATTCAAATATAATTAATTATCATTTTATAATTATGATATGATAGTAAAAATTTAATTGTACTTACATTTTAATGTTTTACTTTTGCAACTCGGAGTTTTAAGATTATTGTTGATAATTTTATTAATGATTTTAAATCTTGAATTATGTTATTGATGGATTCCATTTTCTAAAAATAATTAAAAATATGATAAAAAAACTTACTAAAGTTTGGTATTTGATAAAAGTGAATTTTTTAAAAAATACATTCAGTTATATATTAACAAGCATGTAAGTGGTTACATGATCGACCAATTAAAATTTAGTTTATAAAACACACTTAATTACATAACATCAAAAACATTTAAATACATATAATCCTCTGAACTTAATCCTTTAAAAGTAATACGTATTACATAATCCATCTTTAATTACATTTATAATTAAAAAACAATTTTGAAAAGAAACTTTATTCAATAAATTCATTTATTTTTCATTGTTTTTAACCAAGCTAAGCAATGCTGTTCATATGTTTTTGTCATCGGATTTTGATAACGAATTCAATTGCATTCAATTGGCATTAACATTGATTCTAGTTTATTAATTAATATAAGGGGATAATAGAAACCCATTGGATCAAAGACATTTATTTTATTTGGTTTCACATAAATTGCAAGCCAATGTTCGCCACTGAGATTAGAAGATTGAGTATTTACAGTCAAAGCTTTGTTAAAATTGATATATGAAATTTTATCTAGAGGGAAAACTCCAAGAAATTCTTTTCTCAATAATTTTCTACCAATAGAATCAATCTGAATAGAACTAATGATAATTAAAAAATATATAATTAATAAAATTTCTTACTTCATACTTGACAATTAAAAATTCTCAACCTGGTTTATAGTTCAAACTAATACTGTTCGATTGGAAGTAATTTGAATTTCCTTTTCAAAAACTCCATATACAATTACAGTAACAGATTCAGTTAGGGGTGATTCAAACTTTATATCTAATCTTAAATTTCCACTTTGTGGTAACTGACTTTGATTAAAATCGAAATCTGGCGCCAATACGAATGTAAAGAATGGAGACTTATTTCTAAAGTCTGACATACTGATACCACAATTCAAATTTTTATTAAGATATCCCATATTCCTAACAATACTTTGCATATAACTTGTACTATAATTATCATTTTCAAAATCTTGACTATATTTTTCACGATAATCACTTCCTTTACTTAAAGTTATTGACGTAACGTTAAAGTGATCAAACATAGTAAATGTATCTAAAAACGAACCACTAAATCTTTTATTTCCCTGGAAAGTTACAATGATAAAATTAGGTAATCGTCTATCACCAAATATTTGTTCCTTATAAAAAGAAGAAGATCCAATAGGTAAAGAAAATTCAACAACTTCTTTGCTTTGCATTGGATAAATTGCATTTCTTGTAGCAATTTCTTGATGACCCGCTAAAACAGAAGGTTCAACACGAATTCTTCTAACCATTAAATTTGCATCTAGCAATACTATTTTAGGTACAAATTTAGTACATGTCAGACTTTTTTCTGGATTTGTTCTTGTTAATTTAATTTGGACACTAACACCTGGTAACAAATATTTGGGTTGATCAAAGAAATCAAATTGGAGTGGTGAACATAATGAAAATGATTTTGATTTTGCAATCCATGTTTTTTGCATAAGATCATGTTCAGTGTAAAGATGTATGTTTAGTATCTTGATTATAATTTATAATAGTTTCAATTAGGGCTTTGTGTGCAAAACTATCATTTACTCCTTCAATTTTAGTAGAATTAAAAACTAATTCAGCGTCTTTAAAAAGAGTTTGAAAAAAAAATTGTTTGATGTTACGTCAGCTTCTTGTGTAATATTTTCACCTAAGCTATTTACAACTTTCAACTGAATATATAACAAAGTATCGTTCAAATCTAAATATTCTGTTTGTGATCCGTTAATGTAAAATTGAATCAAAGAGGTACCAGCATCAGTTATTGAATTCATTGGGAAAATATCTTCAAATGAACTATGTTCAATTACGGCTTGAGGGGATGGTGTATCAAAAAGACATAATTCAGATTTTGCACTAATCATTTTTCAAATATAGTTCCAAATCCTCTCATTCTTTTGTTTATATGTTTCTTCATAATCTCTCTACGCTTAAGTGCCTCTCCTTTTTGTTCATTTTTATGATTAAATACATCACTTACATTATTAATAACACTAGGTAAAGTTTGCATAACACTAGGTAAAGATTCTTTAATTTCAGATATTGCATTTGATTTTAAAGCACGTAAAAAATCAGAATTATTATTTATTACGTCATTTACCGTTTTCATACCGAAATTGCCTATACGTCTAAGAATAGGTAATGCAAATCTACCTATTGTTTTCAATAAACCGGTTCCATATTGTTTACCTATAAAATATGGCAATTTTCCACCAGATTGACTACTACTTTAAAAATTTACAATGTCAGGATTACTCATTTATTTTACGAAAATGTAATGTAAGAAAAGTTTATCTTCTTTACCAAATATATATTTTCCACTATCGTCACGAATATTGATTTCTATATTGTTTATATATGTTGACGATACAGACAAATACATTGGGTTTTTCTCTATAATTTGAAACTGTACGCTATTTGCCGAGATAACCAATTCTGAGTTTCTTTCTTTGAATTAACAATTTCCTTCGCCAGTTTTCTTACACTACCAAAACCAGCGGGATGTTTTGGGTCTGTCCATACTTTTTCGATCTTTTCACTGTGTTTCGATTTTTAGTTAATGTTTCCTTCATTATTACAACAAGTTGTTAAAATATTTAAATCTAAATTATGTTTATCCGGTAATGAATTCTTGGAACCCATTAAGAAGTTAATGATGAAATTGCGTTTATTGCAGATAATACTATTGGAATTAATGCCCCCAAAAATCCACCATTTTGTTTATATATTATTTTTTGCATCAAACGACGATTCTTAGTGTTTACTAAAGATAAAAGTGATCTTTTATGCTTTTGTAATACAAGTTTTTTAACATTAGTAATGTTTACATTACTATGAACTACATTAACAATAACTTCAACTAGATTATCTATAACAAATGAAGGAAAATTCTGTAAAATATTCATTCTTTTATTATTAGGAGCCTTCATCAAGGCATTAAAGTATGGTAGACTACGTTCAATTTTCATATTAAATACATTTTTCATCTAGTTGTTTTGTTTATATTTTAATCTACTTTTTATCTTTAACAATCTTCTTACTCGTTTTTATTATTTTACGTTTAGTAACCCTTTTCTTTGTAACTTTTTTCTTTGTTGATTTTTCACGTTGAACAATAACTTTTTTAAACGTCATTTCAAGTAATTATTTTCAGGTTTCAATTTTGTTTATAAATCTTAACAAATTTCTCATTGAAAATATCAGTTCTAATACGTAATTCATCAGGACATTGTTGTGTAAAGTCAAAAAACAAATATCCGTGGGGAACCTTTGTTGCATCTTGAAACGAATCAATTAAAACATTTCTATCATTGGGATAAGCTTTTCTAGCAAGAAAATCTATAATGGTTGCATCTCGAGGGTTTTTAAAAATAACCAAGTATTGTACATTTAAATTACGAGTTCTATGACCGCCCCCTTGATGAAACAAGTTTTGAGTAATGAAAATAACAGTAACTCCAATATGTCGAGCAATTTTTGTAAATAAATGATTAAAATCCTTTTCTTTATTAGCTTCCTGGTATAGATCATCGATAATAATAACATCGCCTTGATGTAATCTAGATGACCAATTTTTATCAAATCCTTTAATTATTGTCATTTTCAATTTACAGAATTGATTTTGAGTAAGCCCATGTTCTTCGTCAGCTCCTCTATGCCAATATATTTTGTTGAATTTTGATTTGAACAAGTTCGATTGTAATAAATTACATACAAATAAAATCTTTCCACAACCACTTGGTCAAACTACTTGATATACAGCATCATTTCTTAATTCCATTTTATTATTAATTGTCTATTTAATTGTTTATATTTGTTTTAATTTTTACAATTACTTGAATTGAAATTATATGAAAATGTTGAGTAACATAAATTATAAAGGAAGATATTTTATACCTGATATGAAATTCCCATTTGGAAAACCACAGCAAGTTGTAGATCGATCAGATAAGTATCCGATAATATTTTTCAGATCAGGGAAATGTCAGGTAATGGGATGTAAGCAACCTCTAAAAACTGGGGATTTGAAATATAATATACATGATTTACAAATTCAATCAACCACTGTAATAATCGATATTGGAAAATTTATAAATCTATATGAATTACAAAGAAAGGTGAATTGTATATTTGAACCAGAAATATTTCCAGCATTACGTCTTCAAAAATATAATCCATCATGCGTCAATATATTTTCAAGTGGGAAAGTAATAATACTCGGAATAAAATCCTTGGATTATAATGATTATGTGGAAAATATTGAATCAGAAATAAATATGTTAATAAATTAATAAATATTTTGTTTGAATTTGTTTCATTTATTAGGTATTAAAAAATGTCAAAAGGTAAATCATGTATATTTAAATATGTATTTTATTTTATTATTTAGTTTATCTCTTTGAAATAATTTTAAAAAAATTCAGGAACTTTATCCAAGAATTAAAAATACGTTGGATTATTGCGCACCAGAGTTTCTCGCAACAAAAATTTACCATTTCACAGGGATTAACATTGAAGAACTTCTCGAGATTCACTATAACAACGTTCAGGGATCTGGTGACCGATGTGTTGCAAATTGCATTGTTTGTAAAGATAGTAGGAGTGTAACATATTCAAATGGATGTCCATGTTGGCACGATTTCAAACGTGACCAAACAATCCATATATTGTTGGCCGAAATGCGTAAAGCATATTACTCGGATATTTTGAATTTGAAATAAAAGTTAATCTTTTTTATTTAATCTTTATTGTCAATAAAAATATTTGTATGGATTGAAAGTTTGTTATTTTTACAATTCAAAATTTATCGATGATTTATCTTTTTTACATTGAAAAATTATTCTTAGACTTGGAATTAAATTTTAAAAATAAAAATAAAAAAAATGTTAATAATAATAAAATAAAATAATAATAATATAAAATAAATAATTAAATTAATAAAAATAATAATATTAAATAAATGATTAAATGAAAATAAAAAATAATTATTTAATTCACTTCACTAAAACAAACAATTTAATAATAATATAATTTAAAAATAAATAAAATAATTGACTTGATTAAAATTAATAATAATATAATTAAAATATAAATAAATAATATTGTTGACTTAAACAAATAATTAAAGTAAATAAAAATAAAAAAAAATTCATGATTTTTAGTCGACAGGCGATTTAATCCAAATATTTTTTATGGGTTTTTAAGTATGAAAAAATATTTAGGCTTTTTATTCGATATTATTTTATTCGAAAATACTCCTCAGTATGACCAATCATAGGCAATTTAAGCCAATTTTTATTTTTTAGGCGTTTTAATCGAGAAAAAATACTTAGACTTTTTTATCATGAATTAAAAATTTTTTTTAAAATTTTAAAATTTGAACATTTAAACAAATAATAAAAAAAATTCATTTATTAAAACAAATAATTAATAAAAAATTAAACCCTCACCCCCTGAAAAAAAATTTTTAGTGTGGGGTCTTGGTTTTTTTTCAAGCCAAATATCCACGGGGCATAGTCCTCATATGTCACTACTTTCGTGAGAGAATGGTTGTATTTTTCGATGAAAGCGATCCCACGTTCTGCGCTGTCATTTACCACTTTCATCATACAACTTCTGGTAAGATGCATCAGCCTCCCATGCTTTTGGTTCCTTCAACAAGAAGCTCCTGGACTCCTCTACCCCTGTTGCGCTTAACAGTTTGAAGAGACGATTGGTTCTCTCGGTCACGAATGTCTCCAAATTGTTGAAGTCAGCATCACTGGAGTCCACCCATGCAGTGCTGAACGAGTCTTAGGAAGTTGGAGGTTGGCTACCATGGCCTTCTTCACAAGTGACTCTACTCGATCGTCGAAAAATGCCAGACCCACAAGTTGTTCCGAGAAGAACCAAAGATGACGACAAAGAGCAGAAAACGCTGCATGTGCAACGGTTCGCTTTGGATATGTTTGAAAAAGTCTAAGAATATGTGCATCATTCAAAGGAGCGTGAGAGGTCACTGGAGCCTCATGCCAGAAGCGACCATAAACAAGAGCTACGAAGAGAGCAAGTTCAGTCAGTCCTTTAAGCTCTCTGGAGTTCGAGATAATCCTCCCTTGGTTGCTGATGAGTAATGGCATTAAACCTCTTGAACAGGCCTACTTCACGCACTCAAGTTCCACCAAACAAAACTGTGAATACGCTGCTAAGGACGACCTCCAAGATGTGATGACGACAACCGATATTGACAAGCTCACGACCAAGGTATTCCTCAATAAGGACACAAACTCCCTTGTGAATGCCAGTGTTGGACGATGTGGTATCAAACACTAGACCCTGCACTACATTGCGTAGTTTCCATTCATCTAGAATTGTTATGCAAGCAGTAGCTTGTTTATTCCCAGTTCCTCTTCCAATTTTAGGAACCGCCAGCTGCTTCTCAATTCCGTTACCGGTAACGATCACAGCGATTCGGTCCACGGTTTCTTCTGCACCAGCGATGTCAGGAAGCAATTTACCATCCCAATGTAGAAGGAGAGGACATTCTATGGAAAAACTATCTTTGTCTACCTCAGTCAACAGTTTGCGAGTGGCCAAAACTCTTATTTAAAATTAATATATTTGAAACAACTATTTGTGTTAACTTTGAATATTAAAATTTATGTTAAATTATATTATATAATATCAATATTATATCTATACGCCTCAGTTGTTTAAATTTTCAGATTTGGATAGAAAAAGTTTTGTAATTAAATAGTAAATGTTAGAAGATTTACATTTAATTGCGTCTAACAAACTACATTGTGGTTTCAAATTTGACCTCCAGTCTTTAGATTTATTGAGTGGTAAGGAAATCCTTTATTAGACCACGTCCTTTTTAAAATGCCGCAGAGCTGTATTTGGATTTTCAACACTAGCGTAAAAAGTAAATCATGATCATTAACAAAATACAACTGAATTGAAATAATGACGAAGCATGTAAAATATTCCTTGCTGATTAATTCAGTTAACATAGAAAATTCTTTAAAATTTCTTATTGGCTTAAGAAAAATAAAATTTAAAATGAGCGTTAATTATAAAAACACAAATTATTAAACAAAATTGTTATAAAAATTATGCTTACCAAAAGTCCAATCAGTATTTTGTTCAAAACGGACATGAAAAAAGTACTCAATGTCAAGATAAATGTAAATATATTGATTTTTAAACCTGAATTTTTAATATACATTAGGAGAAATTCAATCTAAAATCTACAATTTGAAGGAAAGCATTTTGTGATCCCTGTGCTGATCATCAATGACAGGTTGAAAAGCGAATTGTGGTTTCTGCAATTTAAAGTATATTGAGTGCTGAAATGAAAAGCTTCTGTTAAATTTAACCGAGTGATCTGAAAGAGAATTAATATTGATAATTTCAAGGAATACATATTCAAATTGCAGCGCTCTCCCACAAACTGAGAAAATCCACAATCAAAAATAAATCGTCCTCCATAACTCGAGCCATTTACCATTATTAAAACATGAATTAGCCTTACTGTTGGACTTAAAGCCAAAATTAAAACAAAATAATTGTAGAATTAATTTAAACAAAAATAAAAATAATGAAAATGGCCACTGCAAATACACATGCACCGCAAGCAGAAACTAAAAATAAAATAAAAACATCAAATAAACAAATTAAAAATACAACAAAATTAATTAAAACAAATATTAATAAAATCGATAAAAGCCTACAGATGCAAAAAGAAACACATTCAATAAATAAAACTGCCAAAACCTTGAAAAATAAGGTTTAGAAAAAACATAGACAGAAGTGGCAACCAAGAAACTAAATTTTAAGGGTTAAAACGAACATTGAATAGAAAGTAATAATAAAAATACATTCGATAAAATAAAAGTAATACATCAAAAAATAAAGAAAAATGAATAAAAAACTATAAAAATATTTAAGAATTAATAGAAACAATAAAAAGCCCTTAAAATGGCGAAAAATCGCCTATTGGTCGCACACACCCAAAATACCTATATAAGCAGTGACTAAATTCATTATTTAAACTTTAAAAACTTACTTTAAAAATTTTACTACTTATCTTTGCAAAAACCCAAAAGCTATTTTTAACACTGTGAAGTAAGGATTTATAGTTTGTGTAATTTATTATGTATTGAATAAATTTTATAAGACATTTGTAATCTATTATGCATTGAAAAAAAAATTTATAAGACTTATTTACTATGTTTTTGGATGGTCATAGTGTTTTCACCACTGACGAGTCCCCTTATCAGAAATCTTATATATATATATATATTGCAATAGCTCTCAGGAGGGCAAGGTGGTGGTCCGAATAACGAGTTTGCTTTCGTTAGTTGTGGCTACTAGTCGTGCACTCCTGACAACTCAGTTGTCCGCGGCGAGGCCTAGTCGTAAGACATAGGACTTTACCCGCAGGGCGTCGTTTCACAATTCATGGCGGCTAATGGAAACGTCGGTCGGAATGAGCAGAAAAAATATGGGAAGTGCTTTATGAGTTAAGAGAACAGGGATTGATCTCTTCTAGATCATTTAGAATTTCATTTTTTGCAAAAATGTTGTCAGATTAAAGTCGAACTGGGTAGCTAGGGATAAGATAGTAGATTTAACTGATATCCAACTCGGTTTTGGAACCGTCAGACTAAAAACAGGAAACCATCAGACGCGTGTACATTACTACTGATAGCATGAAACACAAAATCCTAAACAAATTAACTACCAGAAATAAATCCGTAATGACAAATTATAATTAACGATAACAAGGGCCTAAAAAATTCCAAAAATGAGTTATAAAGTTATTTCAACTAAATCAAATTTATTAATCCCTCTAATAGAAATCATTAGTCTATATACGTGAATAGTTTTCTTTGAATAGTAAAAAGCAAAATATTGGAATCATCAACCAACTCATTTAAGAATAAATTTTGCAGGCCGATCAAGCGAGTAGCACTCTGATCGCGATCTACGCATTCATCACATTACATAAAATAGGTCAAGAAAATTAAATTTATTATAATGCTAATTTAGTTTGACTTTAAGCTATTGAAATTAAGAAAAAAGGGAATTAATTAAATACTGAATAGGAAATTATCAAAGGAAAACTTGATAATAAATTTCTAAGTTAATAATTAATAAAAATTATTAATTGGTAATTTTGAATTGAAGACAACTTCATAAAATTTGCCTGAGATACGCATTACCTCCGAGGTAACTACATTCGTTTCTATTCTCATTTGTGTCTAATTACCATCTACAAGCAAGACCATTTTCTAAATTATAACTATTCGTTCTCTTATACCATTATTAAATTTCATCAAATTTCTTCCTACAGAAAGTCAATTAATCAATTGCGATGAACCTTCCAAGGATACCGAAAATCTCAGCTCCATCAGCTATTGCCGCCGCGCAAAACTGGAAAGAGAAAATTTTACGCTACGAGAAAAATACGGTAAGCTAAAAGGCACATGGTGCTCCCCCGAACTACGAGGGAGCTGTACAAGAAGATCACGCAGCTTTCTCGAGCCCGCGATGATCTTGTCATAGAAAATCAGAGGCAACGAATTAAGATATCCAACCAGAGCGCCGCATTGAGGCAGATATTCACTGTGAAAGAATTACAGGCACAGCTGCCGAGAAGGAATATGGCTCAACGCGTGGACATTATCCCGGAACATCATCTGCCGACAAACTCCGAAGATCAAAGGAATAATAGAAACCCAAATGTGCGTACCGAACTGTCGACACCGTCAACCGTAAATCGTCGTCACAATCCCAATAGGAACCGACGAATACTACAGAGGCGGAGAGTCTAAAATGCACTCCTGCAAGTAAATCTGGTCGTTAGCGAAAACGCAAGTCTAGAGGAATCGCGGAAATATTTGGACCGGAGCCGATAGCCTTGAATAATGACGAAGATCTGAATGTCGTCTATGCTCTTCGACAACCGGATTTTTCACAACCACTCCAACACCAGTGCAAATAATGCAGATCTCCATCGCTTCTCGGGCGACTCCCGACAGAGACGCAATTTCCAGTGGGCGATCTTCGCCACAAATCATTTCCGTCGTCGATCCAACGATACATCGTATAATCCAGAGTTCGACTTTTTCCATTGCAACTGATAATTATTTCGTTATTTTTGCTGACAAAATTTAAAATTAATTTGTTGTCATTAATAGGAATAATATTCTATTTATATTTTTGTTAATTAATGTTTTTTTATTATTATTATAATTTCTATTTAACGAATATCCTCAAATAATATAGACTATATAAATAAATAGCATAGCCAAATCATTGTGACACCGTTCATATTAACATACCATTTAAGCTCTCTATTTAATATAAAATAAATTAATTCAATTATAATAACAAATTATATTATCTCAAGTCACTATATCATTAAAAAGTATAGTCAAATTATTTTAAAATGACGTACTTTATTTGATGTGACTACTGTTTTAAATGACTCTAATATTTGATGTTATTGGTTAGTTCTGGATTATAAATCAAAGTTCTATACTTAACTGTTTAAAAAGATAGGTGAAAATTTATACTGAACACAAACATTTATATATAGTCCATCAAAAAATTGAGTCTTTTTTACCTGTTAGAGGAATTTATGCTTATATTTTGTGAAACCTTCAAAATCAGGAAGTATTGGAAGGCGCAAAACGATTGACTGAATACCATAGCGAAGTTATAGATGCTGCATATGCGAGATGCCTAACGGAGAGAAAAGCAAAAAGTACGAAAACTTCAAATCCAAGTCGAAGAACAAGGAACGAAAATAAGTCACGAAAAGGTTATGTTGGAGTTACTAAATAAAAATTTAGGAAACCTTAAAGATCAGTTAGAGGAGGTAAAGATGGAATACTTCGGAGAAGTAATAGACGCGGCATACCAACGAAGTCTAACAGACAGAGCGATTCGAAAAAAAGAACTCCACACCAGATGTGAGGAACAAAAGATAAAGACGACCTTCGGAAAAGTGATGTTAAAACTAACTAGCCAAAAAATGGTTGGCTGAAGGAAGATTCGGAGGAATTGAGCCAAAGATTGTTGGGAAAGATGGACGAATTGGAGAAAACGCGTGTGAAATACCTTAGCCAAGTAGCAAAAAACCGCATACTACCAATGCAGAGCTGAAGGAGCTGAAAGACGAAACGAGGAGCTCGAGGCTCGAATTGAACATGTGGGAAGTGTGAAAATAAGAGTACGAGAGGAACTAGAGCACACAAAGAAAGAACAAATTCTGCAATTTTCCGAATGATCAAAAATGATGTGTAAATGTGAAAGAATGATGAATTGACTAAAGAAACATGCGAAAACCTGGAAGCAGAAATATCATATGGTAGCAAAGGAACTAAAAGAGTTACCACAGAAGTGGACACCCTTTGACGATTGGAAAATGTGGGAGTAGATAGAGGAACAGCGAGAGGAAATCAGAGATTTTCAAGCAAAATTGAATCTACAAGAAAGGAGGGAAGAGGACCTCAGAAAATTCACCATCGTCAAAGTCAACCAGCTAACCAAAACGCAAAACGTAAAAACAAAGTGATTTGCAAATCGAGATAGAAAGACAAAGGTTAGAATACGCAGAACGAGACATGAATGGGTACAAAATTATTAGTGAACAAAGAGATCTCGCGCTACATAGACAGAAAGGGTTACGAGAAAGCGAAAAAGAGGTCTTCGAAGCAAAGGTAAAAGAGATGTAAACGAAAATCAAGAAATTAGAAATTCGAGAAAATACAACGATTTTGGAAGGAGAGGTGGAGGATCTAGTGGATGAAATCAACCACTTGTCATATTTACCACCTCAAGAACTTTAAAAGCAAGAATAAACGAGTTTATAAGCACACCACAAATGATCTAGTTACCATTAATTCCTACGCCACTACCTCAAGACGCCTCAGTCAGTCAAGGGTGTGTAAGGATTCAAGAAACCTATAAAGAAAAGGACTATAAAGAAAAGGAGTGGATATAATGTGTAAATAAAAATTTGTGAATCGAGAGTGTAAATAAAAACAAAATATTCAATGTAAACAGAAAATAATAAAATATTAAGAAAACCAGAAAACCCATATAAAGATAAAAATGAACTAAAACCATATAAATCAAAATAATAAAAAGAACAAAAAATTATGTATATAAAATTGTAGAAAAAATGAATGAACAAATGAACGAAGCAACAATGGAGGTAGAAACCAATGAGACCACTGAACGAAGATCCAATACCAAAAGAATGTAAAATCGAGGAATCAGCGGAAACGGAAAATAAGGAACAAAAGGAGATGATAGAAAATATGAAAATAGCAATGGAACACCAACTCCGGGAGACAGACATCATTACAAACTAATTGTTCCAGCCGAGAAACCTGATAAAGGCACTGAAAAGGGAATATAAATTATCAGACACCCAACGACAAGAACTAGTAGAGAAAGATAGATCCCTAGCACAAAAACTAAAACTTAATCGAGAATGGGAACAAAATGTGGACGAATTAAAAAGTGGATTAGCAACCAAATGGACAAATCACGTACTAGAAGATTATTGGAAAAAAGAAGCTCAAAGAATCAAAAGAAAGTATTATAGAACAAAAAGGCGAAATCGAGCTTATAGAAAACTTGAGACAGGCAGTAAAATAATTCAAAAAGGTACAATATCACAAACGACAAATACAAACGTTGGGAGAAATGAACAAAAAACAGAAAGGTATAATGAAGGAAAAGATAAAATCATCGCGATAATTCCCGAAATAAGAAGTAGTATCCTGAGAGCAGAAACCCTGATAATAAGCATGCCTGATATAGACAATCCAGATGATAAAAACTAAAACGAAAAACTCCTCCTGTAAATAAACATGTATAAACTTATTAATCAAAAGAATGAATATGTAGAAAAATGATACAATAGCTCAGAATCATCCTCCTCGTAACAATATCCCATATCATCGATTCAACACTGCATCCAAAGGTAACTTTTTTACGAGATAACCGAGGGCAGATGCGATATCAAATAAAAATAATAAAGAATGAATTAAGTCTTACCCGAAATCAAAACCTCATGAAACCTTCCTACAAACACATTAATCTCCAACTATTACAAAAAAATAATCCAATTAAGTCACCTCGAAGAACTCTTGACAATTACAACTACTTCTCCACCTCACCAAATCCCAGAAAACCCGAAACCAACCAATTTCGAAATTTTTCTATTAAGCCTGGCAATCGTCGAGACCAGTGCAATCTTAAAAATCCTAATTATCAGTCTAGTCATAAAAATCTATCGAAAATCAAGAAGGCAAAGAAATCACAAGTCAAGACTAAATTCAAACCAAATGGTCAAGTTTACAAGAACTCAAACATAAAGTCCTCAATACCACAACCTCCCAGAAACCAACTCCCTCAATTAAAAAGATTCAATAAAAAAATCCACCAAAGCAACCAAATCAAGATGACATATAGTTAGACATATAGTCTAACATCGAATTTAGACTATATAATATGTATATATGTGAATAACTGATGGTAATTACATTAAATAACAATACTGAGACAATCATTGTTTCAAAAGCGCATGCTGTAAATACCACAAATCACCTTATGCGATCTCCTTCCTTACCTTGTAAATTGACCTCATTCTGTTTTATTAATGTATGAAAGTATTATTCATTTTATGTTTAATACGTATATGAATGTGTCGCCCGAATAAATGATAATTTGGACCGAGAAATTGTGGGCGTAATTTAAAGAGTGGTTTGTTAAGCTAGAAGCCACAATTTAAACAAAAAATAAATTTTAATAAAACTTTTCCGAATTATAAAAATAGCTGATGAAAAAATATACACGCACCGCAAGCAGAAATCAAAAATAAAATAAAACATTAATCAAAAACAATTAAAAAATAACATAATTAATTAAAACAAATATTAATAAATTTCCGAAAAATCACTTACAGCTGCATACTGAAACATAATGTAAAACATAAAACCGCCAAAACCTTGCAAAATAAGGTTTAGAAAATACTAGGCGGAAGTAGCGACCAAAATAAAAGATTTAAAGATCAAAAAGAGTAATAATCAACGAGAATATCCAAAAAATAAAAATTTAAATTTAAAGAAAATAATATTAAAAAATAAATAAAAATAAATAGAAAAAGAAAAAAAAATATTAAAATAAATAAAAGCAATTAAAATCCCCGAAAAATTGTCCGGAAAAGGTTTAAAATTTGCTGATCGGTCGCACTCAAGCATGAAATTAATATAAAAACAACAGCCATTTTCATAATTTTTAACCTTTTTTAAATTTCCGAGAAAATTTTTAAATCATAAGTGTCGATGTGGTTTTATTTTTCTTTAGTATATTTTATATGTTCTTTAATATATTTTATATGTACTCTCTTTATTAAAGTTTTATTTATCATGGATGGTCGCGATACTTTTTAGTATTGTGGCGGGTCCGCTTAAATATTTATTTATCTATTTTATTCAATTGTTAGAAAATGTTGAATTAGTATTCAATTCCCTCAGTTGAGTTTGAGCGACTTTGATGTGTCAATTAACGTTTTTCTACCCCTCAATGTCTGCTGGGACCAGTCAGGCCCCGTTTGCACTGATCTCTAAAGTAGGACTTCACCGCAGCGTTCATGAAAGGTGGACGGATCGGTAACTGGGGTAAAATGATGGGAACATTGCTTAGGGGTATCTAAAATTCAAATGAATGTTTAAGAAGGAAGATTTTTCAAAAACCTATCTTTAGATCTATGTGAGAAATGAAGATAGAAAGATTCTTGATTTAAATAAATAATTTTTTGTAGTTTTGTGTTGTTTTATTATGCCAACGATAACCGATCGTGAGTCAGGAGCATTTATCTTTATTGATTGTCGACTGAAGCGGCTATTGAGAAAATATTTCGACACTAAAAACATTAAGTTACCAAGTGTGATTGCAGTAATTATATATAATTTTAACATCTATGCCAGTATGGAGATGCAAATATAGCAACGATCGTGACAGTTATTTTATAATTACCTGAAATATTTGCAATTCTATATTAATTCTGAAAAATCTCGATCTAGTATTATCTAGAATTGGTAGACTTATTCTATGCCAGACGAGTACTAACATATGAATACCTTACTTATCCGCGATAAATTTGGTCGTCAATGGCGAATTGCGGACGCACTCGACATTTGTTTTTGAGTGGCAACAAAGAACGACCCCACCACTACACATAATCACGAGTAGTTTGATATCTACAAGAAAGATGAAGCACTTATCATTCACACCTCTTGATAGATGTAAATACACAAGTAACAAGGTGTCGCACTGGCACTTCAAATTAAGTACCAATGATTGCTGATGCGGACATTTAATTGCGTCCCGCAAATAAATAACCTAAATTAATTTCTTTTAATTTATTAATTTTCCTTTTTCTTTTTTTTTCTTTTTTTACCATCATTTGAAACTTTCCGTCGAAAAAGAATCACTTCTTTAAAAATCATGCAGAATTATAAAATCCCCAAATTATTCAAGACCAAGGAAACACAGAATCAGTGTCTCAAAAATCCGAAGAAATGTTACACATGTCGTGTATCACAAAATATTAACAGCTGCGCGCCAAGTACGAGCGTACACTATGCACTTGGTCCGACCCAGAAAATGTCAATGCACAACAACAACAATTTCACCGGCTAACGCGATACCGAGATGATTTAATTAGTGAGAATCGCGCCCAAAAAATAATAATAAATGATCAAAGTGCTGTGTTAGTAACGTCGTTTACCGAAGTAGAGTTGAAAAGCGATTATCTGGCCAAAACCTCGAATTGGAATTAAATTTGGTATTAGCCCATCATTTCCCCGATAAAGAACCGGCTTATCTAGACAAGACACCGAGAACCAGCAAAAAACATCATCCCAGCAAGAACAGGCGACGCCGTAAACGTCGTTGGGCTGAAGGAGCGGTGATCCTCGCCAACGCATCGAAAGTTCTAGAAGATACCGCCGCGCACGTGACCGAGAGTTATGTTAAATTGGAATCGCCAACTTCCCAAATGCATGCGGACCCGAATGACGAGCTGAAATTAAACATTGATCTTGATCAGGCAGCTGTAGAGAAAACTAAACAGCAGTAAATGCTTTCGGAAATGCAGAAATCTCCGACCTGTCTCTGTACTGGGTAGATTATTTTGGAAATGAAGTCACCCACACCGTACCACCGGTAGGTGGATGCAGATTTAGGACGCCTCACCGGCGCAGATTACCTGTCGACATGACCGAGGAAGATAGGGCGATGATCATCGATTTAAGTGACGAATAAATTTCCAATAATAACCGCCAAGCCGAGAAAGATCCAACACTCTGAATTAATCAATGCCACACAACTGGAAATAAGTGAAAAATTATGCGGACGTTTTAGTTTCTATTTAATTTTTCTTTCGGTGTTATAAATGTTTATTCTAAAAATATGTTGATATGGTTATTGTGTTGTAATTAATGATTGATTAATAAAGATAATTTTTAAATTAATTAATTTTAATTAAACTTTTATGATTAATATAATTAGTCCATAATGAAGCAAGGTGGAACAACATTGTTTTGTGTGAATAGGACCTAGCAATAATGTAGAGGTGGAGTGAATGAGAGCTATAACGTCAAACGATTTTCATTGTGAATGTCGAGTAGAATTAAATTAAAATCACTATTAATAAATTAAGTACTATTATTGTATAGGTAGAGGCGGATAAATCCCTTGCAAATAGTAAGGGAATGTTCTTGATACTAGTAGTTAAGGATATAATTACTGCGAAAGTGCTCGGAAAGTACTAAAAATTAAGTTAAGAAAAATTAAAAGTTTTATATTTTATTTTCACAGCTGATTTAATACCGAATTATATAATTTAAGTAAATGGTTGTATTATCGCCTGTTATGTAAATTACGACAATTAACAAGTTAAAACAAATTTTCGAAGTCATCAATACAACCCAATTTACAAAATAACTCGGATAAAAGTAACTTAAATTTTAATAATTAGAACGAGTAAAATCTAAAAACTTTAATAATTGGGATTTCCCCTTCAAAGAATTACTATAATATAGAATTTGAAAAGTCATTCATTTATTAAGTAATATCTATTATAAAATGTAATTTAAGAATAATTTAATAGCCAAATTTTAATCTTAGCTCAATCACAAGAAATAAGGGTTGGTAATAATAGGTCAGTCAAAAGGAAAGAGATCATGGATATATATATGACAGATGACGAAGCTGGAGAAAAAGTCAATTAGGAGTATTGATGAAATCATGAGGAGTTAGTAGATGTAAGTCCTTCTATCAACAGTGTTGGGCCAGAACACAAACGGCCTTGTAAATGTTTAAATGAATCGGTAACACACATGCAAATATAACAAGCAGATTTAAACTCAAACCTATTAAAACACCAATTAACCCTACCAAAATGTGAGAAAGAGAACAGTTAAATACAAAATTATAAACACAAGAATAAATTAAAATAATAACAAAGTGCAACAAGATCCGCACGAAATAAACATAAACATAACACGAAAACCCAACAATTTGACCGAAATTTGACAATTTATTAAAAAATGCGAAATTTCATGAAAATGAAATAAAAATCAAATAATTTGAATTAGAAATAATTCAATTAAAAAATTTAAAAGAAAAATTGTCAAATAAAATTTAAAAATAGTAAAATTAAAGATACCAGAAAATCCCAAGGTCAAATTTTGTTTTACTAAATCAAAAAGAACATGCAAGGTTAGGGTCGTACAATAGGTATATATACCGATTCATTTTTACACAGTTTTAACCAGTTTTAACCAGTAATCGATTTTTAACCTGAGCAATTCAGAATCAATTTTCGTCAAGCCAACATACTACGATGTGAGTGAGAGAATGTTCGAAACTCTCTCCACGTCGCATTCTCGCAACCTCCATTGAGCTCTGCTTGGATGTCGGCGTGGGAAGAGGTTGTTAATGTAATTACGTGCAATGATTTGTCCGATGTATTATGCTCGAAAATTTGTGTAATCTACTCTATATGATAAAATATATCTTCATGAACTAAATTTTTCCATCCATGCTCTACATTTTCAGGTCCACAGCCGAAACATACCACAAGCTAATAAAATTCAACACATGATCGTAATCGTGTAAGTGCGTGTATTATCGCCAACGATTCGTGCCCGTGAAGGCTCCGGGGTTAGGACGCAGGAGCTGAAACGTCAATATCAATCCATATAGGGGAAAAGGGTGAAGGGGAAATAGTCTTTTGGCTGTTTCTCCGTTGCTCATTTCCCACAAACTCGACCTAAAATTATTTCTCACACACGGCTAAAATTTGAACATCGAGTAGTCCAGTGGGCACTCAATAACTATAATATGAACACAGTGCGCCTAGGATCAAAATGAGGGACGGTGACGGGAATTTGAATTAAACAAAATCGTTGCTATGCTCAATTATAACGAAGTTAATAAAACTATTAAAACTTGTTAATGAAATTAACCAACGTAATATAATTATTAAGAATTTTAGTAAAAGTAAACTAGTGAAAACTTCGTCAAAGAGAAAAATTATTAATCAAACGAAAGTGACGTACTCCACGATATAAAGGAGGTTCTTTCTTTGTAAATAAAGCCAATCACGATATATAAGTGTACAACCAGACTAAAATCCCAACTTATAATAACCGAAAGATGAGATCTTAAAAAATTTAGCAGCTAAATAAACTAAACTTCGAGATACTCCGATAGAAAGATGGAACCAGACTTTTAGTAAATTTACTAAAATCGTTAAACGAATGCCGTGATTGAACTGACACATCGAAATATAGGAGTGGCATCAGTTAAAATTTTAAGATTACTCGTAAGGGAGATTTACCATAGTCTATGCGAAATTAATAAACGGGCCAACTGGATCGACAAAATAGTCCCCCAAAACAAAGGTGATCAAGCGAAGACGCAAAAATCATGCAGACTAATTCATAAAATAAATAGTTAAAAGACCCATATTGAATTAAATCGATTTTAAGATAATAAGACAACAAAATAAAAATGCAAAGTATATTTCTATCGATTGCGCGAACTAAATCATGCAAATTGGGAAAAATTAAATGAAAGAAAATCCCATTAGAATAAGTTAAGCATAGAATAAATACTCGGATCTCGCATTGGAACGAATTCATTTGGAAATGAATAGCCAAGGGTCTCATTGGAATAAGCGAATCATGGAAAGAGTGTTCAGATTCTTACCCTTAAATAAATCAATCTAAAAAACAATTAATAAAAATTTTACATTAGAATGAATAAATCTGACAATGATAAATCAAAAACTTAGACAAAATTAATCTGAAAGTAGCCAATCAAAACTTTGTATTAGAATAAATCCATCTGAAAATAAATAATTAAAAATCTTGCGTTAGAACAAATTAATCAGAAAACGATTACTAAAATTCTTGCAAATCTATCAATGATTAAACAAAATCTAGAATAAATCAACCTGAAAACAATTACCCAAAAAAATCTCGCTGTAGAATAAATAAAAAATCTGAAACAATTGATAAAATTTTGCAAATCGATCATAAAGTAAATAGTCGAGAACATCTCGTCTTAGGATAAAATCCATTTGAAACCTGTGCTGTAGTAAATAGAATGTATAAATTACGTAGGAAATAAAATATATTCTAGTCGTAATAGGCTGGATCGGAGACAGAGCATATGAAGCATTTGTAAATATTAGTAGTAAGAAGCCCACAATCGCATTCATTAGACGCAAGCCAATTTTTACAACCATTCCGAATTTAATAGAGAGATAGTTGATCCACCGCGGGGAGGTCAGGCTCCAATATCACCGAATAAGAATAGATGTAACCTATATATAAAACGTAATAAAGCACTTACCACATAAACAGAATAAGTTGGAACTATTGAGTTAAGGAAATTCTCGACAATCGATTTCCGTCAATAGCCAGTTGTCGAATTAATAAAAACTCCGAATTCATATATACACGACCACAGGAGTAGATGGAATGTGACCTTTAGTGAAATATCACGATAAACAAATTTACGCGATCAATAAGAGACGTGCCTAACGGTCAACAACATGGTGAGAAAAGGACCAATGATTTTCGAGAGATTGTGCGCTGAGCACAGAGTTCGACAACCGTCCGCACACATTCTGAATAAAAGAAGTGGTTCGACCAAGAACTGGTATTTACATTCAATAGATAAGTAAATGTCTCGAAAAATAGAACACCTCTCGCGAAAACGTCAGAACTTCGAGGAACCCGACATCGCCGGCACCAGTGAACCCTCCCGATTGGGTAAATTTTAACCTAATCTAACTCATCGTTTGATTTTTTCCGAGTCTTAGCATGAACATAAACCAACCCTTAAACCATTCCCGGACGACGACGTGGATGAACTCGACAAGATAGTAGTGACAGTTTAACGTTATGTCAAATACATAAGTTGATCATATTCAATATAAACAATTCCCGTTTTAGTACTCATTCATTTTTATGCTTGGAATAATCACAATTATTAGAAGGGAAATGCATGATAGCCTCACCAAATCGGTCAATTATTAAGCTCCAGTGAAAATCACGATCTACGTAAATAAATATCTTAGACATGAGCTCACAAGTCGTTGATGGAGGTCAAGGGATTTCTGAGCGTACCCCGATGAGGTTAATAAATGAGCGGTTAAATCTGAAAACTCGATGTTTCGCTATTTTCTATTTTGTTCTCATGCCCCATGCTGGGAAGGGACTATCAAAGTAATTTATTATTACATGTTAAATCCCTAAATCGGCGGTATAAGTGATAAAAACTTAATAGCTATCAATAGTTGCAATACGTTATCTGGGTAAATTAATGATTCTTCAGCCCAACCCTTTATGGAATCATATGGATTTAATCTTAGCATTTATATAATCGTATGAATTGAATCTTAGCATTTATTTAATCGTATGGATTTAATCTTAGCATTTATATAATCATATGAATTGAATCTTAGCATTTATTTTAATCGTGAGAATTGAATCTTAGCATTTATTTAATCGTAAGAATAGCATTTGTATAATCGTATGAATTTAATCTTAACTATCTATATAATCGTACGAGTTAATTTTAAAGGTCCACTCTCTATCTTCTAGGGACAAGTATGAAACCTACCGACCTCAATGAATAAACAGAACAAAGTCTCAATGCATATGTAGAAATAGCGATAACATCTTGTTAAAATACCGAATAAACATAGTTTTGATAAATTATAATGTCAAATAAAGATCCTACCTGGGAATATGAGCATCGGTTGGACTCGAATGATTAGGGGTTTAATGAGGAGTACTGGTAACCTGAACTCCGGCAATGGAGGTTTTTACTCAAAGTATCGATATAAGACTCTAAATATCACCTCAAATAATTTCGTAATCATTACAACTAAACTGAAAGTTAATAAATGAATAATTTAGTAATCATTAGAAACAAACCGAGAATTTAATAAATAAATAATTTAGTAATCACGAGAAACAAACCGAAAATTTAATAAATAAATAATTTAGTAATTATTGGAAATGAACTGAGGTTTGATAGGTAAATAATCCAATGATCATTAGAAATAAACTGAACCATGATAAACGAATCAAAGGATCAATAAATTAGTCGTAGCTAAGAGTAAAACAATCCTTGTGAGTAAATGACTGTAATTAAAGGAAATTGGGTCAACATATGGATGCAGTTCCCATATTTTATAGTCATTAATAGTATGAGAAAAATCAGCATCGACGACTAAGCAACCATGTGTAGAATGTACAACATTATTTTCACTTTAAATGCTTCGGAAAATTTAGCATAGATATGAGTAAACTGTGTTTAGAGAAATAAGCGAGGGCGATTATAACCACCTAAATGTGATTAGAAACTTGTTAGAACACAGCGAGCAGTGGTTTAGCTGTGAATGCCGAATTGCCAACCGACGCCTCACCCTAAATTCCACAAAGATTAAATATTCGTTAAATCGAAATAGACCCCACGATATCGTATGTTGTGAACATTCGACGACCTCTGGGCCGCTGCCAACGATTTGTGAGAACTTTCGAAACCTGCTAAGTGAACGAACCCATAGACTTAGACCCGACGCAGTGCGCCATATAAATTGCATCAACTGCCCAGATCCGGAGTACTTCAACCCGAAATAATAATCCTGCCGCTATAATTTCGAAAAAGATAACTTTATTACTTCTAGACGACTCGTGTATCGACGCATCCAGAGTCATAGCTCGGTTCCCCGCCCACTCGGCTGCCAAATGCAGGCAGGCGATGTGGGATGCAGGCTTCTTTATCCCCCCAGTTCGTGAAACCCGAGGTGGCGCGCAAGGCGACTCCGATGAAGTGGACCTCCCATACGTTGCCATCAAAAGGGAGCCCGAAAGGAATCCGGCAAGAGAAATACAAGGGCAGGCGGAGCACCTGCTGGCTCACCTCGAGCGTCACCAAGCCGACACGAATCGCCAGGTGGAACGAGCAAAGCAATATCTCCAGAGGGTGAACGAGGATATTGCGGCGGGCAGGATACGCAGTACTGACGGGTATGCCCCGCAATATAATGTCTCGTATGAGCTAGACGATCCTCGACTCTAGAGACGAATGCCCGAGATGCGAGTGGCCGTCCCTCGACACATATTTCCGAAAGGGATGAGAAACGAGGACGAGATCATCGAACCCCATCGCGAACACTCATACGCGAGAAAACAGTATCTCAAGAAGAGAAGATAATACACTGAAAACATTGTTAAAGGTGCGTGAGATTTTGTGAGGTATTTCAAATAAATGTGTTCGTTTTATGCTTTAGTTACTTACTAGAATTAACTGTTTCATTTCATTATGACTTTAACCACTCGATTAACTAAAAAAATGACTTATGAGTAATGGCCCAGAGTCCCTACTCGACAAACCCTTACTTGTTTTTATCTTAAATGAATGATATGACAATCCGACTTATTTCAGAGATGAATTCCCAACAATTCCCCATTCTACGAAGGGAGTTAGATAAAGCCCAGGCAGCCAACCGGGATTTATATCAACAACTGATCCAACTTACTCGAGAGATCCAACAGATTAAGGGCACCTGAATCGAGCCGAAACGAGCAAAGGTGGTTTATCAGAGGATGGAAGCGGCGCAAAAAGGATGGGCTGGCGAGCGACAGTTGACTCAGAACAAAAGACCCAAATCAAAGGGTAAGAAACCGCCCTGTCGGCGAGCCAAGAAGGGGCAGCGGTAACATACCCGTTAGTCTTCGCCCCGGCACAATTGGCTTACCGTTACCCGATAAATTCAACTATACCCAAGGACAAGCCCAGTCGACAACTCAAAGAAGCGAGTGGATTATAATCGATGAACGCGAAAGTTTTCTCTGGTTCATTTTAATAAATAATATCATTGATAGTTCGTATTATTAA
Source organism: Schmidtea mediterranea (assembly GCA_022537955.1). NCBI lineage: Eukaryota > Metazoa > Platyhelminthes > Tricladida > Dugesiidae > Schmidtea > Schmidtea mediterranea. Next base: position 223,755,379 of record CM039679.1, on the reverse strand, counting down.
TTTTCGAAATACCAATCTGGAAAATTAGAATCACCAAGACGTTTGAGAATTGATTAAGGACCCAAATAAAGTCGAAATCGAGCACATGCCATCTATCGGTAGCTCGTTGGACCCAAAGATCGTTCGGTCAATTACAGCATTAGCAATAACGCTCACTTTTTGCAGACGATCTACCCACTCGAACACAGTTCCAACGTTGCTTAGCAACGGTTGCCGAGTGGTAAGCGAATGAATGTTTGTATGGGGTTGTCTGGGTAACAACCATATAGTTTCAAAATATTAACACCCAGAAACCCACCAATAGTCAGGAACCCAAAAGCAAATATTTTGACAGTAATTTGAGTTTCACGCGCGCATATTGCTTAATATCAGATTATAATATCTATTTAAAATCAAAATAAAAAATATATTACTAATATAGTTTTTAGATTATTAATTCAAATATGAGAAATAACAAAAGAAGGAAAAATCGTTTAAACGAAAATTTAAAAAAAGAGTTTTCGTTCATTATAGTTTAAAGTCGAATTGATGACTGCTTGGTTAAATATACAATCTGCAATAGGGAATTTTCAATTGCAATTCATGGACGTAGTGCAATAACGGTACACATTGAAACTAAAGTACATAACAGTTTTACACTTAACTGTTAAAAAAGACAGGTAAAAATTTATACTGAACAAAAAACATTGATATATAGCCAAACTAACTTTGCAGGATGTGGAAACCATCCAAACCCTGAATCTTATTTACATGTTAGAGGATTTTATGATTTAATTTTGTGAAACCTTCAAAATAAAGCAATATCAAAACAGTTATCGACTCCATGTTATTAGATTCACTTTTCTCTATTTAAACACGACAACGCATTATCTTAAGAATAAGTAGGTCTATTAATTTTAGACAAACAAGCATATATCATGAAATCATATCCCATTTATCAACAGTCTCTTTTGTCATACGCTCAAGAAAAGATTTGGAATATCAATTTTTACGTAACAACGTAATCAAAGAATCAACATTTTTCGCTGAATTGGAAAACGTGTATAATAAAGACCACACACAAAAAACTATACTCTCAATATATTTGGCGTGTATTTGAAAGAACAGTATCAGTCTTTTTTCAGTTTATTTTAGTCTCACAGTCTTTTTTCCTTCTGTTGAATACTCATATAATATTCGTATGTACTCATAACAATATCATCCACCTGTTTATAACACTCATTATTAAAACGAAAATTTACATTCGACTTTGTAAATTTAAGTAATTTACGAAATGAAATTTAATTCAACCCTCTCATGTACAAAAATATTGTCTTTCCACATTTTGCAACAAAAATAAATCGTTTACAATAATGAGACACTCGAAAAAATATTTCATAAGTCAAAACAACCCACAAATTCATTCGGGGTCTTTTTATTCAATTGCGCAATGAAGGTAGAAAATACAAATCTATTCATCCACTTAAATATTCCTTGCCTAAAAATACTTCTGTCATCTTTCTTTTAGGAATTCGACAATATATTTGAAAGATAGTGAAAAAGAAAACAACTGACAGTTGCATCCCCAAATGCAATTACCACAGACCAATTCTTAAATAAAGCGCCATTTAAATGCTGTGCGAATTCGATAATATTAATAGTCTAGATAAAGCTTTGAGGCAGAAATTATTTAAAACTGAAATTATTAATAAATTGTTGAATCTCTTGAACAAATTTTACTGATATATACGCATTGTTGTCAAAATTCTGATCTATGTGATTTTAATATTAACGTTTCAGATATCTAATTTAATTGCCAATCTATCTATAGCATTGAATTCATAAAAATACATACAACTTTATTATTTTAATTACTTTTCACCAGTCCGTGCTGCAACATTCACGGGTCCTGTACAGAAAATTTTATATATTCAATTATATGCATTTTTTAATATTTGATTATGAATCAGTAATGATATCGATGTTTTATCGATATTATATAAGTTGTAATTTTTGCTTTTCGAATTGAATTTGGTTTATGCTGCGTAAATAGATTTTGAATTTTTATCTATTTTTTTTCAATTCGTAGTATCTTTTTGCTATTCGAGTAATTTTTATAGTGCATTTAATGTAAAGGGACCTAGTGCAATTGTCCTTATTGCACTTGTGATGTAAAATTAGATGCTTTTAAATAAGGTTCTTTTCACAGAAAAATTATGAATGAGAAATGAAAATATTTTACTTTATATTGATATAAACAATTTTTAACGTCATTGTGGTCTAAATTTGTTACCAAATAATTTTTAAAATTAAGAAATTTTTGCAACGAAATGTATTTCTTAATTATCCATTATTTTAACCTGTTGTCATTTATTTTCTGAATTTTTAAAAATTTGTAATTTTAAAATAAATGATTTTTAAATTATATTTCGGTTTTGTAATTTTCATTTATCGTTAGTTTATAGAAACAAAAATAAATAAAAGACAAAATTTATAATAATTATAGCAATGAATAAATAATCAACTCATTATCAAAAATATCGCAGTCACATATTGTGCAGATTGTATAGTTGGCATTGTTGTGAATAATGAATTTAGTAATTATTATTATCATACTTAAAAAATGAATAATCAAATTTTTATGGTTCAAAAACTGTTATAAATAAATATTTTATATAAAAACGCCAAAATTTGTAAATTGTCAATTTAAATTTTGTTTTATTTTTAAAGATATTTTTAGCTTGTATAAAACAAATAAATCTACAATAACGTTTTGGTATAATGAAGACAATTCCCGGGACATATATAATGTGCTTTCTCTGTTCTTTTAAAGGGTAGATCTAGAAAATGTTGTAATGAATAGTGATAATTTATCCTCACACTTCAAAGTGGAAATTCATGCTTATATTAGTGTCCTATTATTGGCATATTACTTATACCTCTTACAGCGAAGTTTCTTGGAACGCATCATCTCCTTCAAGCAAGGTATTACTATAAAAGAATTCGATTAATAAGTAGAGTAATATAAGAACGATTTGTAAAATAAGATGAAAAAAATGTATAAAATTGAAAAAATCAACTTTAGTAATAGAAACAAATATTGAGTAATAGAACACGGTTCACAAAGCCATAAATTATAGCGTAAAATATTTAGAAACTGAACTTCAAATCAGTAATTAATTATGTGAAATAATTAGTAGAAGTAAAATTTGATCTGCTCACATAATTAATATTGAATAAATAAAGCAAAAAATGTGAGTGAAACCATAGAAAAAAGACAAACTACAAAATCATAAGAAAAATCTCAAGTATTTCAACTTTCAGAAGCAATGGACCAATTATACATGGATATTAGCGGTGCATTAGGAGAAACTTTTGGAGGAGAAAAATACAACTGGCCTCGTCGTAAAGACATGGTCTTGTTCAAAAATTGTTGCCAGAAGGGTCCTGTATCATCCAGGTTGAAGACCTAGTCTGCTTAGAACTGTTAGAGTAATCGCTGGAAATTTTGCTGTTGCCACTTAAGAAGATCCATCTTCGCCATGCATGGTCTTGAAATTGGTGGAGTGGCGTTTTTTAAAAATTTTCTAACCAACCATCGTACGCCATGAAGTCTGGAATATGTTACAGCTCGGCCAGTTTCATCGCCTCTACATGAATAAATCACCACTGACAGGAAAATTCTGTTCATCAAGCTTATGGTCGTGTGCTTGTGTCAGCTTCATGCGCTTCGATGGAATACCAGATTTGATTGCTGCCTCGATTGCATCCTTTTTGTTGAGAATGTTCTTCACGTGGTTCTCTTAATTTCAACGCCACATTTCCAGCTTAACTCCCTGCCCAACTTGGTTTGATTTGTCTCTCTCTTCGCGGTATCGATGATTTCCTTTTTTTCCTTTTAGAATAAAGCTAATTCATTTGCGTTTCTGAGCTGACATTATGGGTTTAATTTAACAAAAATTACATCACTATTATGTGAGTGATTATGTATGCTCGCGCTTTTATATTTTCTTATTGGCTTCGGTTGTAGACTTGTCACTGTACATCTTGTGATTGGCTTATTGTAGTTGTTATCTACTTATTCGTCACAATATATGTCGACGGGAAATTTCCTTCTTCAGTTCATTCAATTTGTTTCAGTCACTGGTGCAAAGTTACTTGGTTGTGCTTTTTGAACTGGGTTTCTCCGAAATTTTCTCCAGGTGTTCTTTGGTAGTAATTCAAAATTTTTGGTTGAGACAGTTGTTTGGCCAGAACACAAACGGCCTTGAAAATTGTTTAAATGTATCAGTAATATAGCACGAAAACCCAGCACCAAGATGACTTAAAATACAACATACACCATCAACTAAACACTCTAAAATTTGAGAGAATATAAATAAATATAAAATCAAAAAACATAAAAGCAAAATAAAATAAATACAAAATGCATCAAAAATCGCACGAAATTTACATAAAAAATAACATAATAACAAGAAAATGTGACCGAAAAACGACAAGTTATATAAAAGTAAAAATTAATGGATTAAATGAGTTAAAATAAAATATTTTTGGTTGAAATCTATTTAAAAATTTAAGAAATAAATTGCCAATTTAAATTACGAAAATAATAAAAATTTAATTTAGATAACACAAATAATTTTCAGGTCAAATTTGGTTTTATCGCAATAAAAATAACACACAAGGTTAAGGTCAAATTATAGGTATATATACTGTTGTGTTTTCAAAAATTTTCAGACCAATTGACAAACTTTACAGAGAGACAAATTGACAGATTGTGTGCAAAGAAACAAATTGTGTGCAGAAAGATAGACAGACGAATTAACAAAACTGTGTGCAGAAACTTGACAGATTTTGCAGATGGTCAGACTGATTTTAGTATGTAGATGTCAATTTGTGGTCTTACTTTCAAGAAGTATTTTTCAATTGCTTGTAGTTACGAAATTTTATGTTGAAAATGTGGAATGAAGAATTTTAATAAAGAATATACGTTTATACATCAAAGCTTTTATCCAACTTATATGGTAAAATTTATTTATTTATTTGTCGGCCCACAGCCAAAACATATCGCAAGGTAGTAAAATCAAATACACTATTGAACTGTGAAAGTGCGGTTCATCCGCCAATAGCTCGTGCCCGTGAGTGACCTCGCATTGCGTAATGACGGGCCCGAACGTCAAATCACTGAACTAAATAGCAAAAGAGAGTAGTTCGAGGTGGGTCTTTTGGCTCAAATTTCTTGCAATCAATTTCTATAAAATCGACATAAAATTTGAAACAACCATCGGCTCAAAATCACTAACACCGAGTAGTAGAGTGGGCACTCATTAAATATAATATGAACATAAATAGATCATAAGAACAAAGAAAGGGAAAGGGTAGAGGGGAAAATTGCGAGATCGTTGCAACAGTTAAAATGAATAGCCATCGGAAAAACATTAATCTGAACGACCAAAATCAGGAAAAAGGAATAATTTAAATAATATTTAAGAACTAAATAAATTATTTTGAGTTGAGACGGAAAATATGAGCGGAACGCTGCGCAAATTTTCTGAAATAACAAAAATACTTTATCGAAAACTGTAAAATAATTATGGAGTACCGCTAAATTTTTTTATAAATAAAAAATGTTTATAAAGCTGAGGAATAAGGACGGATCCTTACAAAAAACTTAATACTAATAATAATAATAATGATAATGGTAAGGATAATGGTAATTATAATAATATTAATAATAACAATAAAAATAATAATAATAATAATAATAATAATATAATATAATAATAATAATAATAATAATAATAATAATAATAATAATAATAATAATAATAATAATAATAATAATAATAATAATAATAATAATAATAATAATAATAATAATAATAATAATAATAATGAATATAATGGTAATGTTAGTAATAAGAATAATAATAATAGTAATAGCAGTGACAATGGATTAGAATAATACATATAAGAGTAAAAATGATAAGGCAATTAACAATTATAGTGGACATAGTAGTTATAATAGGGATAAGGGTAAGAGAGATAATGTGTGGATATTTAACATAACGAAGGGTTTGCAGGCCATAGAAAAAATCATCAATACGGACAACGATAAGAAGAACTAATGGAATGGATATAAAGATAAATGATATGAGAGTATAGGTTAACATTTGAAGGAGATATGAGAATAATGGTAACTAAAAATCGAAATAGAGCACAGGCCGTCTATCAGTAGCTCGTTGGACCCATGGATTGTTCGGTCAATTATAGCATTATTAAAAGCGCTCACTTTTTGCGGACGATCCACTCACTCGAACACAGTTTCAACATTGCTTAGGAACGGGTGCCGAGTGGTAAGCGAAAATATTTGTATGGGGTGTCTGGGTAACAACCATATAGTTTCAAAATCTCAACACCCAGAAACCACCACAGTAATGGGAAGCCTTAGATTAAAGGGACATTCTTCATCCACTGGATTTATCATTTCTATCTGATTTTCCGTATACTGTGTAGCGATTGTGTTTTCCAGAAAGTACTCTAGGTTAGATAAGTGGAAGCTGAATCAGAACGGTCCAGATTAGTTGTATTTTTAGTGCAATAAATAGTTTCATCTCAAAATATTAGGTTGATGAATTGATATCTACTGTGCAGTCTATAAATGACGTCACTCTCTTAAAAGGAGAGAGGGTTACACATTTGTGACGATGTGTGAAGAAGGGAGGTGGGGTTTAAGAACATCTTAAATTTTGTAGTTTTTGACTTATAAATTGTTACTAATTTTTTAAAATATCATTCTAGTGATTCTAGCAGAGCTTTTTTGTGGAATGCATTAGAGTGCAGCATTACACTAAATACATACTAAAATGTCAAAAAAGTCATTTGAAACATGTTCATTTTCAAATATGAAATACAGCTTTTTTAGGGGGGCAAAGTTTAAAGTATGAGTGATATTTTACTTCTTCTTTACACTCGTACAAAAATTAACCTTCAATATGAATTTTAGTTTTAAATTTTATTTATTTTGAGGTCTTAAGTAATGAGCAAATATTTTAATAGATTAGATTTCGATTTATAAGGGTCCTTTACGAAAAAGTATTAATAGATAAATTTGGGTACAGTTGGGACGACTATTGCTGTATTTCTTTGCCAAGTGGTACATTCCCCAAGTATTAGTTTAGATTAAATAGGAAATGCCGGGTAAGTTAAGAATTAGATAGTAAAAGCGCAAGACATTCTATCGGCAGCTAGTGAGAAAGAGGGTATTACTCTGTGAGATCATCTCCCAAGGTACATCCGCCTATTCCATACAGTACCAACAGACAGTAATGGACACTCACATAGTTTTAAAGGATCTAATAACCAGTATGTGTCTACAAAACCATTACGTGTAGTATTGTTCAAATAAAGAATAAACAGTACCAGGGCAAATCAAGAAGTCAACCTGATAGATTTTACCAATTATCCGTTCAGTAGTGCTAGTTGAGTGGTCGTGTATTGAGTTTGTAATTAAAAGTGCTATTCCTCACGAAGTGTTGCTATAAGCACTTGCTTCCAATTAGATTTGGTATTGAATAATTGGTGTCAGTGTAAATTTTATAATTATTTTTCCTAATCACAAAAATTGTATGTTGCTTGAATTTTTTGTTGTTTAAACTAGATAAATCACGTTTGGTGTTAGGTCAATAATTATTAATTTGACATTTCTTCTCAACCCCAATGGAAATATACAGATAAATAACTTTTTTTTATGTTCAAGAGATATTGATCACTAAAAAGGTTAAAAACTAGTGCTCTAAGAAAATATGAGTTTACAGATACTCATATTTGATATTTTAATTGAAAATTAACTGAAAATACTCTAACGTATGGTCAGTATTATTCATTCGGTAGTCAATTAAATTTAAATTTCCCACCAACTTTTTAAAAATTCAAATTTTATATAAAATATAATTATATCTAATTTTGATTGAATTTTCTCAGAATTGTTGACTAATTATCTGTCTTGATTTGTTTTGTATTTACTAACAATAGAAAAGTTAATTTAAATAAGTCGTGATTTTATCACTTTTTATAAATTATTTCATTTACTAATTGTAACAGAGCTAATAATCATTATTACATAAGATTTGTTTTCAGCTTTTTCTTTGGTTTAAGCTATTACACGAGTTATTTAAGTACAATTTATAAATATTTATATAACAAACTAATTTCAATGATTGTATTTACATTTTTTATTCAATTAACAACAATAAAATTGCACTATTTTAATTTCGTAAGATTTTTAACTGAATTACAATATTACAAATTTTAAACAAAATTTACAATAATTAAACTGAAATTAATTGGTTACAATTCAACCAATCAAAATTATATTAATAATAGATATCAATTGAAGTCTACTGTTTTCGGCACAATATTTCAAACGATGACATTTATATATCAATTTCTATTGGGATGGATGTTATCTTTAATATCAGGTATTTTAATTGTTTATTGTTGAGCAGTAGTGGTTTTTTATTAAGCTTTCCAAATTAAATTAGATTTGTTTTCAGCTTTTTCTTTGGTTAAAGCTATTACGCGAGTTATTTAAGTACAATTTATAAATATTTATATAACAAACTAATTTCAATGATTGTATTTACATTTTTTATTCAATTAACAACAATAAAATTGCACTATTTTAATTTCGTAAGATTTTTAACTGAATTACAATATTACAAATTTTAAACAAAATTTACAATAATTAAACTGAAATTAATTGGTTACAATTCAACCAATCAAAATTATATTAATAATAGATATCAATTGAAGTCTACTGTTTTCGGCACAATATTTCAAACGATGACATTTATATATCAATTTCTATTGGGATGGATGTTATCTTTAATATCAGGTATTTTAATTGTTTATTGTTGAGCAGTAGTGGTTTTTTATTAAGCTTTCCAAATTAAATTAGATTTGTTTTCAGCTTTTTCTTTGGTTAAAGCTATTACGCGAGTTATTTAAGTACAATTTATAAATATTTATATAACAAACTAATTTCAATGATTGTATTTACATTTTTTATTCAATTAACAACAATAAAATTGCACTATTTTAATTTCGTAAGATTTTTAACTGAATTACAATATTACAAATTTTAAACAAAATTTACAATAATTAAACTGAAATTAATTGGTTACAATTCAACCAATCAAAATTATATTAATAATAGATATCAATTGAAGTCTACTGTTTTCGGCACAATATTTCAAACGATGGCATTTATATATCAATTTCTATTGGGATGGATGTTATCTTTAATATCAGGTATTTTAATTGTTTATTGTTGAGCAGTAGTGGTTTTTTATTAAGCTTTCCAAATTAAATTAGACCTATTTAATGTCAAAAAACTTCAAATGTTATATTATATTAATAAGGTAACCAATAAAGAATTTAACTTCAAAATTAATTGGATTAAATATTTTTGAAAAGAATTATTTTTATAATGAAGGGTTGTTATTCATATTTTTTTCATTTTTAATATTTCAAATTCTATTATAATATTTAGTTTATCATTAAAGTTTAGTTAATCAAATTTAAAGTTTTAAAAAAATATTGATTTCTAGTAAAAAATTTAATAAAGATTTATGCGAATCCGATAGTTTTTCTCAATAATACTACAGTAAAATAAGTAAAGAATCTAGAGTATTGCGATAATTTTGAACGAAAATATGAAAAGATTTTACTGTTTATATAATATTTCCATGAAATTTATTATTTAAATGATGATCTTTTGATTATTACTGAACTTCGAGCACAAAACATAATCGAATTCGAATAATTTGTTTTATCTACTGCAAAAGACTATGAAAACTCCTGGGAACACATCAAAATATGTTCATGAAATATTAACTCATTGAAGATCAAATATTTTTTCTCGGACTTAACAAAGCAGCTGGGTATTTTTTCCTGCTGTTTTGTTTTGAATTTTGCTAATAAATCTTTCATGTTTATCCCTAACATTATCGGTTTGAACTATTAAATGCTGTATGGTAGACTCGGATAAACTCGCATATATGATGTTGTAAATTACATTATGCGGTCAGCTAAAACGTTCTCAACAATCTCTATAATTTTCCAGTGGAGAAACTACAAAAATTGTCAAGATTCTCATACTATAGTGCGACAATAAAAAAATTTTAATGACCGTTTAAGTAGTTAACGAGTCTTTGTTAACGTCAAAGTCGCTAAACTAGCAACTAAAGTTATTTGAAATTAATTTCCCTTTGAATCAAGAATTGCTTTAATTGAACAAACAAAGCCAATATAGCGTTAATGCAATTTGCACTTGTCCAATTATTAAATTTAGGATTTTTAAGAATCATACAATAGTTATCGCATATTGAAAAATTAAATATAATATTATTAATGAATTTTGTTAATAAGTATACATTTTGATTAAAACAATATTTGTTTATCGTTTAGTTATGTAGATTTCAATTTAAAATCAACACAGACACAAAATATCTTAATATCTACTATAACTATCAGGCTTTTGTTAAGGTTTGTTTTCATTAGAAAAAACTATTAATTATTACGTAATTAACAAATAATTAGAAATGAGTCGAAATAAAGTTGATGAATACAAGTTTGTTTGTTGAAGTTTTGACATTTATTTCTCCCGGGTCAATTCAGGACAGAAGTGACGTAATCCCTATTGGCAGTGAATAGTATTTAAATTTATTTCTTAATTTACAATTAACAAATTTAATAAACATGTATGCTTTTATTGAGACTTCGTTTAAAAAAGACGCCCGAATTTGGGCTCAACAATTTTTAAAAAAACTTCAGTTTTATTATCTAATCGCAAAGGAAAATCTTATTGTCTACAACTTTTTGCCATTTTATGGAGTGCTTTTTCATTGATTTTTCATTATTTGTTTCTCCTATTTTCAAAAACAAAAATAAAGTATATTATCTGTACATTACTATTAGCCATGAAAGAATTTCAAGCAAAAATATCATGCAGGCCATACCTGCAATTTTGTCCTATAAAATTGTGTACCACCGAATGTCCTTGAACTGTTTAATATAAACACGTTGATTTTGTTCTTTTTTGCTTTTCTAAAACTTTGAACTCAAATAATATTGTGGAATTAAAAAATAAAAATGAAATTTCATAAACCAACGGGTTTTTATGAAACTGTGTACCTCTAGTCCACAATGCCATGAACGTTTTGAACATATATATATATAAACACTGAAAACCTAACATTGCTTCCCTCCTCTAATTAATCCCAGTGACCGGATATTTTTCCCGGTCGCTATTTTTTGCACTCAACTAATTATCTCATCACTTCACCGTTAGTGCCAGAATCATTACAAATTACCTGTAAACTCATAATTCGTAAGCAACGTGTCAAGAAAAATGAATGACTTATAACTTAATTAATTACATTTAAAAATTTAGTATTTATTTTCAATGTCTATCATTAATTTTGTCAAATACTTTGTTTCATTTTAACCAGCAATCACTGTAACTAGGACTTCCAATACCAGACGGAAATTTTATTAGCGGTATTATGGTACTGAGAAATCTCAATATTGGGATCGCGGTATAAAATCGGCATTGGAAATTTAAATTTTAAAAAATGCGAATTGAATTGACTTAATCAAGCGAAATTATTCATATTTACCAATAATGTGTCTTATAATTTAATTATTTTGATGAATTTGCAAATAACTTCTTAAAACACATTATCTATAGTGTAGTGAAACCTAAATTGAATAAAATTAACCATATGATTTGTGCATACAATTTAGAGTATCTTAATCCTATTGTTTTAACGTGATAAAAGGTTGTAATTAAAAAATCGAAATTGATAATAATTAATTAACAATTAAATATATATAATATAAGGACTTTTTGTTTTTCACTTCTGATTTCTTTATAAGTGACATAATATTTTCTACAAAATTTGACTATGAATCAGATTTATTTAAGGTATTCACGAATTTTCGCACAGGTATACCATACTTTCTTTTGATATACTATATTCGCTTCAATAAAAAAATCGACGTTATTCAAATGGAAATAATATTAAGCAACTATGATTGTCTTATTGGAAAGTCTGATATAATGACTCTTATAAATGGAGGTTGGAAAAATGATACGATGTTATCTTTTTGGATCGAATACTTAAAGACCATCTGTATAACACGAAATATAGATTATTACATAAGAAAGAAGTGGCAGAAAATACTCGTTATGATTCAACACTTGTTAGTTTAACAGTTGGCAATGATTCGTTAGTAATAAAGCTGTTAAAAAGAGACATAAGTGCACAAAATTACTCTCACGACAAATATTCAACACATTCTTTTATAGCTGTTCATTCGTAACATCTACAAGGTAGTTTATTGGTTTTCTTATTATTGATACAGAATACTCAAACATTCCAACATCCAAACACAATCATCAAATATCCTAACCAATCTCTGATCTTCAAACTACAATTTGACATTTATTGCATAATCGGATAATTTAATTAATTATGAAATATTTTTTAATTATTGTTATATAGTATATAATTGGGTTATTTATATTCGTGTGTAGATATATAATAGTTGTCTTGAAAGAAATCTTGTCTGGACCAATCCGAGTCTCCTGTAAAAAGGTGTCGTGACGGCGTGCGGTGACTGTTATGTTAAATAAATCTAGTGATTTAATATTATTCAATAACATTAAAGTAAAAAACAACAATAAATATTGACACTTGTTCGTTTTCTTTATCCTTGACAAGGGGATATTCTTTATTTTTATGAATTTGTTGTTTTCCTTTTCTTGATAGGAAAATTCTCTTTATTTTTGTGAATTGGTTTTTTCTTATTTCTTGACAAGATGTTGCTCTTTATTTTTATGGATTTGTTATTTTCTTTCGCTTGACATGATGATGTTCTTTAATTTATGAATTTGTTATATTTGATTGAAAACAAAATATTCAGGAGAATTTTTGTTAGGATTCTTATAAACACTTTTGCTGGTAGTTAAATAAACGAACCTCTGTGAACGATAAGAAGGTTTGTTCAGTATTGAGAAATCTCTGGATTTTATGGATCTTTCTTTTAAATAATTTCCTCTAGAATTCGTAAAGTGCTTGGTTTGCTTTCTTAGTTTTTTCTTGTTGTTTTGTTGATATTCTTATTTTACTAATATTGGTTTTTTATATTTTTTTATTGATTTATTTTTAAAAGTTTTTACCATAGTAAGTTGTATAGATACTTACTATGAGAAATTTTTTTAATTAAAAAAATAATAATAAAATATAAATAAGGGCACAGGGTACACGGACATTTGTGAAATGAAACACGAACTAAAACTGTAGTCAATAACAATTATCTTTCCTTACAAAAGCATTAGGAGCTTTATTACTACATTCGTCAAATGTGATCGATTCGCGTTTTAAAGGTTTCCTTTTATCTTTTGAACCCACAATTCAAATATTCTTGATATTATAGTTGATTTACTGTTTTTCGATTAATATTCTTTTTCGTATAAAATTAAATTTTTTAATATTCAAATAAATTCAGAAATTATGATAAACATACTCTTAAAAAATTTCTCAACACAATTCATTTTGTAATATTAATATTTGAAAATATTTAAAGAACATTTTTTGGTTTTCACCTTTGATTGATTTTCATTTTTCGATGACTTTAAGAACTTTTTATTATTTGATTATGAATCAGTAATGATATCGAAAAAGGCTTTGCTGAAAATTTGTGAATATCAATAAAACATCGATATCATTACTGATTCATAGTAAAACAATAAAAAATATTTTGAAAAATATTATTTTCATTCGTTAATAGAAAATCATGTAATTACACATATTTTAAAACACTGTTGAACTAAAACGCATCATTTGTGATATGCATCAAATGTAAAGTTTGTATCAATATATTAGTAAAAATTTTATAATTTGTGAAATGTCTCATATTATATATCGTTATATCGTTAATATAGTTTGTTCTGTCGAAACGTAAACCACCTCAGATTATGAAATTTTAATAGTAATTTTTGAATCTAATATCTATAAAAATCTTTCTCGGTTTCTTATTCAATTGATGTAGTTTTACAATTGATTCTATTCAGTTTTTCGTATTATTTTACATAAAAAAAGTTAATAAAAATTAATTAAAGCTGTATTAGCCTATGATCAATCAATCAGTTTCTCTCCGATATCAAAATCGTTTCCAAATTCATATTGGCATGGTAAAATGGCAATTTTGAGAAGCAAATCATTCATTGAAGAAGGAATTCTACTTAAAGTGCAACTAAATCAATTTCAAGGACTCCTATTCTATGCGATAGATAGTAACTATCGAACCATTTGGGTAGAATTCGTACAAGAAATGTTAGAAATCAGTTATTACAATTTCATGATTTCTGAAGCAAACAGGGGCTATTTCAGAATTAAAGACTTATGTAAGTATTATAAAGGGTCTACCCTATTTACTTCGCATGAATTTCCACGAGGCATATAATTATAAGACAAAACAAATATAGTAATGCAAATCTTCATGTACGGCGATGATATTATTTTGGTCATATATGAAATGTCGATAAACAAATGCGGAAAATTTTTTTAATTTAAATTTTGAGGTTTCTGGTCAGAAATTTCGAATAAATGAGGATGTATCTTCATAAAATTTACCATTAATACTATAATTAATTTAATATTTCAGACATTTCTGTCGAAAAATAACAAAACTTGAGATCCGAAAATAACATAAATTGTATATTTTATTAATGTTTTAAAAAATAATCATAAACTCAATTATTTTGTGTACATATTCGAAGATTTTTTTCAAAAGATGCATAAAAAATATAATAATTTAATGCTAAGATAGGTAGTGAAAATTTTTTTGTGTGCCACTTTTGGCACGCGTGCCATAGGGTCACCATCACTGGTTTAGTGGCTAAAGAATTGCATTTTGTAATAATTGTCTTGTTCACCTTTGCATTTATTTCACTTTAAGTTGCATTCTTGTATAATATTAAAATTAATTTCTCAATTCTCCTGCTACATTTTTCGGTATCTTTTTTAAAATTTTAAGATTTAAAATAATTTTTTGTTATTAACTTTCACTCGTTTAAATTTAAATAAAAGTCCTTTCTAAAAGAGGTCGTTAATTAAATTTTTAATTTTCACATAAAAAAGTATTTAGATTTTAAGATAAATTGATTACTATTATTACTGTAAAATTCAAAAAAACCTTTGCAGTCAAGATTTATTATAATATACTTTCTAAAGATTTTACCAATAAAAAGGTCAAGGATATGAAAAAGATATAAAAATAGTCAAGGATATAATTAGAGAAAATAGAATTCATCCGGTATTCGGGTATACAATTCATATTGGATATATATATATATATATATATATATATATATATATATATATATATATATATATATATATATATATATATATATATTCAGAACTTGTTTATTTTGAAATTTTATCAAGCAATTGTTTAGTGTCTGGCATGACATAATAATTAACCAAACTTTTCATGTTTTCTTCAAATATTAAGATATGTGATTTTTTTAATATTTTACTTTGTTTGAATCAATAAAATATATAAAATTTGTCTGATGCGCGTGCTTTAGGCAAATAAGGACCAAATGTATTGTATAAATTAAAACAAAACAAAAGCATTTATCATACAAACTCTAACCCTATTATAAAAGTGATTCAAATTATGCTCAAAAATGAATTTAAAAATGACCACTGGAAATCACAATATTTTTAATATATTATTCATTCCGCGTACTTTGTATCTACACAACATACACAGTAAAAACATATTGTTTATACAAAAATCTAAAGAAAACAATTATAATAAATATAAATTTCACATCTTTATTAATAAAGTCATATTTTTTCGTTTAACAGACGCAATTTTTAATTTCATTCTAACTTGTATTTAATCTTAGTGTAAAATATCTTTTGAAATGCTTACAGGCCCTACAGCGAATTCCTAGCAACATTCATAAATTGTTGATCTGTAAAATAAAAATTTTTTAATGAACTGAATATATTGAATTGTAATCAAGAAAATTTCATGATCTTTCATTGAAATATCCCTGCGGCCTCCAGAATAAAATGAACTATTTCATTCAACCATTTGAAGATTATTTCTTTAAATATATGCCGAATTCATTGTCAAAAGTGAATGAAAAGGTGAAATATGATAATAATAATTAACGAAATTGAGCTCATATAGTTGTTAGTTCGACAAATATGACATCTTTATAGCATTTGGTTTTGGTATTACCAGATTTGTTTTTATTTTTGAACAATTTAATATCACAATCAAAAATTAATTAGTAAAACTCTTTCAACTTAGCCATTATTTCAAAGAGAAATTCACGGTTTTCATGAAGATAATTAACAGATCTTTTAATAAAAAAAACTGACTTTCTGTCAGTTTAAAGAATTTTAATTTATTAATTACTTTCAATTTATTTATTTCAAGAAAATCCATTTAGAACTTATTCAGACAATCTAACTTTTTTTATCTAAAATTGTTTGTTAAAAATTTTTATTATTTGTTATTTTCATTTTAGCATTTTAAAATTTTTCTTATTTTTAATCTGTGGTATTGTAATTTTTAGTAACTTATTTTTTTTATCAAGACAAGACATGGTGAACCATGCGCCTCTGTCGTACGTCTTCTTATCTATCAGCTCCATTCAGTTCCATTCACTTGGATATTTCAATGATTAGATTGATAATTTCTATTTTCTTAATTTTAAACTTTTAAAATTACTTAGCCTGTTTCTTCAATTTTTAGTTTTTTTGCGGTAATAATAGTCTAGAAAAGACTGAGACGAAATTATACATGTTAAATTATTTAAAATATTGATCCATAGTCTGAAATGAAAATAAAAGAAACTAAAAATTTACAAAACTTTAAATTAAAAAATTTCAAAAATAAATTGATTAGAAATTATTTTTGTTATTTTTATTGCTTAAACTTCGAGATTTTTTGAATTGTATAATTCGAAAGGAGATTTTCCCATAGAAATACAACGCTAGGTATTTTACAAAATATTCAATTTAAAAATATTTCTCGATGTAATAAAATTATCAACTTATTTTTTAAAAATATAATTGTAATGTTTTCAATAGTTTTTACAATATTGTTGGATTTCATTCTGAAATTTTTATTCATAGTAATTAATTACCTGCTTGATTTTCAAGCTTGATATTTTTATTTTATAATCTTTGTAGAGATAAATTAAGTAGTATAAATAATTATTTGCATTCTATCCGGGTTCCGATTTTACTGCTATTCCGATTTTCTGTCTGAAAATCGTTTATGAGAATTAAGTTGTTTAATTTTTTTTCGTTAATTTTCTTAAAATTATTGTTTTAAATGGGTGAATGAACTAAATGTAATTATAAATTTATTGATATAAATTTATCTAACAAAAAATTAATATCCTGTATTTTTTGTTTTCTCTCTATTTATTTTATTAAGACTATGTATAACGCAAATTTTCGGCACTGTCTTTATCAAGTTTTTTTTATAAAAAAAATTTGAATCAAATATTTTTCTAATAATTACTTTTTTAATTAATTCATGATTTTGACATTTTTTTAAAAATTTATACATTTTTCTGTATATATTTTTCACTCGTCGATACCTGTTTGGTTTTTTAAAATTTCATTTTACATTTTTTTTAGTTTTCCATGACCAAAACAATAGTGTCTGATACTCTTTCAAGAATTTAGATAAATCATATCTTATTGCATGTTTGTTGAGATAAATTAATTAGAAAATTAAATTATGTAAAATTAAATTTGCAATGTTACACACTCGGGATTCCTGCACATGATAATTTTTGATTGCTGTCCGGTTATATATCAACAGTTGTGTTTTACATTCCATCATTGCATTTCATTTACTAAATTTTATTTCAATTTATTGTATATAAATGTCGAATATTTTTACCATGACACAAAAGTATTCGCATAAACGTCATTTCTGTTTTAAGGCAGCAATGATTATAGGGATTTGAAAATATTGTACTTGTTGAAATTTTTATTTAATAATGCACCTTTTTTTCATAGGGTTTCTCAACAAATGAAAAATGTATTATCTAGTGAATGGGAAATAAATTTATATAAATTCAAATTTTTTAAAAAAAATATTTTAAGTTTGTAAACATTATTGTTTCTTCATTCCAGGCAGTATATGTAACGTTTATTTTTCGAATGTTGACAGTATTTGAATAAAAAAAACTAACTCTATCAAAACACGCGGTCATCTCCATTAAACATTATCACGAAAATCACAAATATAATTTTTTTATATAGTCTAGCACACTCAGTGAATTCTATACAAATTTCAGAATTTATATTAGATTTTGTTTCAAAAATAGAATTAAACTTTCTGTTAGAAAATTATTATGGTGAACGTCCTACATCGAAAACCACAACAACATTAGCAGCGATAGCTAATTAATTACCAAATGATTAGAAAATTCTGTCAAAGCTCTACTACTCATTAATATCAGCCTCAATTAAAAATATACTTACATTTCAAATTCAAACTTTTTATTCAAAATAAATAAAATATTATCTAATCCAGCGGTTCTCATAGTGTGCTCGCGGAGCCCAAGGGCTCCGTGAAGCTCCTCCAAGAATACCTCGAAAAAATTCGAAAATTATTTGTACCTTTTCTCTTTGCAATAATAATTAATTTTTAAAATTCTAATCTGGAAATCAAAAATCACTCAATTGAAAATTATGTTTATTTTATAAAATACACTCATATTATTTTCTCTGAGAAATTTGCATTTTTTGTGTATAATTTGAATGGTTTTATACGTAAAACAAAAACAAAAAATTAAGAAGAAAAAAAAAGAAAGAGAACGAAAATTATGCAAAATTTTATATGGATGGTACTTGAAATATTTTTTGCTTGTTCAGTATGTTGCTGCTGGTGTACATGCAACATATAGAAAGTAAAATGTACTGAAATATGTACCTATCTATTTATAATTTGTATTTTAATCATTTTTAAATACAAATAAATCATTAACTATGAATCCTTAGCTAACTAAAGAGACAGCAAAAAAATGAACAATCATCTGGATTACGTGCGTCTGTAAATATTGAGAAAACAGCAACAGATATTTTACTGAAAACTGATTCCTCTGCTACTCAAACCATGTAAATAGTTACTGAAAAAGAAGAACTTGTCACCAGTAAACTACGCAAAACCATGACTAAGAAACGAAAATATGACGAAAGTTATTTATCTCTTGGATTTGTAGAGTCTAATAAAATGCTCCAATGTGTTTTATGTGCAAAAATATTTCCAAATAGTTCTAATGGTGCCTGAAAAGATGCGCCGTCATTTGGAAACTGTACATGCAGAATAAAAAAGATTAAAAAAAACTGAATATTTCACACGTAAACGAGATGATTTCTTACCAGGTCAAAACTTAATTGTTTCAGCTTTCAAAACTGAGAATGAAAAAGTTACTGAAGCATCTTATCTTGTTATCCTGTTAGTAAGCCTATACAATACGTAAGAGATTAATAAAACCTTGTGCAATTGATATTGCTAAATGCCTCCTTGATGAAAAATCAGCAAAAACAGTTTCTGCAGTACAACTATCCAATGACACAGTAACACGTCGTGTTATAGATTTAGCAGCCAACGTCAAATATGAATTAATATCTCGCTTAAAGTATTGTAATTTCGCTCTTAAATTGATGAGTCTACAGATGTGGCTGGACTTGCAGTGTTACTTGTATTTATAAGATATCAGTGTCTTAATTCCATTGAAGAAGATCTTTTATTATGTTAATCATTGCAAAGTTATACTACAGACGAAGAAATTTTCAACATCGTGCATAGTTTTGTTGAGAACAATGGATTAGATTAGAAAAACTACATTGATATATGTACTGATGGTGCTAAGGCAATGTAGGTAAGACTGCTGGAGCTGTTTCAAGAATAAAAAATTTAGCACCTAGCAACACCAATAGCCACTGCATTCTTCACCATCAAGCTCTTGCAGTAAAAAAAATACCAATTTTTTTGAAAAATGTCCTTGATGAGGCAATAAAAATAATCAATTTTGTTAAATCGCGACCTTTGACAACACGACTTTCCAAAATTCTTTGCGATGATATGGGCACTATTCATAAAAATCTACTCTTACATACCGAGGTGCGATGGCTATCCCGTGGCAAGGTACTTTTAAGACTTTTCGAGTTGCGTTGTGAATTGGAATCTTTTTTTAATGAAGACGAGATGAATTTACAATAAAGGTAAAACTATGGTAATTTCGACTTTCGTACTTGGCTGACATTTTTTCACAAACAAACAAATGGAATCTCTCACTTCAAGGAAAACAAGTGACTTTATTTACAGCCAACGATAAAATTGAAGCAACTAATAAAGTTAGAGAACCGCTGATCTAATTTTTAGATTTTTATATAATTTTTAAAAATAATTCTATACATTGATTAATTTGATTTATTTATTTTAAAAAGCTTTAGTACATAAATTAATAATTAATTAAATTAAAGTTTTTGTAATTTTGTGACAATTTATTAGTAATTTATTTGTAATACAGTTGTGGTATCTTAAAATTTTCAAAATACACCTTAAAAACCCCAGAATTTATTTAGATCAGTAATTTCCAAAGTGGCGATACTGCCACTGTTAATAAATAACTTCTTACATGATTTTGTTTTACTACTGTATATGGTTCTTCATATCTCTGGTGATCTTTATTTTTAACCTATTGTTTCACCAACACTTCGTCCCTTACTTCTAGACTCATTATTGTACCAATCTTTTAAGTTAGCCCCCTTTTATCTTGTAATCTCCGCATAATTCGTTTCCTATCTACTTCATTATTACTATGCCATTACGATCTATCCATTTTTCTTCCCAATATAGTTTCTGCAGGACTTCCTCCAGTGGTTTTCTTTAGTGACGAGTTAATAAAATCTCTTATCGTACGAAATTGTTTTTCAACTACATCGTTAGTATTATGATGATACAGAATTGAAAATATCAACTTAATTCTTGCTGTTTTCGATAATTTTCGTTAATCTTGGAAAGTCTTTCCACAATTAACGTATAACTCCTTAGGTGCTCCAAACTTCAATATCCAATTATTTAATAAAACTTTCTTTGTGGTGTTTTCATCCCGCCAAGTAATAGGGGAAATGAAATGTATTTACTGTAATGATCGATGATTATTGGACAAATGTATTTTTCTCCTCCAAAAGTTTCTCCTAATGCACCGCTAATATCCATGTATAATTGGTCCATTGCTTCTGAAAGTTGAAATACTTGAGATTTTTCTTATGATTTTGTAGTTTGTCTTTTTTCTATGGTTTCACTCACATTTTTTGCTTTATTTATTCAATATTAATTATGTGAGCAGATCAAATTTTACTTCTACTAATTATTTCACATAATTAATTACTGATTTGAAGTTCAGTTTCTATATATTTTACGCTATAATTTATGGCTTTGTGAACCGTGTCCTAATACTCAATATTTGTTTTTATTACTAAAGTTGATTTTTTCAGTTTTATACATTTTTTTCATCTTATTTTACAAATCGTTCTTATATTACTCTACTTATTAATCGAATTATTTCATAGTAATACCTTGCTTGAAGGAGATGATGCGTTCCAAGAAACTTCGCTGTAAGAGGTATAAGTAATATGCCAATAATATGACACTAATATAAGCATGAATTTCCACTTTGAAGTGTGAGGATAAATTATTACTATTCATTACTACATTTTCTAGATCTACCCTTTAAAAGGACAGAGAAAGCACATTATATATGTCCCGGGAATTGTCTTCATTATACCAAAACGTTATTGTAGATTTATTTATGTTTTATACAAGCTAAAAATATCTTTAAAAATAAAACAAAATTTAAATTGACAATTTACAAATTTTGGCGTTTTTATATAAAATATTTATTTATAACAGTTTTTGAATCATAAAAATTTGATTATTCATTTTTTAAGTATGATAATAATAATTACTAAATTCATTATTCACAACAATGCCAACTATACAATCTGCACAATATGTGACTGCGATATCTTTGATAATGAGTTGATTATTTATTCATTGCTATAATTATTATAAATTTTGTCTTTTATTTATTTTTGTTTCTATAAACTAACGATAAATGAAAATTACAAAACCGAAATATAATTTAAAAATCATTTATTTTAAAATTACAAATTTGTAAAAATTCAGAAAATAAATGACAACAGGTTAAAATAATGGATAATTAAGAAATACATTTCGTTGCATAAATTTCTTAATTTTAAAAATTATTTGGTAACAAATTTAGACCACAATGACGTTAAAAATTGTTTATATCAATATAAAGTAAAATATTTTCATTTCTCATTCATAATTTTTCTGTGAAAAGAATCTTATTTAAAAGCATCTAATTTAACATCACAAGTGCAATAAGGAAATTGCACTAGGTCCCTTACATTAAATGCACTATAAAAATTACTCGAATAGCAAAAAGATACTACGAATTGAAAAAAAAGAAACAGATAAAAATTCAAAATCTATTTACGCAGCATAAACCAAATTCAATTCGAAAAGCAAAAATTACAACTTATATAATATCGATAAAACATCGATATCATTACTGATTCATAATCAAATATTAAAAAAATGCATATAATTGAATATATAAAATTTTCTGTACAGGACCCGTGAATGTTGCAGCACGGACTGGTGAAAAGTAATTAAAATAATAAATCTGTATGTATTTTTTATGAATTCAATGCTATAGATAGATTGGCAATTAAATTAGATATCTAAAACGTTAATATTAAAATCACATAGATCAGAATTTTGACAACAATGCGTATATATCAGTAAAATTTGTTCAAGAGATTCAACAATTTATTAATAATTTCAGTTTTAAATAATTTCTGCCTCAAAGCTTTATCTAGACTATTAATATTATCGAATTCGCACAGCATTTAAATGGCGCTTTATTTAAGAATTGGTCTGTGGTAATTGCATTTGGGGATGCAACTGTCAGTTGTTTTCTTTTTCACTATCTTTCAAATATATTGTCGAATTCTTAAAAGAAAGATGACAGAAGTATTTTTAGGCAAGGAATATTTAAGTGGATGAATAGATTTGTATTTTCTACCTTCATTGCGCAATTGAATAAAAAGACCCCGAATGAATTTGTGGGTTGTTTTGACTTATGAAATATTTTTTCGAGTGTCTCATTATTGTAAACGATTTATTTTTGTTACAAAATGTGGAAAGACAATATTTTTGTACATGAGAGGGTTGAATTAAATTTCATTTCGTAAATTACTTAAATTTACAAAGTCGAATGTAAATTTTCGTTTTAATAATGAGTGTTATAAACAGGTGGATGATATTGTTATGAGTACATACGAATATTATATGAGTATTCAACAGAAGGAAAAAGACTGTGAGACTAAAGTAAACTGAAAAAAGACTGATACTGTTCTTTCAAATACACGCGAAATATATTGAGAGTATTGTTTTTTGTGTGTGGTCTTTATTATACACGTTTTCCAATTCAGCTAAAAATGTTGATTCTTTGATTACGTTGTTACGTAAAAATTGATATTCCAAATCTTTTCTTGAGCGTATGACAAAAGAGACTGTTGATAAATGGGATATGATTTCATGATATATGCTTGTTTGTCTAAAATTAAGAGACCTACTTATTCTTAAGATAATGCGTTGTCATGTTTAAATAGAGAAAAGTGAATCTAATAACATGGAGTCGATAACTGTTTTGATATTGCTTTATTTTGAATGTTTAACAAAATTTAAGCATAAAATCCTCTAACATGTAAAAAAAGACTCAAGTTTTGGATGGACTATATAACAATGTTTTTGTTCACTATAAATTTCCACCTATCTTTTTTAACAGTTAATTGTAAAACTTTGATTTATATTCCAGAACATACCAATAATATCAAATACTATAGTCATTTAAAACAGTAGTCACATCAAATAAAGTACGTTATTTTAAAAATAATTTGACTATACTTTTTAATGATAAAGTGACTTAAGATAATAAAATTTTGTAATTTCAAAGAATTATGTATTGAAGGGCTTATTAACAATGAGGAAATGCGTCCAAGTAATGTTTTGATGTAATTGATGAAAAAATCAAACCAAGTTTCATTTATTTTATTTTTAGAAGTATAATTGAATTTATTTATTTTATATTAAATAGAGAACTTAAATTATATATTCATATCAATGGTGTCACAATGGTTTGGCTATGCTTTTAATTTATATAGTCTATATCATTTGAGGATATTCGTTAAATAAAAATTAATATTATTATAAAGGCGTATATTTGTTTTTCACCTCTGATTTCTTTTTATATTTATTTATAAAGACATTGTATTTCCTACAAAATTTGACTATGAATAAGATTTATTTATGTCATTCATAGTCAAATGTTGTAGAAAATACAATGTCTTTTCTAAATAAAAATTAATATAATACTAAAAAACATTAATTAACAAAAATATAATTAGAATATTATTTCTTGAGATATATTTTCCTAACAGGTATTCCTATTAATGACAACAAATTAATTTTAAATTTTGTCAGCAAAAATAACGAAATAATTATCAGTTGCAATGGAAATAGTCGAACTCTGGATTATACTCAACCTCCAGAAATTGTATCAGAAAATGAGTTGAGAACATTCAATAGTATAATAAATTTATAAAATATTAGTTTCTGATAATTTATTGAATAGGTTATATGAATTTTCCAGTACCTTATTTCAATGAGACTGAGGTACATTTCTGGATAGGAAACGTTCCTAGTGAAAACGAAGAGAACCTATACCAAAACATTGTACACTGGAAATCGAATCGTTTAAATCTGTGGGGATGTGTCGAACTCTTTCAAATAAAAAATAAAATTTTGAAGCTAGCTTCTTCCGGAAATTTTTTTGGAGAAATGATTCAACCGTTTTGCAAACCAATTTGTAAGGCTAATTCATGTTTTAATAATGGTAAATGCCTCGAGTTATGGAGAGGACGATTTATTTGTGATTGTGGATTTTCTCAGTTTGTGGGAGAGCGCTGCAATTTGGGTATGTATTCCTTGAAATTTTCAATATTAATTTTCTTTCAGATCACTCGGTTAAATTTAACAGAAGCTTTTCATTTCAGCACTCAATATACTTTAAATTGCAGAAATTACAATTCGCGTTTCAACCTGTCATTGATGATCAGCACAGGGGTCACAAAATGCTTTCCCTCAAATTGTAGATTTTAGATTGAATTTCTCCTAATGTATATTAAAAATTCAGGTTTAAAAATCAATATATTTATATTTATCTTGACATTGAGTACTTTTTTCATGTCCGTTTTGAACAAAATACTGATTGGATTTTTGGTAAGCATAATTTTTATAACAATTTTGTTTAATAATTTGTGTTTTTATAATTAACGCTCATTTTAAATTTTATTTTTCTTAAGCCAAAAAGAAATTTTAAAGAATTTTCTATGTTAACTGAATTAATCAGTAAAGAATATTTTACATGCTTCGTCATTATTTCAAATCAGTTGTATTTTGTTAATGATCATGATTTACTTTTTACACTAGTGTTGAAAATCCAAATAAGGACGTGGTGTAATAATGAATTTCCTTACCATTCATAAAATCTTAAGACTTGTGGTCAAATTTATAACAACAGGTAGTGTAGTTGATCAGAAGAAATTTGAACGCTGGTCTGTGAAAGATGAATGATATGCAACAGTTGAAGATGCAGCGCAAAACAATGTGCTAAAACTTGGATGCACCCTTAGAAAAACCTTAGGCGAAACAAACTCCACACACAAGTCTACCGCATTCATCGCAACAAGCTTTTGCTATTCCCTTACAAATACATCTTTCTGCTGGAACTGATATCTACAGATTCTCCACTTAGACCTTATTTTTCAAACAAGTTCCCCGACAATTCAAAAATATTGGAAAACCTATTGGTAAGGTTTACACACAATCCAAGATTTTGTTGTACTATCCTCAGAAGTTACACAAGGTCGTATTATGAATGGGTGTATTCAAGAATTTCACTGTCCAACTCTTCTTTGAAATTGTCCTTAGTGAACACTATCTTTCAAAGCTAAACAATCATTTTCGCCGTGAATTTAGAAGAAACCAGAAAGTTTTTGCCACTGGTTTAAAAAATTTAGCAATTATCATGTTATCAGTTGAAACTTTCTAGATTTTGGCATTTTCATTTCTTAGTCAAAATTCGTGCTATTACTGGATCTGATGTGATATGTAGGCAGCAGTATATAATCAGAATACGTCTAAGAAGGGCTAATTGGGCGTATAAGAGACTCACAAGAAAACCTTCATTGAGAGACTACAGTAATCATTACCAATCTGCTCTGTCTAGTGCAAAGTGGAAAATGAAGGAGATAATGACCATTTGATATATTTTTTAAAAATAATCCCATGTTAACTGTTATATTAAAATAAATTTTTTAATAAATTCGTCTAAGTTCTGCGTTGCTTATGAAACACAATACAAAGGGTTATACCAGGAAAAAATTGAAATATGTATTATATCACATGACTTTAAAACCACAAAAAATACATCACAAAAACAGACTTTACTAAATAAAGAGAAAATCTGATCATTTTTAAGTATAAAAAATAACAATTTTTTAAAATTTATTTTAATTTTTTCAAAATTGTTTGTTTTGAAATTTTGATCAAAACCGGGCTATGGGAGACACTGCCGTAGTATTGATGTGATTTGAATTAAATCTTTTTATTACATAAGTCAGGGATTCTTAAACCATAGGTCGCGACCCCATTTGGGGTCGCGTAGCAAAATTCTGTGGTCGCGAGAGATAAAAATACAATTTAACAGAAAATGTTTTTTAACTTGTAAAATTATTGTTATAAAGATAAAATAACAATTATCGTAGATAAATATATCATAAAATTTTCTAGTTCGGAAAGATTGTTTGTACCTGCATTTCTATTAAGAGTATTGTAATAACTTGAATAACATTTACTATGAATTAGAATTAGAAGATGTTATAGGAATTTTAAAAAAATATAAATTTATTTTTCTTTTATATTTGTATGGGTCGTCAAGAAACTCGCAATCATAAATGGGGTCGTGAATTACAAAAGTTTAAGAAGCTCTGACATAAGTAGATAATTTCTGTTTAATAAAAGATTTTATTTCTTGATTCTAATAAACTAATAAAATGTATTTAATTAATGTAATTAGTCGTACCAATTATCTTTTGCTTACAAGACGCAAATACTGACGCGTTTCATAAAATTTAATAAATGCATATTATTAATTTTATAAGGACTTTTTTTATATTTCACCTCTGATTTCTTTATAAGTGACATAATATTTTCTACAAAATTTGACCTATGAATCAGATTTATTTATGGTTTTCACGAATTTTCAGCACAGTCCTCACTTGAAAAATGTCTTTTATAAATAAACATATTATTAATATAATATATCAAAATTCTGATGATTTAATAATTAAATTTTAATTTCTAGATGAAAAATTCAGAATGAAATTGTACAATAGTAGAATGTACCTGGTATTTATTGATGTAAATATAGACGAAATTCGAATACAAGTAAATACTTTTTATTATAGCTTTTATTCGCTTTGATCAAAAAATACTACTAAATCAATTAAATTTATTAAAAAAGTGCATTTCTAACAAGTTTTTTGGTAAGGAAACACCAACAACTAATTTAAACAAAAAGTTGAGAACCTCTTAACTAGAGTAAAACAATTTCATATTATTATAATTTATATAATACTTTTTAATCTTAATGATTAACTGTGGTTTATTAGAATGAACAATTTCAACATTAAAAACTATTTATGTGTATCGATATGATCCATCCACTTCAATGTTTGCGGCAGAATTAATTCCGGTCACAATTCCAATGGGCTATCGACTAGTACACTTTGCTGGTACCGTCTTTACCACGACCATTTGAGCAGTTTTATATTCGCATGTTACTGAAATTTCAGCTTCTTTTCCTCAATAAACCCTCCAGTGATACTTGAACAACTCTTCTGACGGGCCTGTATCCTGATTGGTTCAATCTCTAGGTGCGGTGTTGTACTAGAAGATGATATTCCGAGGATCTGCATGGCACTTTATCTTTCGGTGATTTCTTTCTACAGTCCCGTTTCCAGTGGGACGGTAAGCGAATGTGTAGGTTGATTTAATATTCCATCTGCAACATAACTGTCAGAGAATTAAATTGAAAACTTGTACCATTATCCATAAGTAATTCTAATACTGGGCCTCTTTCTCGAAATGCTTCCTCCAGATTTCTCACAATGTTTTGGGCGTCCTCTCGGTTTTTTTTCCTCAAGATTGTGAATATGCCACTAATCACAAAAATATGGATCGCCCGTAGTGCGTGACGCCAATCTCTCCCAGTTTTCCGTAACCTATAGTCACCCATGCTTCTATTTAATCGGGGATGGGTCGATCGAACTGCATTCTATACAATTTCTCAAGACTTATTTTATGTTTTCTTGGTCGGTTTCCGCATTTTCCGATTGGATAAAGTAAATTGATTTTTCCAAGCCGAAATGATGTTTACGGTAGTGGTTTTTTATTTCCTCAGTTTCTATAATATAATTTTCAAAGATTTTACCAATAAAAACAGTCAAGGATATAATTAGAGATATAATTATTTATATATTCAAACAGATTATTAATTTTTTTGAATAATTTTTTTTAATTTGAAAATTCTCCATATCCATTTTAAAAATATTTTTTATTATTAAATAAATGTTTTTTCAAAATACTTAAAAACTTTTAATTTTAAATATTAAAAAAACAACATTTTTAATTAATACACCCAAAATCAATCGACACATTCCCAAATATGCCAAACTATTTAAAAACATTCAAACAATTGTACTCATAGGCTTTTGTAAATTACTATAAGGACTTTTTTTGTTTTTCACCTCTGATTTCTTTATAAGTGACATAATATTTTCTACAAAATTTGACTATGAATCAGATTTATTTAAGGTATTCACGAATTTTCGATACAACCTTTTTCAAGTGATTTCCTTAAATAAATCTGATTCATAGTCAAATTTTGTTGAAAATATTATTTCACTTTTGTAATTAGTTTTTGGATCTAATGACCTTAATAACCACATATTGATCGTTCACAATAATTATTAAAAAAATTTAATAAAATTTTAAAATCAGGCATGTCCATTTCACTCATAACTGTTTATCATCTAGCTTTTCGATGCACTCGATAAAAGTCTTTTCGAAAGGAAAATTATTCAACCCCAAGAAAGCAATCTTGTCATCACGGATATATTAGTAGGCGATTCTCATTCTCACGGCATGGGTTGGATGGGTAAATACGAAGGATGTCTAACAAGTAATTATAATTATATTTTTGTATTATTACATTCATACAGCCTTTTTTTCAAAGTTCAAACAAAAATATTTGTTATAATTAAATAAAAAATTAAATTGAAACGCTAAAATAATTTTATTGTCCTCTAAAACTAGAACGAACAATTTTTTGCAAGACTAAATTTAATAAAAATGGAATTGAAAGAACTAATATTTGTAACAAAATTAAATCTTACAATTTCATTCATACTAAATATAAATTTGTTTTTATATTCATGTTTTAGAATTACAGTGCAAAATCAAACTCGTGATAAAGTAATTGTTACTTAATTTTTGTACATCACGTATCAAGCAGTCGAAATTCTTTTCTGTCAACTACTTTTTTAAAATAGGAATTGCTGAAAACTATCTAAATTAATCTGTTCTGATATTTGTTGTAGGTTTTTATAACTTTACGTTGTCCCCCACATATAATCATATATTAATCACGGAAATGCTTAAAGAATAATTTTAATTTGAAATAAAATAGTTGTAAAGTTAATTCTATCTTTTAAATTTTTATGATATGTAGAGTTTAATCTGTATTTATTATGCGTTATAGTCAGTGGTGTTGTGCTAATTTTTTTTCACCGGAACGCGTATATATAATTATATAGACAGAGCCGATCCTGGGTAGGCGGCCGCTCTGTGCGGTCTCATGTCCCAAATTTAACGACGGGGGTGATTTTCCATGATAATCCTGGTGGCGACGTTTTTTTAGGTCTCAATGAGACCTACATTTCTTAACTAATATTTTAAAGAAACTGTTACCAGCATGTACCGTAATAATTCATTCTTATAGTTTTGCTTCCAATAAAAACTGTCAACCAAGACAGTTCTTAAGTTCTTTTACTTTATCTTTCATTAATTGTCCTTCAAGATGACAGAACTATAAAGAATGTTTGATTTCATACTTCATATATTATATTCTTTGAGTACGGATACTTTTAATGGTATACCATGGAAATAAACACAAAATAATTCTCGGTCCATTTGGCTTGGAGTATACGACTTTCTTCCTTTAATGAGTTTCAAAACGATTTAATAAGACGCCATCTTAAAACAATACTAATTCCAAGGTATACAGTTGTACGTAGAAATGATTAATACAATCCTATTGTAATTATATTTATAAAAAAGTAGAATTTTATCCATATTTATAATTACTAACAATATATCTATCATATCCAGTAATATATTGTTGGGGTTATAACAAAACATGAATAAAATTTTGAAATTATCAAAATCAATTAAAATTAATTAAAATTTTGAAAAAAGTATAAGTCAATATTTTTCGAGGGGGAAGTGGTAACCGGTGGCAAATTTGATTGTGAAGAAGAATAAAATATTATTAGACTGAGATAAGGTATATTGAATGGCCGAGAGTCCAAAAACAAATTAAATAATTAATTAAATTATTTACCGACTAACCATTAATCAAGGGCAGCCGAGCTGAACGTCAGCTTAATGTGGTTCCCGGCATTAGTGAAACGGGCAATAAATTGTCCGAAATGAAATTTTTTTTTTCAATAGTAATCCAAATTTATGGGAATCTAAAAACTATAAAAGCAACTGACAACAAAATAAGTTGCCAGTTGGTCGGACGCGAAAATAACGAGTTGAAGGAAACGAGTGAATAGTCGTAAATCGATAAAGTTAATTAGATTGCAGTTGAATATACATCGTGATACCCTTAGGGTGTATACGATAAATAAATGTTTTGGGTATCGTGGTGAAATCTTTGTCAATAAAGATTTCTTTGTTAGGATTTTGTCTTATGGATTATTGAACACGAGGAGTCGAATCGAAAGACATTTTCATCGACGAATATTTAATATCCCAACAATATAAAAAAGATCATTAACTACATATAAATTAAGAATGAAGTTTGTTTTAATTATTTAGAAAAGATGTTTGAGAAAAAACATGCGAATCTTTCAAAACAAAATTCCAGAAGTTAACAAATTTGAACTAATTTCGAAACAAATGTAATTATTCAGAAGACAGTTGTTAAACAGATTCGCAGAATGCATATGAAGATTCAAAATATCTATGACCGAATTTATTTAAATAGAAATTTATCATATAACATTTCAGTTCATTATATATATACGAAAAATCACAATTATTTTCTGAAAAAATAATTTGACGCGCGTATATTCTGCTCCAAAATTATTTTAATTTTTAATTAGAAATTTTTTGCACTTTAATTTTCATTGTTTTTTTATCATAATTTAGCAATAGTTAAATGTTTAATTAAATTTCAATATTTTGTAGTTTATGTTAAATTTTAAAAATTGCACAGTATATTGATTGATAGGTTGCTATGGGCTGAATTAATCTTTCTAAATGTTTAGATCTCATGCTAAAACTAGATTCAAGAAAGTTTATTTGGAACGAAATTCGAAATTTTGATAAATTTCCAAATTGTAAAGAGGCGGCTAGAACAACTTTAAAACCAAACCAAACTCGTTCTTCCAAATCAAAGAGTCAAAATCAAGTATATTTTTAAAATATTTAGTCAATTGTGTTTTCTATTCTATTCATTTTAATCTTTATCCGTTGCTATTATCTGAATAATTGAACCTTTGATCAGACTGATTGAATAATGAATTATATGTCGAATGACAAAGCACTCTTAATTTTTAGTTTTTTACTTATTTACCTTAATAACATAAATTTTATAAAATATAATTATGAATGAATTTTTCACTGATGTGACTTTTGTTTTAAATGGAAATTTTTAAATCCGAATATTTTTATTATGTCCAGTAAAAAGCTATTAATTTTTATTATTCTTATTAATAATAATAATTATAATAATATTATTAATAATAATATTTACCAGTGTCTATATATTTTTATATTAGCAACGCACATAAAACCTTATAAAAATTACACTGCACACAAAAAATTGTTCTTGAAATGAAAACGTTTAAAAAATTTATGACTTTATCTATGAACGTTGTTTAGTATTTTGTTCATGTATTCTATAGATAAATTTGTGATTCACATCTTGCAATAATTATTAGCATTTGACTCTTGATCATTAGGACGAGCGCTATTATATAAACATGATTGATCTTTAAACGTTCTTTAACTTTATCTCTTTATTAACTTTTCATAGTACCGGAGTGAAAATAAATTCTAATCTAGTAAAATTTCATTTACAACTTCCTTTAATGTTTTTGGTGATCGGTAAAAGGTGAAACGAGCATTTTTTGATTTGATTCCAAAGTGTGTTTTAGTTAATAACAATAGCGAATTCTAGACAACCTTTATTGATTATCACAATCGATTACAATTTAAAGCAAAAAATGATTCGATGTTGCAACAAGGATTTTGATTGCTTATTACAACCCTTCAAGATGAATAGCATGTCTTCAATAAACTTGAAACCTACGACCACCTGGTAACTATTGATGGTTTCGACAGTCGATATGATTCTCCACCTTAAAATACCGGGAACACGGCACGAATAACTTGATAACTGATTTTGATTTCTTTTCAGTTTGATGATGTTTTCTACAATTATTTCGTATTCAAATTTATCCACCTCTTTTCCATTATCGTTTTTATCTCGTTTCCAACTTTTTTAAATAATTTTTTGAACTCTTTGTAAACTTTACTTCAATCCTAGCTGTGCTTATAGATTACTTCCTCCCATAAATTCTCTTCAATCATCTCCAGTTCTTTTATTATCTCTGACAACTTTTGAGATATATAAATTTTTAAAGTCTCCATCTCTTGATATTTTCAGTGAGTTTGCTTTTTTTCTATGTATATACGTAAACACACATTAATTTATGTTATAATTATTGTAAAACCTTAAACATTCATTTATAAGAACAACAAAATACAAAGAATGATCGCTACACAGCTTAATAATAAATGTTTTATACTTAGTAATATTTTGTATGGCCCTTCACAAGTCTAAAATTGTTAATGCGGCCCAATACATGGGTTGAGTCTGACAAGCCTGCTATACATGACGAGTTTACATAAAAATGTTTCTTATTTTCTGTTAAAACTTCAGTCATATTTGTGTTAAATAATAGAATTTATGTACTTATTAACTTATTAAAAGAGAAATTTATGTTATTTTGTGGAATTAAAAGTCTACCATAGACTTTGTAATTAATAAATAACGTATCGTATAGGTTTGACAAGATATTTTGCATAAAAATGAACTGTTTTTCATTGTCGACCAAAATTACACCCAGATCAAAAATATTCATTTAGAGTGTTACAAAATAAATTTATTAATTAATCTGTTTATTTATTTATTAAAAATTCTACATAATAACCGAAAATTAATTATTAATCAATTACCTAGCAATATTAACCAATAATATGTTTTGATTTTAAAATTTCCTAAATGAAGCTGCAAATAAAAAGAAAATAATAAAAAAGAAAACCTTAATTAATATTCAAAAAGTTTAATTTTCAAATTTGAAAAAGTTTGATTTGTTTCCTTATAGCAATTATTAAATTTTATTATTTTTAATTTTAGAATTCTCGAGCCGTGCTTCATAGTAAAACCTTGAACGGCACTGAAAATATTCCAAGAAATAATGATTACTTGAGTACTCAAATTGCTTTTTTTTTAATATTTTTATTTAATGATTTTAGTATACATCACAATAGCAAGCATTTTTTTTGCATTGTTGATAGCCACATTATTAATTGTAATAATTATCAAATTCAAATTAACAAATCAAAAGTCATTTTCAGAGTCATCAGATAAAATTAGGTTAGATTTAATATTTTTCAATTATTTAAAAATACAATTTTTAAAAGAAACAAATGCAAAGAAACTTATTGTTTTCAGTATTTTTTCATCGCATTACTAAAAAGCACCACTCGACATACGTTTAACGATATTATTTGATAATTTTCTTTATATAGCAACAATCATCATAATCCAAGTTTACCACTCTAACTATTTAGAAACGCACAAAATACAAGTGCTCACAGGATTTTGTACATTAAATTTCGGATCCAAAGATCTTATCAGCAAAGCTTCACACAATCCATATTTACTCATGCAACATTATTTTTCTGCCAAAATATTATAAACTCAATCAACACACGCAAGAAATCAAACAATGACACACATAATATTTTTAAATAAAATGTATAAAAACAGCAGCGGATTAACCCATAAGCACACTAAGCACGTTCTTTGGACACCGCATGGAAAAGGGCACCATGCCGAGCTACTACAATTTTTTGAACTTTCATTGTCTAGGAAACGAAATGTCTGTTTTTTGAAAATTATAACCGTTTCGTACCTGTTTTCATCATATTCATACATTTTACAACTTACATAATCATAGTTGCATGATGAATTTATTATTTTATATCTCCTAGTGGTATTGATATTATTACCAGTTTCATTGTATGTCATTTGATGTGATTTGTAAAATTCCTTATTTATAAATCAATTTATTTAATTCATTTATTAACATTCTCACAATGATTAAACGATTTAAAAATATATTATTTACAAGAATATTCTATACTCTATATCCATTCATGCTACAATTAAACTGTTTTGTTTGATTGATAACTTTCCATAAATATCACAATAAACCAACGTTAACGATGTCGACTTCAGTTCAATGTTTGGCAAAGTTCCTATACTAATATCAAACAACCTATTTTGCCCATCAAATTTATATTTTCCTCGAATTCAGAGTTAGTTTATCACCGTATTATAGAAATAAGTTCTGTCGAAACCTCTAGGAATATCTGCATTCTAGGTTCCTGATATATTGCGATTGACAGCTGACTTTATAAATACCACTTGGGAATCCCTGGTCTAATGAATATATTAATAATACTTTTCATTATCGCAACAGTTGATTTTCCAATGTTTTTCAAAAAAAAACGAAAGTTACATAAATAATGAAATATTACTCCTTGATGTGAATTGTGTAATAATTATTTCATAAAAGTTTCATAAAATTCTCTGCGAATTTATCTAATAGTTTAAATTGAAATTTCAGACTCACAGATAATTTCAACAAATCTCTGAATCATTCGGAACTGCCAGAACAACAACAAATAATCACCAACAGCCTTTGCAATTCACCCACAAATTCCAATCATATTTACCCCTCACCAATATATATGACTTTCAAGCCAGCATATAAAGCAAAAAGTATGACCTCTTCCATAACCAATAGGTCAGTAATGTCATTGCCGAACCCCACATCCCCAACACTAGCTACTCAAGAAGGTTGTCATTTGTTCATTTCAATATAATATTAGTTATTATCATTTATAATTTTATAGAGTCTGAAGTAAGTAAACTCTAATTTTGATATCTGCTTGCCTTATTTCATATTTAGATCATTGTATACTTGTAAATGAATGTCAGTTTTTGTCTATACCGATTTATTATGAATTTAATGTGTTTTAATGAACATGTTTTTGAATAATATATAATAATATTACAGGGAAATCCGCAGAGTCGGAACATGACAAGAACAAAACAATATTTCGGATCTCGGATTATAGAGAATAAATATACATATTTTATTAAAAATCCAAACTCAATCTATCATTTTTTATATTTTTCGGCATTTAGTTTTTAAATGGAACAGTAGAAATAATTTGTTTGAAAACTTTTGCATTTGTTTGGAACTCAATTTTTCGTTGCAATTGGACTTTTTAATTGTGATTTTTGTCCTACATTGAAAGTATCAATTGGTTATTTTCGGTTCTTCATTCTCTCTTCGGAATCATACTCAGCCCACGAAATGAAACTGCCAGTCATTTTTTTAGCAATATTTATGTAATTAAAATACCAATTTGTATAAAAAAACTCAAAAATGCTTTATTTTACACAAATTCATTAAAATTGAAGTTGGTTTTGAAATATTAATTTGTGTGACATATAATATTTAAACAAATATAGTAAATTTCGTATCTATATATAAAAATGACTTTTAGATCATTAAATGTCAATGTGTTTTTTAAACCGTATTTTCACAAATTAGATTTTCTTAGCTATAAAATTTACGATGTTAAATAATATACAATAGAACAGAGCTTCTTAAACTTTTGTAATTCACGACCCCATTTATGATTGCGAGTTTCTTGACGACCCCATACAAATATAAAAGAAAAATAAATTTATATTTTTTTAAAATTCCTATAACATCTTCTAATTCTAATTCATAGTAAATGTGATTCAAGTTATTATTATACTCTTAATAGAAATGCAGGTACAAACAATCTTTCCGAACTAGAAGATTTTATGATATATTTATCTACGATAATTGTTATTTTATCTTTATAACAATAATTTTACAAGTTAAAAAACATTTTCTGTTAAATTGTATTTTTATCTCTCGCGACCCCAAATGGAGTTGCGATCCATGGTTTAAGAAGCCCTGCAATAGAACAATGCGAATATTCGTCAGAGGTACTGTTTCACGTTTACCGCCGGATTTCGTTATTTCATTAAAGATTTTTTAACATCCTTATGATATTATATTCAAATCTTCAAGATTTCTTGTTTGTTTTGCACTATTTCTGAAATACAAAATTTCTTGTTTTAGTTTCCTATAATATTTGGATCGTTTTGGAGGTTTTTGCACCTTTTTAAAATTAAATTTAACGCTTTTTAAGTCTTCAAAAATTGTGCGGAAAATATTTCAGTACAGATTTCAATTCTTTAAGAGCTTCACCCAAACTCATTAAGTTTGCATTCTCGCAATAATTCATTCTTTTTTCTTTGTATGACAATTCATATATGACAAATAACCATGAAAGGTGTTAAACAAATATTTGCTACAAGTTAAATTATCTCTTGATTATTTACAAAATTGTCTTGATTATGTTATTTTCTATTCTCAGCAAACAATAGTGGATCGAGCATTCAAGGTCTCGGACTTTTTGCGTCAGAAATCCTAAAGCATTTTCAAACTCATGGGCGCCGTGAAGATTTTTATAGATTTCAAAGTCATGTTTACAAAACTTAAATTTTAATTTTCATACATACTCAAGTTGAATTATACAAACATGTCTACTCAACTAAAGATAGCTAAATCAATAAATGTGTTAATTTTTCAACATAACCATACGAAAATTTGGTTTTTTTTATACAGCGGCACTCGAAATAATGTGTGATATCAAAGTTTTACGGTATTTAATTATCTATAATGTTCGTCATTAAATATTTTTATTATTGCTCCAATGATGTGGGACAAAAGAGTTTCATAGTCACAAGCAATAATTTCAGTTTCAGATGAGTAAGAAATCTCAAAATAATTTTTAAAAAAAGTGACTATATATATAAATATATTTATATAATTGTAAAATTTATAATAATATAATTTTATTAATGCAACTAAATTTTTGTTGAAATTTGTCCATATTTTTATATATTTTTTAATCTATTCAATATTAATTTCAGTGATAAATTTAAACATATGACAATTCTCATCTTTTCAATAGAGCTTATAACATTAATAATTTGTGATTTTATTACAGTTTTTATATTTTTTATTTGATCATTTGGTAGACTCTCACTTTTAATTACTAAACACTTTCATAACCTACAATGTTGTTATTTTATTATTTTTTTGCATATTTTGCATGCGTTTAATCAAAATTTTATATTTTCTTACAAATTTTTGTTATAATTATTAGTTTACTTTATTTTTCATTGTTGAATTTGTTTTTGTAGAATTTTATTTTTATAATACCAAATTTATGAAATACTGTAAAATCTCTAATAATCACTTTTCTAACGTTTTTTTAAAAAATGATAAAATTAAAAATAATCCTCAATCTATTAATTACCTATTTTAAAAAAAAATTTTAATATATAAATATCAAATTAGAAGTTATTTTTTATGAATTTTAGATTATATTCAGTATTAAACAAGATCATCAAAAAAATTTAATTTATTTTACAAGTTAGCTTTTTAGTAAATTAAATCAATTTTATTGACTAGAAATGTTCTCAATTCATTTTTTGAAAATATCTCTAATCAGTTCCCTATTATCGCACTGAGACTCCAAATATTAAATACACTACAAAAATTTATTCAATAGCAAAAAATACCACGAATTGAAAAAAAAAACAAAAATGAAAATCCTAAATTCATGTTAAAATTTGTAACGCCTTTTGATGATCTAATTAGTGAAACAACATTTTTTATTTACAGATGGAGAATTCTAACGACGTCTCCTTTGACAGCAGTTTCACCACGCCAAAGATTTTATACAAACCGGGCAAATCTATGTACAAAAAATGAATTGCATTTTTAATTTATCGCTATATAAAATTTAGATCTGTTATTTTTGTCATTTTTCTGTTTGAACATAATTTTGATTATTTTTATGTTGTAACGAATATATTTCTGAAAATGATGTCAACATTTTTTATTTTAAGAGCTTTGAAAATATTGCAAAATTCAGTTTAGCAAGATCGAAAGATAAATACAAAGTATGAGTATTGCTGAATAAATAAAACAAATATTTAAATAAATATTAAAAATATTTGGAAAATATTTCTTATTCTAACATTTATAAAATTTCTATCTTTTGAAAAATAATTTTAGGTTAAGTCACATTAATTAAGTGCGAAACGAACAAATGGCCTGATAGATATTGTATATAGGTAAAGATATTTTCCTCCTTTTGTTTTAGGTATTATTAAAGTAAGGTGATGTGTGGATTCTAACTCAACCAAACCACTACTTTTTTGCGATACCCCACCTTTTTTTTAAATTTTGTTCAAATTAAATGAATACGAATTTTTTAACTATCGAATACATCACAACTATGTAACTAATATGTAATATTATTTTATATAAGTATTTTTTACTATGCGATTACGTAACACCAACCTTTTGGTTTTTGCTTCTTACATAACTTTAAAACATGTAAATAATTACTGGCTGTATATATTTAAAGATACCTTGAGTGGATGTAAAATATTTAGAATAATTCAAGAAAATTATGGTGATGTAGCTTAAATGAATTCGAGTACATTCAAGCATATATGTATTACTCATCACTCTGCTGCAGATTGTATTTAAAGTGTAAAGATCACTTTCATTGGGTTGACAGTAAAATAATTATTACTAATATTTCAATAAATGATAAAAATATTAGCGAGGGAAAAACTAATGATGGATGGGACAGTAGAAATAATGATAAAAAAACAAAAAGGAAATAAAAATTATCTGATATTGCAATAAAGTATTGGAAATAATCAATAAATGAAAATAAATCCAGAAAAACAATGATAAAAATAATGAGATGAAATAGAAATTACCGATTGGAGAATATTAAACAAATGAATGAAATTATTATAAAAATAATGATAACTTAGAAAAATAGAAATAGCCAACGAAATACTCGTTATAATTATATTGCATCGAATACAAATAAAAAGTTAAAATATAAAAAATTATCAAAGAAAAAAAGCAAAGTTTTAATAATTGAAAAACTGTATATTTTGACAGTCTTCTTCAGGCTAGAAATCAAATTAACAAAAATGAAAATAAGAAAATTTAAACAAATTAATTAATAATTTTTGAGTTGAATTCGAAGACTGTCTATCATGAGTAATACAGCCATTGAACAACGCTTTCAAGCCGTATTTCTGCAATCTCAGTAACATTATTCAGTAACAATCTCAGTAATCATTGTTCACTATTTGATAAATTGTTTTCAATTTTTAGCTTTATATCGAAAGTTTCTAAAAATCTATTCCCTCAATCTATTTTGGTGACTTTTCCTAAGAAACAATAAATTCAATCATCTTTGATTTTTTTATACCTCGAATTTTAACCAATAAGTTAACTTTACCTACTATCCCAATCGGTGACTCGTTAGCACACCTTAATTTGGTATTACATTTCTCAAGATTATTTTGCCCTATTTTAGTCAACACACTTCTATTTATTACGATAATCGTTGTCCTTGTATCTTATAAACAACAAAAGTTATTGTTATAAATAAAAATTTTCACGCTCGACCTACCATTTAATTTATCGTATTCTATTATATCATTAATTACATTTATATTATTAAAATCATAAACAGATTTATCACACTAAATGTCAAACTGTACATCATCCAATCGCCATTTATTACTCCACCATTCACTTTACAAATCTGAATCCAATTCATAATTACAATTATTATTATTTGTGGTGACCGGAATATTCCGCAAATGAATTTTCCGCATCAAAATAATGCGCACAAGAATATTCCACACAGGAATAATCCGCACAGAAATTACAACACATGAAGATTCCGCACAGGAAAATTCCGCAAATCTAAACTTTCTTATCAGTTCAGTTAGTTGTTTGCGACCAAACTGTTAACAACACTTTTAAGCTCCAAGTTTTCCATATTTTTCAACAACAAACGGAGGAAATTCAGTTCTCATTTATTCCGGCTATGAGTATTTGAAATTTCGCACAAACAACGGGGTCGTGACTTGGAGATGCCGGCAGAATCATCAAGAAAAGTGCCGTTCTTTCTTAAAAACCACCATTGATTCCTCCACAATTGTGACTTCTCCGACTCGGCATTCTCATGACTCATGTCCCCAGAAAGCCATGGCGAACGTGAAAAGTAACCATATGTATTTGCGGAATTTTCCTGTGCGGAAAAACTACTGTGCGGAATATTCTTGTGCGGAAATTTCTTTGCGGATTATTCCTGTGTGGAATATTCTTGTGCGCATTATTCCGATGCGGAAAATTCCTGTGCGGAATATTCACCGAATCATTATTTGTATATGCATGTTTATCAACATTCGCATCAAAAAAGTGTAGAATATCACAATGTTTGATCATACAATTCAATATTTCCAAAATCGTCTTTTAATATAATATTTATATAGATTTCGATAAGGCCGTTGAGCAGTTCATCACAATATTATTACTATTATTATTGGGAAAATGAATTTGTTTAGTCAGCGCAAAATATGTAACATAAAATGTGCAATAAAGTTAAATATTAAAAAAAGGTATGGCTCATTAGAAAATAGGAAAGGAGCATCCGAAAAAAGGAAATAATAAAATTTGGATAACATGATATGTAAAAATACTTAAAACGATTAAAAAACTGTCATCCTGATTTAAAGTTTATAACAGGCATCGCAACCGTTATTTGTTCTTCAGTGTTTATTAGAGAAAATAATTTATAATTTATCAGTAATGTCTTGAATTTGTATTTTCGATAAAAACCTGAAATTTCTACACTGGTAACAAAATCTCTATCAGGATTGCAAAGGATCAGCAGTCAAATCAATGGCGATTACTTGCGGTGAATTTCTGCCCATTCGTAAGCCAGTTATTGAGAATGAGTAATGAAATGATATTTTACAATTGACAACGTTTGATCGAGGGAAAATAAATTGAATTTATCAGTGAACTCCTCATTGCAATTTGAACGCAATCATAATTGTTATTTAGAAAAAAAATCCTTGGTAGCTAATGAAATTACGCGCCCGGTGGAAAATCCTGAGAAAGTTATTAAAAAGAATTTAAAATGGAATTTTTTATCATTACAATTCAGAAAAATTAAATCATGAATTAGGTGAGATAAAAATAATATTATTAACGTTGCTCTTTAATGGATGTTGCAAAACAAGGTTGCTTGTTAACAACATGAATAACCCCTTAACGCACAGGACCAAGCGTAACTCGGGTAAGTGTTACTGGCAAAGTATAAAGTTTTGTTTAGGATTCACTAACGCTTATATCTCGGGCAGTGTAATAAATTTATTGACATAGTCTATATATTCATTATCAATAATAAAAAAAATGATTCATTTTTGTCGTTGTATCAAAAAAAACGTGCGTTAAGGGGTTAATAGTAAAATAATTGATGAATGAAAATAATTTTTTAGTTTAAGGTTTTATTGAATTCCTCAACAATTAACTAAGAATTATATATTTTCACACGAGTTTACTCATGACTCATGAGTCATGAGTCCACTCTCCCGGTTCTTGTTAATAATTTTCACTTCAGTTTAAGGGCCTGACCATGTTGATTGTGCAACCAAACCTTTCAAATGTAAGTAGGTAGTTAGGGAAACACTGCGCACACACACAAAAGTCCCAGTAGCCCCTTATCCCCACCCCGCCGACGAGGGATTAAATTACGAACTACGTAACTAATCTTGATTGCATAATTATGTAATCAAGATAATTAATTTTTGTGTGCGCACATTTTTTTTGAAATTTTTTTTGAAATAATTTTTGGCGCATTTTTTAAAATTCAAAATTTTTTGGCGAATTTTTAAATAAATTTTTGTATTTTAATGTAAAATTTTATGTAATTATGATTTTAAGTTAAATTTTTAAATAGAATTTTATCGATGAATTTTTTAAACATGATTTTACAATGAAATTTTTAACATGATTTTTAATATATAATTTTAAATATAATTTTGAAAATAAAATTATAAAGTAAATTTTATAAGAAGAAATTTTTCAGAGAAAT
Source organism: Schmidtea mediterranea (assembly GCA_022537955.1). Taxonomy (NCBI): domain Eukaryota; kingdom Metazoa; phylum Platyhelminthes; order Tricladida; family Dugesiidae; genus Schmidtea; species Schmidtea mediterranea. Next base: position 223,712,374 of record CM039679.1, on the reverse strand, counting down.
TTTGTTTTAACAAAATAATAATAATAATAATAATAATAATAATAATAATAATAATAATAATAATATTTATTATAACAATAATAATAATAATAATAATAATAATAATAATAATAATAATAATAATAATAATAATAATATTAATAATAATATTAATAATAATAATTCAACCAATTAAAAACTTAATAAAAAAACTAATTCTCAACACATAAACACATAATAATAAACTAGTAAAAAGATTAAAAATTTATTTAATCTACATCATCACAAATCAGCTTATAATAAGGTCTTCTTAGCTCAGCTAACAAAATATGCAAAACTTCTTTCTTCTTGTAGTCCCTGCAGTATCTGTATCTAAATGGACAAGTCAACATTAAGGGATCTGCATAAACAATGCAGTCTTATCTAAACATTTCAAACCAGTTCCTTGAACTGATTCGTAATGGATTCATACAATTTCTTCGATGTTGGTTCCTGTCATTTGATAGATCCGTGTAGCCAACTATTCAGGAGCACAATACGAAAGCTTGTTTTTCATATGCGAAAAGAGTTCTTCCATTTTCACCAGAATTGTTTCGAATACGTATGCTTCTTGCTCGTCGATCATTTTTAATTTTTACAATCGCCAGAATTCAATCTATTTAAACGCAATCAGTGCTTAATAAATAATCTAGTATTTCTTCGTCGGTAATAATATTATTAATTTTAAGTTTTATAAAATTAAATATTTCTTGTACTAGACTGTTGTATTCCAGTATTTTTATCCCCATGACAACGACTTTTCCGCTTGCAAACACATTCACACAAAGCGGATTATATTTGACAAGTCTTAATGCTGAAAACAGTTCCGGTTCGTAAATGTTTTCTGTTTTGGTAGACAAATCATACAAGTTGATTCAACAAACCATGTCAATGTTCAAAGATAAGGATTGAATTTGTAAATCTTGAATCTGATATTTGAAATCCCCTTCCTGTAATGGTCTCTTGCAACCCATTATCCTGCATTTTCCGCTCTTGAAGAATAAGATTGGATATTTTCCACTTCTATCCTTACATCTTGAGGTTTTCCGGTCTGGAACTTCATTCCAGAGACTTCACATCTTCCTCTATAATTAATATTACTAATCATTTTCCGTTATCAAATTAAATTATTTAGTATATCAAATTATAAACAAATTAAATTAAATTAAATTAAATTGAATTTTGAAATGATGCAATATATCAAATTGTAGGCCCAAGTGAGAGCGGTAAAACTTTATTTGTATGTAATTTATTGCAGTCAAACATGTTCAAATCAAAATTCAATAAAATATATTGGCATAGAGGGGAAGACGAAGAACATGGATTGACGCAAAATTAGTTTTTTAAATTGAAAATGACAATAGTTAAGGAATTTCATAAAATCTGGTCATCTAGGTTACGTCGAGGCGATATAATAATTATAGATGATTTGCTTCAAGAAGCAAATTAGGAAAAAGATTTTAATAACTTGTTCACAAAAATCAGTAAACATTGCAGAGTTACAGTTATTTTCATAACACAAAATTTATTTCATCAAGGATGAAGTCATCAAACTCGTAATTTAAATGTTCAATACCTAGTTATTTTCAAAAATTCTCGCGATCAAACGATTATTGATTTCTTAGCCAGTCAAGCTTATCCAAACAATAGAAAATTTTTAATTGAATCATTCCAAGATGCTACAAGTGTTCCCCACGGATATTTATTCTTTGACTTTACACAACAATGCAGTGAAGATTTACGTATCCGAACAGATATTTTAATGAAAAAAGTGTTTCGATTTATAAACAAAATCGAAAACAATAAATCAAATCAATCATGTCATTTAAAAAAGTACTTGTCAAAAACGAAATTCAATCCAAAATAGTTATTCGTAAAACCAAATCAAAAGTAAAGAAGATTCTAAAAAATAATTTAAAGAATAATTTAAAGAAAAGGAAGTGGATCAAATTGATTGTAAATAGTAAACATGAAATTTGAACGTAGTCTACCACGTTTCAATGCATTGGTAAAGTCTCAAAATGATAAAAGAATAGCAATTTTACAAGCTTTCCCTCCATTTGTTATTGACGATTTACTTGAAGTTATTGTAAATATAGTTCGAGGTAATGTAAATATTAGTAAAGCTAAAAGAGTGGTATTACAAAGACATAAGAGATCCATTTTATCATTGGTAAACACTAAAAATAGACGTTTAATGAAAATAATAACACATAAACAAAAGAGTGGGTTCTTGGGTAAGTAGTGACATATGAGGACTATGCCCCGTGGATATTTAGCTTGGAAAAAAAACCGAGACCCGCCTAAAAAAAATTTTTTTCAGGTGGAGAGGGGGTTAATTTTTTTAAAATTATTTGTTTAATTGAAGAAAAAAAATTTTTTTTTTAATTATTTGATTTAATGAACGAATTTTTTTTATTATTTGTTTAAATGTTAAAATTTTAAACTTTAAAAAATTTTTAATTCATGATAAAAAAGACTAAGTATATTTTCTCGATTAAAAAGCCTAAAAAATAAAAATTGGCTTAAATTGCCTATGATTGGTCGTACTGAGGAGTATTTTCGAATAAAATAATATCGAATAAAAAGCCTACATATTTTTTCATACTTAAAAACCCAGACAAATAAAATTGGATTAAATCGCCTGTCGACTAAAAATCATGAATTTTTTTATTTTATTTTTATTTACTTTAATTATTTGTTTAAGTCAACAATATTATTTATTTATATTTTAATTATATTATTATTAATTTTAATCAAGTCAATTATTTTATTTATTTTTAAATTATATTATTATTAAATTGTTTGTTTTAATGAAGTGAATTAAATAATTATTTTTTATTTTCATTTAATCATTTATTTAATATTATTATTTTTATTAATTTAATTATTTATTTTATATTATTATTATTTTATTTTATTATTATTAACATTTATTTTATATTTTTTTAAATTTAATTCCAAGTCTAAGAATAATCGATAAATTTTGAATTGTAAAAATAACAAACTTTCAATCCATACAAATATTTTTATTGACAATAAAGATTAAATAAAAAAGATTAATTTTTATTTCAAATCAAAAATATCCGAGTAATATGCTTTACACATTTCGGCCAACAATATATGGATTGTTTCGTCACGTTTGAAATCGTGGCAACATGGACATCCATTTGAATATGTTACTCTCATACTATCTTTACACACAATGAAATTTACAACACATCGGTCACCAGATCCCTGAACGTTGTTATAGTGAATCTCGAGAAGTTCTTCAATGTTAATCCCTGTGAAATGGTAAATTTTTGTTGCGAGAAACTCTGGTGCGCAATAATCCAACGTATTTTTAATTCTTGGATAAAGTTCCTGAATTTTCTTTAAAATTACTTCAAAGAGATAAACTAAATAATAAAATAAAATACATATTTAAATATACATGATTTACCTTTTGACATTTTTTAATACGTAATAAATGAAACAAATTCAAACAAAATTTTTATTAATTTATTAACAATCATGTTTTGGAATATTTGAAGACACAGAGACAAGAATTAATTAAAATTTATTGTTAATTATACACGGTTTTATTAAACTTTTATCGATTTCAGTTGATTTTTAAAAATATTTCAGTGAAACTTAGAAAGAATAAAATATCTTTGAGATAAGGGGTCAATTATTTACTTTTATTTTTAATTTTATTGATTTCATGGATATCAATCACAAAAGTAGTATAATTTTATTGGTTTTCCAATTTATTTTAATTATTTGAGTAAACAATTAATGAAAAAGTATGATCTCTGTTTCATGATTTTACAATAATTTTGCGAAATTTAATGAATAGAATGGGTAAATGGGTAATTTTATGATTTTTATGAAAATATTGAATATGGCTGGAAATATTGTTATTTGATGGAAAATGATTGGTCAAGAGAGGAATTAATAATATTTTTAAAGGAATTTACTGGGATGAATATCGGTGTTAAAAGGGTAAATATTATCTAATTGATAGGTTATTATGAAAATTATGAATATAGTTGGTATAATGGAGTGAAAAATGGCATTTGAAGAGAAATGATTGGTTGAGAGGCAAATTTATAGTATTTTTAAGGGGATTGAGTTGGTTGAATTTATAAAATACTTAGGAAAATTGTTACTTTTTTCATTGATTTAAGGTTAATCAAAATATATCGATAAGATTTCAGTTCTAAGAAATTGATTGATTCATGTAACTATTTGTATACAAGTATTTATTTGATTTTATTATTATATTTGTAATTAAATTAAAAACTAAAATTGACAAGTATTTAAAATATTTTTGTTACCTATCATTTATGTTTTTAGGGAATTTTTCTGAAATATTTAAATATTTACGATTATTTCCAGGAATCAAGAATTTAATAATTATTTATCCGGAAATTGTACAATTAAATAATATGAGCAGTCGATAACATACACTAATTTTCATTCAACAAGTACCTAGAACAATTACCTAACAATCTTATAAAATTTTTAAAAATGACCTAATAAATTTTCAATTATTTTACAACTAAGTTAATTTAATTAATTTTTTAATTGATAAGTACTATTTTCTTTACAATTTGCTAACATGTGGAAGCTTTCTTTAAAAAAATTTATTTAAAGAACTAACAAATTTAATCAAATTTATTTAAAATTTACATCTTTCCCACTACTTTAATCAAATTCTATTCGCCAGCTAACCACAATTTAATAAAAATAATTTCTACAAAAACTAATAGACAATCCCATATATTTGTTTTATAAATTTGGGTTTTCAGTAAGTGATATCAGTACACAAGAACCTATGTATGTATTGAAGTATGGTATCAGAAATTTAACATATTTGGTAGTAGTTGATAATTATTTGATTTTAGTAATGCGGTAGATATTAATTTTTTTTCTAACAGTTTTATTCAAACCTTTAGCATCTTTGAGTTAATAATTTTAAGATTCGAATCATTTTCAATAAATATATGAAAATTTATTCCAAATACAATGAAAGTAATATATGTTTTGAGAAATAAATTTAAGAATATTATTCTAATCAAGTTTCTTTTTACTAGCAATTAGATTAACCACTACTTGTACTTTCTAATTAATTTATCATTCAGTAAACAATGAGAGTTATGGTGAAAAGATTAGAAAATCTATAAAAATAAATTTAAGAAATATTTTCAAGTGTTAGCATTTAATTTATTTAGGGGCATGGGAAAATTAAATGAAAAGGTTGGCATTCATTTTTGAAAATAACTTTTAGTAATTGTTCATTGTTGGCCGCAATTAAAAATATTACAAAAATAGTAGAAAAATTTCAAAGTTTTTTTAACAAAATTATTAAGTTTAACAAATAATTTCAATAAATCACATACAAGACTGTAAACAAAGCAATAAAATTTACTTCAGAGAAATTAAGCAACCAAACAAATTAACAATTTGGAGACATCAATGATCGATAAAAGAGTGTAGAAATTAATAAAATTTGCAATTGAAATTGTATTTTTTTTGATTGTTCAAATTTTTATGTGTTTTTATTTAAAGATTTCTTGGTCAGTAAACAATTTTTGATATTGATTTATTCGGTAACTAGTTATTGATAACATATTGTGTGTATAGTGAATAACCAATTATTTTAAGGGGAGATGATTGAGAGAACATTTTATTTTATTTTTAAGTGGGTTAAGTTGGTTGAATATCGGTGTTCAAAGGGTAAATATTATTTAAATAGAGAATTTTAATAAATGAGATACTCAATTATTCAATGCCTAGTATGTATATAGTGGGTTGTACAGTACTCAGCTATTTGTATACAGTACCTAGTGATTGTTGTTCAGTTATTAATGGATTGTTCAGTGTGTATGGGTTATCAGTATACAAAAGTTGATACCAAGTAAGTAAACTTTTTCTTTGATTGTTGATCAATTTATTATTATTATTTTTATTATTATTATTATTATTATTATTATTATAATTATTGTTATTTTTATTAGTATTATCCCAATTATTATTATTATTATAATTATTATTATTGTTATTATTATTATTATTGATATGATAATTGCTATTATTGTTATTACAGTTGTTGTTATTGTCATTATTATTATTAGTTATTACTATCATTATACATCTTTAACAGATTTATCAAGGTCTTTAGTAGTATTATTGTCAATAATATTACTGTTATCTTTATCGATATTACGATCACCACTACTTAACGTTATTGAATTACCATAATTCACATTTAAAATTCATAAAATGATCATTAAGATCATATTAGGTTCATTCATAATATTATATTGAATTGTTTAATGGATCCATTTTTGAACATAGACTCATATTTTTGAACTTACGTACTATAACTTGCCGCGTCAACGACTCATTTTCGAATATCTTTAACCAAAATGTATAGGAGTGAGGCAAGAACAATGGTGTTCTCAATAATGCTTCTATTGCATTGGTCAAGGGTTGATGGGTTCTAGCATTGTTGTAGAGACCTTCCAAAACTCAGATAATAAAATAAATTACAGTCACTCTCATACCTCCTTTCATCCAGACGCTGTAAACGTTCACTAGAAGAGTGTCCTTGCATAGATTTATAGAGATTTCATTTTGTAAATTTTTAATATTGATTAAATTAGCGGTAGATGTGTTATGACAATAATCATTTGGTTTATTTCAGTCGATCAAACATCACAGTTGTCCGAGAAATTTAGAAGAGACGTGGCGGAATCCCACGCAGAGGCAATTTCGCAAAATCAGAGGACCGAGGCGATGGTACGTCGATGTCGACATATGGAGTAGACTTGGATGAGGCCCGAAAAGGTTTTTTTATTAAGTTTTTCAAAATAATTTCAAAATTCCAATAAATCACATACAAGACTGCCAAAAAAGCAATACATTTTTGTTCAGAGAAAATATAACAATTGATTGGGCTTCAATGAATTTGATTAATAGTCTCTTGATAACAACCAGGTAACTAAATAACCGATTGATTTATCGATTCAGAGACATCAATGATATGAAAGAGAGATTGAAGAAGGTTTTTATTAATAAAATTTGTAATTGAGCTTGTATTTCTTTTGATTGTTAAAGTTTTTATGTTTTATTTAAAATCTGTTCGTCAGTAAACAAGTATTGATATTTATTTGTTCATAACTAGTTATTGATAAGATATTGTGAGTGTGTTTATAGTGAATAACCAAGTATTTTAAAAGGAAATGATTGGTTGAGAGTAAATTTTAAGATATTTTTAAGTGGGTTAAGTTGGTTGAATATCGGTGTTCAAAGGGTAAATATTATTTAAATAGAGAATTTTAATAAATGAGATACTCAATTATTCAATGCCTAGTATGTATATAGTGGGTTGTACAGTACTCAGCTATTTGTATACAGTACCTAGTGATTGTTGTTCAGTTATTAATGGATTGTTCAGTGTGTATGGGTTATCAGTATACAAAAGTTGATACCAAGTAAGTAAACTTTTTCTTTGATTGTTGATCAATTTATTATTATTTTTATTATTATTATTATTTTTATTATCATTATTATTATTTTGAAAATTTCATATTAACTTTTTTTTCACATCTAACTTTGAAAATTATTTATTGTTATTAACATGTACAAAAAACTAATTGTAAAAATTATACTAAAAAATTTCATTGTAAGATTACATTAAAATTTTTTTCAATTAAAAACATGTATAAAAATTTCATTGTAAAATTATGTTAAAAATGTTATCATTAAAAAATATGTATAAAAATTGATCGATAAAACTATACTACAAATTTTATTTAAAGAATTTTATCATACAATATTGTCGACTCCTTAACTTTAAAAATTCTTACCTTATGTAATTTGCCTACTATAACTGCTTTTAAAATTTTCAGCTTTAAAAAATATCGTTATGTAACTTAACTGTTGACCCTCTATTTAATTTTAAAAAATTCTTACCTAACTTACCATACTTTACTCTAGGCACTTTTATTTACTTAAATGTACTCTAATGTACTTAAATTTACTTTAATATACTTTAATGTACCCTAATGTACTTTAATTTACTTTAATATACTTTAATGTACCCTAATGTACTTTAATTTACTTTAGACCCTTTAATTTACTTTAGATATTTTAACTTATTTTTATCTAGGGCCTAAATTTGTCTATAAAAATTGTGTGACCAAATATTACAAGTGTTTTTTTTACCAAGCCTATAAAATACCCTGACAATTTTTTATCGGTAGGCGATTTGAGCCAATATTTATTTTAGGCTTTTTTATCGAGAGTCAAAAAATACCCCTTGACTATAGCGTGATTGAATAAATATTTTATGAATGATAAATGCCCTCTGTGACTATCGTAGGCGATTAGAGCCAATTTTAATTTTATGTTTTTTTATCGTTAGTCGATTCAAGCCAATTTTATTTTAGGCTTTTTTATCGAAAGTCAAAAATACCCCCTGACTATAGTGTGATTGAAAAATTTTGTGGATGGTAAAAAAATATTTATTCAATATAAATATTTTAAACAATTTTAATTCAAAAACATTCGCCAAATTTTAAATTTAAAAAAATGCGCCAAAATTTGCATTTAAAAAATGCGCCAAAAATTATTTCAAAAAAATGTGCGCACACAAAAATTAATTATCTTGATTACATAATTTTTAATCAAGATAATCATTGATTAATTACGTAATTATGTAATGTAATCCGTCACCGGTGGGGAAGGCAGAGGGCTACTGGGACTTTTGTGTGTGGGTGCAGTGTTCCCCTAACTACTTACTTTTGAGGAACTTCAGAAGTGTCATGATTCATCAACTTTTGTATTTGATAACTGAATGCAAAATCTCCCAGCAATGTTAATATGTCAAGTTTTTTTGCTATTCAAGAGATTGCTAAGAGAGGGAAACCATACACAGACGGCGAATGCATAAAAGTTGTTTTATCAATGCATCCGAAAAGCTATTTTGAGATTTTAAGAATAAAGCAGATATTCGAAAAAATTTAAAGAGTTACCACTGTCTGTCAAAACAATGAAAGATAGAACAATTAAAATGTGTTCCAATATAACCATCTAGCAAATCGAAGATCTGAAATTGGTTTCGGCTTTATCAATAGCAGTTGAAGAGTTTGTGACATAAATGATTCAGCACAACTTTTGGTTTTCGTAAGATTTATTTCTCAAATATACTATATAATATAATAATTATTAATTATTTATCACTTCTCCATTGATGGTCTTATGTATAATAATATGTCTCTATAGTGCATTTATTGTATATTCGCCCGCATTCATGTTATATTCACCCTATTTGTATATATTCGCCCTGTTTGGTATATTCGCACGAATTTATTGCACATTTCCTTTATTAATTGTTTTTTATTATCCATGTATTCTTCCACACATAAGTATCTATATACAAATATCTCCTTGTTAAATATAATTAACCAATGAAATCTACTCAATTCTTAATAATTTTAAATTGAATATATTAGTAATTCTACTTACTCTTAAAGTACAATTCATTCTCAGTAAATATTTCTTAAATATAATTCCAATAATTTCAATGTAACTTTAATTGATATTTCACCTCTTCATTGAGTAATTTTACGATATAATTTTATTTTTAAAATCGATTCTTGATTCAATTAATATTTGTTATCTTCAATTCATATTTTCCCTCTTCAATGAATAATTTTCTTCCGATTTCAACTTTCAAAGAATATTACACTGTAAGTGTTTAATGTATCAATTGATATTCCGTCTATTTAGTCGATTTGTTAAGCTTTCCCACTTTTTTCAGTAATTTCAACGACTTCTCCGCAATTAATATACTCTCCCACCAATATTACTTCTTCAATGAAAATTTGCTTCATTGAATATATTCTCTAATAATTAAAACTCTATTTGTTGACTTGTTATTGACTTATTATTTTCAATGAAAATTTAATTTAATTTGAATAAATTACACCCTTCAATAGATTAGGTTGTACTCGACAAAAATAAAATAATTTTAGTCTGTGTAAATCAATTAGACTTTTTAGGGAATTTTTATGATAATTTTTAGTAATGAAATATCAAGTTTTAAATGATATTTAATATTTACTAATAAATTTCGAAACATTTTGTGAATTTTATGGTTTTCTGTTGACCTTTAATGGATTTGGAGGATTTTTAATGAAATTATTGAAGATATGATGGTAAATCTTATATTTTAGAAGCAATTAATTTCTTGATAATTTAATAGATTTAACTTGATTTTAGGATTATTTTAAATAAAAGTTAGATTTACGAAAAAAATGTTTATGAAACATCTATTTATGATAATTATTTATCAATTAGAATCATATTTGACTGAGAGATTTTGAATAGTAAATGATATTTTAATTATAATTTTATGTTCTATTTAAAACAGTTGATTAAATCAGTTGATTTTTAAAAATATTTTAGTGAAACCTAAAATTTTAATTGATTTTACAGTGTGAAAAAATGGTCAATTAATTACTTTAATTTTCCATTTTATTGATTTCATGGATATCAATCACAAAAGTAGTATAATTTAAAGATTTTTAAGAGGATGCTCAGTGTGGTTATCAGTATACATATGAAAATGGTTGAATCTTTATGGGTTGACTGGTCATTTTTATTGAATTTATACTTGATTTACTGATTAATTTTAATTATTTGAGCAATATGATATATATTTTGTGATTTTACAATAATTTAGTGAAATTTAATTTAAGTGGGAAACACAGATTTTATTCGATTTTAGTCATTTTTGATGAATTTTTTATTTGCTTGAATTTGTTGCCAGAATGAAATTGTGATTATTTTTGATGAAAAATGTTGGGTATCGATAACAATTTTGAAATACTTTAAAGAAAATTTATTTTTAATTGGTAAAATTCAGATTTTTATGATAATGTTAAGGGTTTTGATCGGTTTAATACATATAGTACATATGATCCGAATGATGGATTTTTAAGGAACTTATTCGGTTAAATATAAATTTCTAAAAGAATTTACTTGTCGGTTTTAACAAATATATATATATATATATATATATATATTGTTGGTACAGTGAGGAAATTGATATTTGAAGGCAATATGATTGGTAAAGAAGAATATTTATCATCTTTTAAGGGAAAATAATCTATTAAAAACCGGTTTGTTGATATATTAAGGGGATTGACTCGATTGAATATCAGTGTTCAAAGGGTAATTATTTTCAAAAATGTAGAATAAAGAGGAGGAATTTCTAATAAAATTAAGGAATCTATGTGTTAGGCCAACACACAATTTTGTTTGAATGAATCGGTAATAGCACGCAAACACAACACGCAGATTTAATATCAGACCCATAAAGCATCAATTAACCACGTTAAAATACGAGAAAGAAATAATTAAAATATAAAATCGAAAATCGAAAATATAAAAATAAATTAAAATAATAGCAAGGTGCAACAATATCCGTAGAAAATAAACACAGAAATAACATGAGAACATGAAAATTTGACCAAAATTTGACAATTCACCTAAAAAGCAAGAGTTCATGAAAGTTGGAACTAAAATTAATTAAATTGAATTGGAAACAATTCAATCAAAAGTAAAAAATTAAAATTGTCAAATTAAATCACGAAAATAATAAAATTAGAGTTAGAATATGCAAGAAATCACAAGGTCAAATATTGTTTTACCACATCAAATTTAACACGCAAGGTTAGGGTCGCACAATAGGTATATATACTGATTCATTTTCACAGAATTTTAAGCAGTTTTTTGAATTAAAAACTCGAAACACTTATTTTTGACAGAATAAACATTTTGACTCGTTTTAACGAAAAACTCAATCTACGATTTTACGCTGTAAGTGAACGAGTGTCCGAAAACTTTCTCTACGTCGCGCACAAACAACATCAAGTGAGCTCTGTTTAGGCGTCGGCATGGGGAAAGGTTCGTAATGAAATTTGATAATGCGAATGTTGTAATGATGTGAATTATACTACTGTACTATGTCAATTATAATTGAAATAAACCTTTAAAACGAAAGAAAATTATGTCGAAATTTTTCCGGCCCACAGCCGACAGAACACCGCAAGCCATTAAAATCCACACACCCCAATTGAACTATGTAAGTGCGGTGTAAGTCCGCCAATAGTTCGAGCCTGTGAAGGCTACGGCGTGTGAACGCAAGAGCTGAAACGTCAATATTAACCTTTATAAGGAAATATGGGTTAAAGAGGGAATAGTCTTTTGGCTATTCCATCATCACCTATCTCCCGAAAACTCGATCTAACTTATAATGATACGAATCGGCTTAAAATCAAAACACTGAGTAGTCCAGTGGGCACTCATAATCTCTTAATATGAACACAATTAATTCTTAAGGTCAAATAAGGGAAGGTGACGGGAAAAAATGCCATAAATTGTTTCTATGCAAACTTTATCTAATAAATTATCGTAATCAAAATTTTTAAACTTCATTTGGATGACCTATCAGCGCTATAATAAGTATTCAAAGCGATAAAACCTACTAATTAAAATGTTAAGGGGGTATTGTAGTTAATATATAATCGATACCTCCCATAAATGAACATGTATTCACGTACCATAATGTTAACCTGCCATAAATGATCTAAAAATCCAAATACCAACCGAAACCGACATATAAATCTGGATGATAAAGAGATCCATGGAAATACAAACCCCAATTTAAAACATTGAAACTACTATGAATATTATCTGGTCATGATAATTACAAAACCTAAAAAGCAAAGCCCATAATCTAACATTAATGTACTTTACTTTACATCCATAATCTCTGCGACGAATAGCAGGTCGGCGTGTATTACCTCTTGTTGTAATCAAATTTTAATAAATAAGTACTGACATCTATTAGGTTAATGGTTAAAATGGGAAGTGTAATTAAAAGGGATAAGCTAAAACCATGCAGATAGTGAATAAATTCATAAAAATTCTCGGACTGAAACCATTCTCAACCGACCCTTGGAAACACTTTTAATAGAAATGAGCAAGGTACATACTACACACGGTACGGATTGCTACCAACGAGGACTATCCAACAGACATCAAACACAATAATTAAAAGCTTAAATTGAATTAAGTACAACGAACAAAAAACCATAAATTTCCTTCGGCAGATAGATCATAATAGTAAATGTTCCGAGCCTTGGAAAATAATATCACGAAAAATTGGAATTTGGAATTCACCCCATACAGAGGTGACCGACATCGCACGGTTTGAGAGGACGATGAGGAAGAGGCGAACATAACCGCGACCAGTTGCGGGAATAGATACCTAAAGGGCAGTTGAGTCTTGACGTAGTAATCAAATAAAATACTTAGGAACTTTGATAACCAAGGCGTAATCCGGAATAGAAGTGACAATCCATTGATCGAAGTGATAAAGGGAAGACCACCCTGTCCATAAGCGCATAGGAAAATTGGAGATAGCGAGTCTAAGAAATTAAAAAGAACTAAATCAACCCCAAAAATTAGATTACTAAAGGAATATCTTAAAATTAACTTAACAAAAATTGGGAAATGTAGTCTTAATAATTAAATAAATAAATAACACCACCAATCCACTTATTGAATAAATGTCAGTTGACCTTTGAATGAAATGCTGGCATACAACCGAATCACCAATGGTAAATTTCAACTCGCCTTTACAAGGAAAAAAATTAAATGGAAGAAATCAACATCGATCGGCGCGTCTGAATAAATTACATACCGGACAACAAGGAAATCGAGAAAATCCAATTCAACATACCATCCACCACACGACGCGACATTACATCAGCACACCCATATAATTAGTCGACCAACTTAGCACTGTCATTTCTGTTTCAGTCAAACATGCCATTCAATTCTAGATACTCAACGAACTAAGCAACGGGTATTTCTCAACAAGCCAACGACAATGGGATAGTGATGGAAGAAAAATCCATACCTCAAGAGCTTAAGTTCATTTTCCATTTTGAATACCTTTATTACCACAAATTTTGAGACCTAGACCACTTAATGGCATAGATCCCATGCCTAAATCTCCTATTTTCGTCCAAACTACGATCACCTCAAATTCAACAATAATGAACGCAGATGATAGATGTGTCTTATGTCATGTTTTTGCTCTTAAATACAATGCTTCATTTCCCTCGATTTTCTCTAATTTCTTGTGATGTCGCCAACGAGCGAGACCGATGGGGCCATGAAACCTTACTCGGAAATTTCAAAAGGTTACAGCATAAACCAGATGTATTTCTCACCAATGATGTTCCCATTCCCGCGAATCAAAATAGAATAAATATAACATACAAACGCGAATGAATCCATGGCACCCTTCAATTACAATGCAGTGGACTTAATCGATAGAACAACTACAATGATGCCTATGAATGACACAATCCCCATTGAAAAGATTAACAATCACTACGTTGAAACTGGGTACTCATTGACCATTTTAATTATCAATACGCGGAGATCGAATAGGGTAACTCACAACCCTAAATTTAAACATCCATTTAAAAAGCCAACGAACACAAGTTGTGCCTCAACATGCAATAATTTTCCTGCTGAAATATAAGAATAATATTATAGAATGAAACATTCACCATGACAAATTAAACGAATTCCAACATTATTTTCCCCATCAAATAAATGCCTACCCATTTGTCCTGACGAGCCATGGCCGATAAGACTATTAATATAATAAATACTTAGGCTTGAATTTTTGTTGGTTTTGTTGTTAATCCATAAAGTAATAAATAAGAAAAATTATAGTACGCCTAATAGCAAGCCGTGACATAAAGTTATAAGGAAAACGAGAAAATTGGTGATGAAACATAAATCTGATGATTATTTTTTTTTATTATTGTAGACATGGGGCCATGCCGAATCTTACAACGGGAATTAGACAACAACTTAGATCAACAAATTAGATCAACAACTCGTGCAGCTAACCAAAGAAATCCAACATGTCAAAGCAACCTGGATAGAACCGGGAAAAGTAAAAACTCTTTACCAGAAAATGACCGCCGCACAACGAGGGTGGGCTGAGGAGAAGCAGCTCGCCCAGACTCAGAAAAGTTCAGATACGCGGCCTAGAGGTAGCGTTATCGGCGTGCCAAGAAGCCAACGCGGTAACCTACCAGTTGGTGTTTGCGCCGGCACAACTGGCCTTTTGAGAGGCGACCGTTGCCACGAAGCCTGCGAATAGACCCATCAAACATCGCCCCGGAAAAGCAGAGCGAGCCAAACGACGGACCGCAAAGATGAAAGAATAATATACTTAGAATTGTTGTTCAATAAATGTTTTCTCTTAAATTGAATTGATTGAACCAATAGATCGATGGCGACAGGCCATGTGGAGTGCGGGCTTCGCCGTGTCCCGGCCAAGAGAAGTCCAATCGTTTTTTTTTTTTTTTTTTTTCAAAATTTTATTTGATATCAAAAGCGGCCTTTCGGCTAATATGCGAGCTAGGCTCAGCATTTTAATCACACTATGGTGTTTTTTATCTTACTAACACAAGTCTGCAATACCGATTCAATTACCAGTATTGCCTCGTATACATTCTGATTTAAATGGAAAATGGTAGTGCCATTGTACTCTTTGTGTATGATATGTGCTCTCGGTATATATGGTAGCATGCAATTACCGCTTTGGAACATGCAATCCTCGCAAGAGACACAATTTCAGGTTTAGACAACCCAATCTTCGATAATGGGGCATTGTTCTTCTTGTCCCATGTTCCTAAGCATCCGATCACCACTGCGGATATTGTAGCCTTTTCTCCAAATGCATTACCGATTTCCAAGGCCAAATCTTTATATTTCACATAGTTACCTTCCCGCGCTTTTTCAAAGCCTTCCACCGAGTCATATGGCACTTTTAGGTCCAGGACGTGTATCTCTTTATTCCTATTGGACCTAATTACCATGTCAGGCTTCAGCTTTGTTGGTACTGAGATATATTTGGGAGATTTCTCCACATCAATCTCAAAACCAATTTTCTCTAGGAAGGCAACTATGCTAATTAGAACATTTTCATGTTTAATTCTCCGGGCATTTGGTTTTGCTAGACAGTGGTTAAACACATGTGCTTGGGTCTCAGCATCCAGGTGGCACAGTCTGCACATTGTGTCTAGGCTGAATTTTAGGCGGTACGCATTGTAATTCAAATTTAGCAGGTTATTCCTAGCCTTTACCAAGAAACAGTATTGCGCATCATTAAGTATGTCGCTGGCTATCAGGTATTTAGCCGTAATACTGTCTCCAATGGCATTTCCAATACGTCCCTGCACTCGCATTTCATACCATTTCTCAGCATAGTGAAGACCCACAATGTCGTGCAGGTCTTTTGAGAGTGTTCCGAGGTTACGATAACCTATGTATGAAATGCGATTTTTATATCTCATCTCCAATTTGAAACTATTATCCTCGAATTTCAATTTGATGTATATTTCGAATTTACGTTTGAGAGCAAATACCGATTTCTGGAATTTCACAAAGAAAGAGGCGTTTTTGAAAGGCTTGTCGATCTCGCAGTTAATCCATTTAAGCGCAGCCTCAAAGTTCTCCTCTCCTCTAGCATATGCGAGTTCTTTTATCATCATCTCTCTGAAGTCAGTGTTGTACGAATGAAAAAGTCTCGTTATTCCAGTAACGCTCTGTATCAAATATTCATCTATGGATAAGGATACTCCAAGTCCTCCCAATTTACAATGGGCATATAGAAAGTAATTATTCAGAGCATGAAATTTATCCCCAACCATTGTCTTCAGAAGCGCTTTAATCTTCTGGTCATATCTGAGCTGTTTCTCTCGTCCCTGTGTAATCCGATTTCTGTCACAATCAAGAATTCTGTGTCCAATTACACAGTTGCGAAATGAAAAAATGAGCTTTGAATGTACGAAGGTTTTGTAGGCATTTAGCTTCTGTGCCGGATGTAAATATGACTTAAACAGGGAGTCAGTTAGTGCAAGCGCCGATTGAAGTCTTTCGTCAATATCCTGATTCTGTTTATGTGAGAAGTCAATCCCAAGGTATTTGTACTTGTTCTTATTGGAGATTATCGGTACTTCTTCATTATATAGATACAATTTGCAGGTATCAGGGTTCTTATTATTTATTGACAAGTATCCTGATTTTGAAGGTTTGAATCTGAGATTCGCATGAGAAGCCAATCTCACGGTCTTCCTCAAGGCCATCTCGATCTTTGTGAAGGAATCAGAGATAAGGACAATATCATCAGCATAAGCCAGGATACTGATGTTCATATCATGTAAATGAAATGGACAGTCATTCAGCACTGACTTAAGGATGTAGTCAATAGATAGACAAAAGAGGGTCATAGATAGAGGGCATCCTTGTTTGACCCCTTTTGTTATGTTCACAGATTCAGATATCATCCCTTGACAATCAAAGAAGGTACTGACGTCTCTATATAGCTCTTTTATTAGGCAAATAGTTTCCATTTTCATTCCCATGCCTTCAAGCGTGTACCAGATAAGGTCATGGGGCAATGAGCCAAATGCGTCAGTAATATCCAACCATACTATATGGAGTTCTTTTTTCCTTCTCTTGGCATGATCGATTGCTAGATGTAATGTAGCACTGTGTTCAGCACAACCATCAGGTATTCCAATTGCCTTCTGGTTTTGGCTTATCAAATTACCTTTCTTTATCCAAGTTAGGAGACGGTTATTCAATAGCGTCGCGAAAATCCTGTATGTTGTGTCCATGATCGCTAGAGGTCTCTAAGAGCTTGTTTTAAAGCTTTCATCCTTTTTCCCTGGTTTTAGGATTAGCACCGTTCTGAATAATTTCCATTTTTTAGGGCATACTAGTAGGTAGATGTGTCCCATCTGGCGCACTTTTTGGTGCCCCCCCCCCTGACAAAAAAAAACTAAAATATAATGTAAACACAAAAAAAAATTACAAAATAAAGAATAAGAATAAGAACGTATATAGGTATACATTTATTAATTCAATGAACAGTTGGATGAGCTGTTACATGACCTGTTTGATAGGCTGTTGGATGTGCTGTTGGACGTGCTGTCGGATAATCATGTGGAAAATTATTATCTTTATTCATTGTCAGTCTCAATCATATAATGACCGTATGCCAGGCTTACATTCTTTTCTACCCAAACCCTTTTATTCTCTTTGTTTGTTAGCGCAACTTTACTATTTTTAAAACTATAAAGTTGATGATTGTTTGTACCAATACGAAATTGTGGTACAGAAAAGGTGGAGTTTTTCTCATAACACTCTTTATAAGTTTTATGTGTTAGACCGGTATCCTTTAACGATATACCCTTAGCTTTTAGACAAGAAGATTTACCTAACAAACTATAACATTTGGGTCGAAGGAAAACCCATTCGTCATAACCTTCTCCCTTACTTTCGTCCTTAAATTTTCCAATGACCGAATCAAGTTTTTAGATTCTAAAATTTAGAATAAAGCGGATGAGTAGAAGGGTAATTAGATGTATCCAAAAGATTATCCTTAACCATTTCAGACAAAAGAATATCTAGTTTACAATTTTTAATCTCCAAGAAGAAAGAGTCTGTATCTCCAGCAACTATATTAATATCACAATTAAATTGTTGTCGATATTTTTCCAAGTCCTTATACTGAAGCTCATACATTCGAAGTTTCGACAAGTCAAGCACTGATTGTCCTATATAACTTGGTCGATCTAAACATACTGAGTCAGGATTTAACAAAGCAGCAATTAGATCATCAGCAATTTTGATACTTCTTTGAAAGGTTGGTTTAGAAGCATATGTAATCATCTTCTTTTCTGTATTACATAATCTTAAATTCATTCTTTTTTTCAGGTTTTCGACAGTTTTACCATACAAACTATTATTTAGGAGCTTATAATAATTTTTATCTAGTGTGTTTGTACTTTTTGCTCTTAACTCTGTATTGGTATCAATGTAGTTTTTAAAAATAGGAGACTGTTTGAATCTTACAGCTCGATTCACACGAGTAACCTTAACACCAAGAGACAAGTATAATTTTAGTAAACGCCAATGAATCACATAATTTTTTTTTGGGTAATGAGTCAATAACAATTTTTCAACCTTAGATCCCTCAGGTTTCATTTTCTCAGCAGCAATAGGAAAGTCGTCTAACTTATCGTGAAGTACAGAAGGAATTTCAAGATCAACTTCAAGAGTATACCCATATGACAAAGATTCAAGATTCAAAGTCAAACAATCAGATAATATTATATCAAAACCATCAAGTATCCAATTAAATTCACCACAAGGTAAAGGTTGACTTAAAGCCCAACCGTATAAATTATTAATATCTATATAAAGCAACTCAGTGGTTTCATCAGTTTTTACAAAGTGTTTATTAACAAAAGTAAGACCTCCACGAATACCACCCTCATAGAAATTATAAATTTCCATGTCTTGCAATAGTTCAATGGGTTTATCTAAAGTTATTAACGCAGAACTCCAAGACATTCCAGGAATACCAAAATAATTTAAAGGCTCTAAACTATTATGAGCTATAGATTTCGCCCGAAATTGTTGAAAAAAGTCAGCTAAAAGAAAGCAATCGAGTTTCAAGTATATCATCATATAGTCAAGTAAATTTACACATTTAGTTTCAGTCCAAATTAATTGAGCTTTCTTATATTCAATTTCACTCACTCCTTCCCAGATTGGAGGCAGTTCATAAGTATTTTCAAGGACCTCTAAACTAGTGGCAAAGTTGTACGGAAAAATACCTTTTTCATTAACAATGGTACCAGTAAAAACAGATTTTGTTAATGGTAAACTAGTCAAAGTTTTCACAGCCCTAGCTAATGAGTCATTAACAAACTGGTAAGAGTCGATAAAACGTATTCTAAGCTTACCAACATATACCATAAGCGATAAGAACTTTTCACTACTAATTGGAATACATGATAAGTTCCAATTTGGAAATTGATTTATTCCATACTTAAGGATATGATGTAAGTCATACCCACGTAAATTATGAAACACTACAGGTAATAATTCTTTGATGCTCCTATTAACATTACAACTTTTACATGCTGGACCAATATATTTTCCTGTAAAATGGTCATGGTCTCTAACCTTATCTACTATATTCTTATTACACAAATAACAATATTCACAATTATCAAATAAATATTCTTCGTCAAAAGTAAGTGGTAACATTAGCTTTTTCCCATTTTCTTTATAATATGGTAGCACAATGTTTGTTCCTATATCTGAAACCTTCTTCAAAAATTCATAAACACAGTTTTGACCAATGAAATGATGATAACTTGTCATACCAGTGAAGTTGTTGATTAATAAGAGTCCAGCAGAAATTGGCAAATGTTTTTGAAAATAAATGTCATCTTTTGGTAAAATAGATTCAAAATCTGCATAGATAACGAAAGGAGGTGTTATCGTTTTTGACCAGTTTTTGAACTCCAAATATTTATCTTTATCTTTTGGTAATGTATATAGTGTAGTACCCAACTGATTTTTCTTACATAACTCTTGGTGTTTTTCAAAGGATTTTGGCTTACGAAATCCATTTAAACAATTTTCACACCATTTGCAACGAATTCGAATATTACAATCATTGTTTTTATGACAATTCATCAAGGATTGTAAATTAGTTACTGCTGTATAATGATATTTTTCACCCTCCTTTATCAATAATAAATAAATTGGATCCACTCCAGATACTTTTGTTCGGTGAATTATATTTAAAAATGGATGCTTCATTATAAGTTCTTCTCTATCCTCAAAATTTTCGTTATTATAAATCATTACATTAATTGCTAAACCAGGATTTTTCTTCTCAAAAGTTGGAATATCACACAGTTTCATTGGCATATCGTTAGGATCGTATACCAAGTCATTCATATACGGTAAATATTTTCTTAGTCTATCTCTATCTTTCTTGATTTTATCAGATTTTAATACAGCCAAACACTATATATGAAACATAAATTATCTGTATTTTGTACGTTAACTATTGCCTTTTTACCTAATAGAGCTTTAGGTGTTGGAATATAACTATGTCCAGATAACCTAGATATATTAGAAACTTTGGTTACCTTGAAATTTACTTCTATTATTCGGTTTATTTTCCAACTACTTCCTAATTCTGTTCGTTCAACAATCTTTTCATTTATTTTCTTTATACCCTCATCAAGAAAAGTTGTAGTCACTGAAGCAGCGCGATTTGATATACTAACTACTTTGAGTTCCCCATCTTTCTCAAATTCTACTTGGACTCCAAATTGAACTTTTGAATGTTTCATTTCATTTAATGTAATTTTTAATTTTTCAAAAAGAGAAGATGGAAGAACTATTTCCTTAACATTATATCTTCCGATGTTCACTTTTATAATTCGATGTGAGCGTAGTAAATCATATTCAATTTCTGGTTCAACAATAATGTCACTTAACCCTAGTCCAATTTGTAAATCATCTTTAATAAATATTTTTCAAGTATTTCAGATTTTATGGTGCTTTTTCGTTTCAAACTGTGTTTAAACAATGATTTTTTATCCGTATAAAATTAGTCAAGTGATTTTTATGGTCATTATAAAATTTAAGGTATGGGTCAGAGGTTTGGGTCTGGCATACAGGACATATATAATAATTATTCACTTGATAATATCGATTCATTTTATTGTGGCAGTTGTTATCATGGCTTGTAGATTGACAATACTTCGGATAAAGATTACCTGAAACATGAAAAAGTTAAATAATTCTGATTGTAATAACAAAAAACTCACATTTAACATTTACAGTAGAGATATTTTCAAGTTCGGCAAAATTTGTTTCGTAAAATATTCTATCATCTATGTTTTCAATGTGAACATTTAAATCATCTAAATTAAAAATAATTAATAATTTAAATAAAAGTAAAAATTACCATTTTTATATTCATTTCTTTCATTACTCGATCTTGAATCTTGAATATTAAAAGTATCTAACAGTTAATAATTTAAAATCATTAAAAATTATCAAAAGATTACTTGTATCATATTTATCAATATGCAAAGTGTCTTGAAGGGTTGTCCTCTTTGACAATACTAAAAAAAAAAAGAAAATTAATAGTTAGTTATATTATACATACACGTACTTTTGGCAACAATACTACTTTTCGATTCTCCGAATTGTCTGAGGTGATGCCGTGTTTTTGTAAAAACATTGACCATCTACCAGATGTTATTGTGAGACATTCTGGACACACATAACCAAGGAAACCAGCATCATTTATCTTGAAATATGATGATGTAACAAGTTCACAGTAGTGAACATCTTCGTGACTGATAGCTACGCAAAATTTATATGTATAGCAATAATTCACTAAAAACAAATAGTTAATTAAATATACATAAAAAGTAAACTTACTTATGATAATATTTTAATAATAATTTAATTAATAATTGATTGTTTATACCTCAAAATCATTCGTTTATACTAATTAAAATCGATTGTTTATACTAAAAAAATTACATCCAAATTGAAATTTTTAATAAATTTAAATTGAATAAATTATAAATATGATGTTTGAAAATGAAATTTAATAACATAGGTTGCTATAGTTTCATGAAAATCATTAATATCAAGAAAATTACAAAATGAAAAATACTTATTGATTTATATCACATCGATTAATTTTTCAAAAAATAAATATATATATATATATTTATGCAATAAATTATTAGTTAATTCCTCACAGAGAAATAAAATATAACTAATAGATTCGAAAACCAAATTTAATAACACAGGTTGCTATAGTTACATGTAAAAGATTAATATCAAGATAAATCAATGATATATGATGGTCACATCGGGAAATTAACTTTTTAATAAATTATTTTGAGTAAAGTACAAAATGAAAATACTTATTGATTTATTTCTCATCGATTAATTTTTTCAAAAATACATACTTATGCAATAAGTTATTTGTTAATTCCCTACAAAGAAATTAATTGAATAACATGTAACTAAGATATTTGAAAAATGAATTTTTAAAATCAAATTTAATAACATAGGTTGCTATAGTTACGTGGAAAAGATTCATATCAAGTTAAATCAATAAAATATGATAGTCACATCATAAAAGTTATAATTATTTTCTTTTTTAATAAATTAGTTTGAGTAAGTTACAAAATGAAAAATATAATTATTGTCTATTAATTTTGTGTAAAGAATTAATAATTTATATTTAATTAAGTATTATATTAATAATTTGTGTCACCACTAAAAATTAATTGATAAAATAAATTGAAATTTTCTTTGAAAAATAATATTAATTAAAATTGTGTTACAAAGAAGCTAAAAGTAAAATAAACAATTATCATTTTGAAGTTTAATTACTATATTATTATAAAAAAGAATTAATAATTAAATCCTGTCAAATAAATATATTTGTTATTTCAATTTATAATGAAATAATTTTGAATAATTACCTTATGTAAAAATAACCTTATTATTCACAGTATAAAATTCGAAAGTACAAGTACTAATGTAAATATATTACTTACGTAATTGCTTATGAAATTTTTTTTTTTTAATTTCTTCATTGACAATAAAATAAGATGAATTCAACTGATTGAATTAAATAAATCACTTATGTACAACTACGAGAATTCAAATTTTCAATCATATACAATAATTATTTTAATTGTAAATTTTAGGTAATTTATTAAGAATCTTAACAGAATTATTTAAGTTAAACACTGGTTCATTGTGTAGAATTATGTTTACATGAAAACGTCTGTTTAATTTTAATCTGATACATTTTTTTTTTCACGATGTCAATCAAATTTTTTAATTTTGCCCTATAATTCATGTATTTGTTCACTTAATGGCTTCAATAAATAATAATAATAATTTACGACTTAAGTAAATCAGATTTATATTTGTTGACCCTATATCTATTACCTTATTTTTAATACTTAAAACTCTGATAAAAAAATGTTAAATTTAGAAGTCATTGATTTCATTTTCAAAAGTTATTATTTAATTGTCAAGTCTTAAAAATCTACTTTAAAATAAAGTTTCCAGTGTTAAACGTCTGTCAAATTTTAATAATTCTGTTCTAAAAATAAATTATACGAAGAGCTAATTTTAATTTTAAAAATAAATCATTATTTACAAATTATCAAAAAAAAAATTTCAGCTTAAAGCATTTAATTTATAGTTCACGAAATATTTCTCAATAAATTCTTAGAATAAGTTCCAAAATTTTCTGTTAAAACAATGTTAAAATCAAATTGTTTGTTAGATTATTATTATTTAACAAGTCAGTTAATTTCTGACTCCTCGTGGTTCGCTGTATTAAATAAAAGTACAAACGGGATGAAGTTTATTGATTTTCAACACAAAACTCAAACTATTTTCATTTTTTTTTCTCGTTAACTAATTACTTGATGGGTGTAAGTAACCCAGAGAGAAATTACCTTTTCTGAACTCAAATATTTTTATTTTAATATGTATGTTCTTTTCTTTTTATTATTACCAACCTTTAGATTGTTTGTTATTTGACTGGTACTCGTTAACGTTTCTTTGGCACAATGACAATTAGCTTCTACATAGCTCAGTTTTTATATATTCTCGAAAAAAAATATTTCAATTAGTTTACACCAATGATCCCAAAGTTCTGATATAATCAATTCCAAAATAAAACAATTGTTCGGCATCGTACTCGACACATTTCGAAAATTTAAATAAATTCATTTTAATATTTTCCTGGGCTTCCCATACAACTCGATTGTGTAGATGACTCAGATTTCACATTTATCCAAATAAATTAATTTTAATTAGAGAGTTTTTTCAATTTTAACTTTCTCTAGGGTTCTTCGCTAAAATTTTATTATTATATCAGTGTTAGTTTCAAGATTTATTGTTCAAATTTATACGTTTTCCCTGGAAATAATTTTATATTTTGATTAAGTTTCATTAATTTTACAATTCTATTATGTTTTTGTTTCGTTTTATTTTTCATTGATGTTACTAGTTTTACTGTTCATTTTATTGATTTCATTTTGAATTATGTCAAGCCTTAATACTTAATATACGTGGAGTTTTTGTTAGTTTATTCAAATTTTAAAATGTATTGCTTAAATTAATTCAAATTTCGCATTTGACCGACTTTTGTTTGCTTGAGTTTATAAAATTTAATTTTAAATTTATTCAGTGTAAATTTATTTCTTAAAATTTTTCTTTCATTTTTATCTTTTCATAATTTAGTTTAAAAAAAAATTACATTTAAATTTCAAAGAAAATAAATGTATAGATATAAAATAAACTGATGAGTAGGTAATTAGTAGCACACTGGAACAAAAAAAAACATAGGGGGAGGGGGGGGGTATGTAATAGCGGATTAAATTTCGGATTATCTTGATTACATCATTATGTAATCAAGATAATTAATTTTGTGTGTATTTTAATTAATTTTTTTTTGTTCCAGTGTGCTACTAATTACCTACTCATCAGTTTATTTTATATCTATACATTTATTTTCTTTGAAATTTAAATGTAATTTTTTTTTAAACTAAATTATGAAAAGATAAAAATGAAAGAAAAATGAACAGTAAAACTAGTAACATCAATGAAAAATAAAACGAAACAAAAACATAATAGAATTGTAAAATTAATGAAACTTAATCAAAATATAAAATTATTTCCAGGGAAAACGTATAAATTTGAACAATAAATCTTGAAACTAACACTGATATAATAATAAAATTTTAGCGAAGAACCCTAGAGAAAGTTAAAATTGAAAAAACTCTCTAATTAAAATTAATTTATTTGGATAAATGTGAAATCTGAGTCATCTACACAATCGAGTTGTATGGGAAGCCCAGGAAAATATTAAAATGAATTTATTTAAATTTTCGAAATGTGTCGAGTACGATGCCGAACAATTGTTTTATTTTGGAATTGATTATATCAGAACTTTGGGATCATTGGTGTAAACTAATTGAAATATTTTTTTTCGAGAATATATAAAACTGAGCTATGTAGAAGCTAATTGTCATTGTGCCAAAGAAACGTTAACGAGTACCAGTCAAATAACAAACAATCTAAAGGTTGGTAATAATAAAAAGAAAAGAACATACATATTAAAATAAAAATATTTGAGTTCAGAAAAGGTAATTTCTCTCTGGGTTACTTACACCCATCAAGTAATTAGTTAACGAGAAAAAAAAATGAAAATAGTTTGAGTTTTGTGTTGAAAATCAATAAACTTCATCCCGTTTGTACTTTTATTTAATACAGCGAACCACGAGGAGTCAGAAATTAACTGACTTGTTAAATAATAATAATCCAACAAACAATTTGATTTTAACATTGTTTTAACAGAAAATTTTGGAACTTATTCTAAGAATTTATTGAGAAATATTTCGTGAACTATAAATTAAATGCTTTAAGCTGAAATTTTTTTTTTGATAATTTGTAAATAATGATTTATTTTAAAAATTAAAATTAGCTCTTCGTATAATTTATTTTTAGAACAGAATTATTAAAATTTGACAGACGTTTAACACTGGAAACTTTATTTTAAAGTAGATTTTTAAGACTTGACAATTAAATAATAACTTTTGAAAATGAAATCAATGACTTCTAAATTTAACATTTTTTTATCAGAGTTTTAAGTATTAAAATAAGGTAATAGATATAGGGTCAACAATATAAATCTGATTTACTTAAGTCGTAATTATTATTATTATTTATTGAAGCCATTAAGTGAACAAATACATGAATTATAGGGCAAAATTAAAAATTTGATTGACATCGTGAAAAAAAAAATGTATCAGATTAAAATTAAACAGACGTTTCATGTAAACATAATTCTACACAATGAACCAGTGTTTAACTTAAATAATTCTGTTAAGATTCTTAATAAAATTACCTAAAATTTACAATTAAAATAATTATTGTATATGATTGAAAATTTGAATTCTCGTAGTTGTACATAAGTGATTTATTTAATTCAATCAGTTGAATTCATCTTATTTTATTGTCAATGAAGAAATTAAAAAAAAAAAAATTTCATAAGCAATTACGTAAGTAATATATTTACATTAGTACTTGTACTTTCGAATTTTATACTGTGAATAATAAGGTTATTTTTACATAAGGTAATTATTCAAAATTATTTTCATTATAAATTGAAATAACAAATATATTTATTTGACAGGATTTAATTATTAATTCTTTTTTATAATAATATAGTAATTAAACTTCAAAATGATAATTGTTTATTTTACTTTTAGCTTCTTTGTAACACAATTTTTAATTAATATTATTTTTCAAAGAAAATTTCAATTTATTTTATCAATTAATTTTTAGTGGTGACACAAATTATTAATATAATACTTAATTAAATATAAATTATTAATTCTTTACACAAATTAATAGACAATAATTATATTTTCATTTTGTAACTTACTCAAACTAATTTATTAAAAAGAAAAATAATTATAACTTTTATGATGTGACTATCATATTTTATTGATTTAACTTGATATGAATCTTTTCCACGTAACTATAGCAACCTATGTTATTAAATTTGATTTTAAAAATTCATTTTTCAAATATCTTAGTTACATGTTATTCAATTAATTTCTTTGTAGGGAATTAACAAATAACTTATTGCATAAGTATGTATTTTTGAAAAAATTAATCGATGAGAAATAAATCAATAAGTATTTTCATTTTGTACTTTACTCAAAATAATTTATTAAAAAGTTAATTTCCCGATGTGACCATCATATATCATTGATTTATCTTGATATTAATCTTTTACATGTAACTATAGCAACCTGTGTTATTAAATTTGGTTTTCGAATCTATTAGTTATATTTTATTTCTCTGTGAGGAATTAACTAATAATTTATTGCATAAATATATATATATATATTTATTTTTTGAAAAATTAATCGATGTGATATAAATCAATAAGTATTTTTCATTTTGTAATTTTCTTGATATTAATGATTTTCATGAAACTATAGCAACCTATGTTATTAAATTTCATTTTCAAACATCATATTTATAATTATTCAATTTAAATTTATTAAAAATTTCAATTTGGATGTAATTTTTTAGTATAACAATCGATTTTAATTAGTATAAACGAATGATTTTGAGGTATAAACAATCAATTATTAATTAAATTATTATTAAAATATTATCATAAGTAAGTTTACTTTTTATGTATATTTAATTAACTATTTGTTTTTTAGTGAATTATTGCTATACATATAAATTTTGCGTAGCTATCAGTCACGAAGATGTTCACTACTGTGAACATGTTACATCATCATATTTCAAGATAAATGATGCTGGTTTCCTTGGTTATGTGTGTCCAGAATGTCTCACAATAACATCTGGTAGATGGTCAATGTTTTTACAAAACACGGGCATCACCTCAGACAATTCGGAGAATCGAAAAGTAGTATTGTTGCCAAAAGTACGTGTATGTATAATATAACTAACTATTAATTTTCTTTTTTTTTTAGTATTGTCAAAGAGGACAACCCTTCAAGACACTTTGCATATTGATAAATATGATACAAGTAATCTTTTGATAATTTTTAATGATTTTTAAATTATTAACTGTTAGATACTTTTAATATTCAAGATTCAAGATCGAGTAATGAAAGAAATGAATATAAAATGGTAATTTTTTACTTTTATTTAAATTATTAATTATTTTTAATTTAGATGATTTAAATGTTCACATTGAAAACATAGATGATAGAATATTTTACGAAACAAATTTTGCCGAACTTGAAAATATCTCTACTGTAAATGTTAAATGTGAGTTTTTTGTTATTACAATCAGAATTATTTAACTTTTTCATGTTTCAGGTAATCTTTATCCGAAGTATTGTCAATCTACAAGCCATGATAACAACTGCCACAATAAAATGAATCGATATTATCAAGTGAATAATTATTATATATGTCCTGTATGCCAGACCCAAACCTCTGACCCATACCTTAAATTTTATAATGACCATAAAAATCACTTGACTAATTTTATACGGATAAAAAATCATTGTTTAAACACAGTTTGAAACGAAAAAGCACCATAAAATCTGAAATACTTGAAAAATATTTATTAAAGATGATTTACAAATTGGACTAGGGTTAAGTGACATTATTGTTGAACCAGAAATTGAATATGATTTACTACGCTCACATCGAATTATAAAAGTGAACATCGGAAGATATAATGTTAAGGAAATAGTTCTTCCATCTTCTCTTTTTGAAAATTAAAAATTACATTAAATGAAATGAAACATTCAAAAGTTCAATTTGGAGTCCAAGTAGAATTGAGAAAGATGGGGAACTCAAAGTAGTTAGTATATCAAATCGCGCTGCTTCAGTGACTACAACTTTTCTTGATGAGGGTATAAAGAAAATAAATGAAAAGATTGTTGAACGAACAGAATTAGGAAGTAGTTGGAAAATAAACCGAATAATAGAAGTAAATTTCAAGGTAACCAAAGTTTCTAATATATCTAGGTTATCTGGACATAGTTATATTCCAACACCTAAAGCTCTATTAGGTAAAAAGGCAATAGTTAACGTACAAAATACAGATAATTTATGTTTCATATATAGTGTTTTGGCTGTATTAAAATCTGATAAATCAGAAAGATAGAGATAGACTAAGAAAATATTTACCGTATATGAATGACTTGTATACGATCCTAACGATATGCCAATGAAACTGTGTGATATTCCAACTTTTGAGAAGAAAATCCTGGTTTAGCAATTAATGTAATGATTTATAATAACGAAAATTTTGAGGATAGAGAAGAACTTATAATGAAGCATCCATTTTTAAATATAATTCACCGAACAAAAGTATCTGGAGTGGATCCAATTTATTTATTATTGATAAAGGAGGGTGAAAAATATCATTATACAGCAGTAACTAATTTACAATCCTTGATGAATTGTCATAAAAACAATGATTGTAATGTTCGAATTCGTTGCAAATGGTGTGAAAATTGTTTAAATGGATTTCGTAAGCCAAATCCTTTGAAAAACACCAAGAGTTATGTAAGAAAATCAGTTGGGTACTACACTATATACATTACCAAAAGATAAAGATAAATATTTGGAGTTCAAAAACTGGTCAAAAACGATAACACCTCCTTTCGTTATCTATGCAGATTTTGAATCTATTTTACCAAAAGATGACATTTATTTTCAAAAACATTTGCCAATTTCTGCTGGACTCTTATTAATCAACAACTTCACTGGTATGACAAGTTATCATCATTTCATTGGTCAAAACTGTGTTTATGAATTTTTGAAGAAGGTTTCAGATATAGGAACAAACATTGTGCTACCATATTATAAAGAAAATGGAAAAAGCTAATGTTACCACTTTACTTTTGACGAAGAATATTTATTTGATAATTGTGAATATTGTTATTTGTGTAATAAGAATATAGTAGATAAGGTTAGAGACCATGACCATTTTACAGGAAATATATTGGTCCAGCATGTAAAAGTTGTAATGTTAATAGGAGCATCAAAGAATTATTACCTGTAGTGTTTCATAATTTACGTGGGTATGACTTACATCATATCCTTAAGTATGGAATAAATCAATTTCCAAATTGGAACTTATCATGTATTCCAATTAGTAGTGAAAAGTTCTTATCGCTTATGGTATATGTTGGTAAGCTTAGAATACGTTTTATCGACTCTTACCAGTTTGTTAATGACTCATTAGCTAGGGCTGTGAAAACTTTGACTAGTTTACCATTAACAAAATCTGTTTTTACTGGTACCATTGTTAATGAAAAGGTATTTTTCCGTACAACTTTGCCACTAGTTTAGAGGTCCTTGAAAATACTTATGAACTGCCTCCAATCTGGGAAGGAGTGAGTGAAATTGAATATAAGAAAGCTCAATTAATTTGGACTGAAACTAAATGTGTAAATTTACTTGACTATATGATGATATACTTGAAACTCGATTGCTTTCTTTTAGCTGACTTTTTTCAACAATTTCGGGCGAAATCTATAGCTCATAATAGTTTAGAGCCTTTAAATTATTTTGGTATTCTGGAATGTCTTGGAGTTCTGCGTTAATAACTTTAGATAAACCCATTGAACTATTGCAAGACATGGAAATTTATAATTTCTATGAGGTGGTATTCGTGGAGGTCTTACTTTTGTTAATAAACACTTTGTAAAAACTGATGAAACCACTGAGTTGCTTTATATAGATATTAATAATTTATACGGTTGGGCTTTAAGTCAACCTTTACCTTGTGGTGAATTTAATTGGATACTTGATGGTTTTGATATAATATTATCTGATTGTTTGACTTTGAATCTTGAATCTTTGTCATATGGGTATACTCTTGAAGTTGATCTTGAAATTCCTTCTGTACTTCACGATAAGTTAGACGACTTTCTATTGCTGCTGAGAAAATGAAACCTGAGGGATCTAAGGTTGAAAAATTGTTATTGACTCATTACCCAAAAAAAAATTATGTGATTCATTGGCGTTTACTAAAATTATACTTGTCTCTTGGTGTTAAGGTTACTCGTGTGAATCGAGCTGTAAGATTCAAACAGTCTCCTATTTTTAAAAACTACATTGATACCAATACAGAGTTAAGAGCAAAAAGTACAAACACACTAGATAAAATTATTATAAGCTCCTAAATAATAGTTTGTATGGTAAAACTGTCGAAAACCTGAAAAAAAGAATGAATTTAAGATTATGTAATACAGAAAAGAAGA
Source organism: Schmidtea mediterranea (assembly GCA_022537955.1). Classification (NCBI taxonomy): domain Eukaryota; kingdom Metazoa; phylum Platyhelminthes; order Tricladida; family Dugesiidae; genus Schmidtea; species Schmidtea mediterranea. The sequence continues at coordinate 223,680,554 of CM039679.1, read as the reverse complement.
TGATTACATATGCTTCTAAACCAACCTTTCAAAGAAGTATCAAAATTGCTGATGATCTAATTGCTGCTTTGTTAAATCCTGACTCAGTATGTTTAGATCGACCAAGTTATATAGGACAATCAGTGCTTGACTTGTCGAAACTTCGAATGTATGAGCTTCAGTATAAGGACTTGGAAAAATATCGACAACAATTTAATTGTGATATTAATATAGTTGCTGGAGATACAGACTCTTTCTTCTTGGAGATTAAAAATTGTAAACTAGATATTCTTTTGTCTGAAATGGTTAAGGATAATCTTTTGGATACATCTAATTACCCTTCTACTCATCCGCTTTATTCTAAATTTTAGAATCTAAAAACTTGATTCGGTCATTGGAAAATTTAAGGACGAAAGTAAGGGAGAAGGTTATGACGAATGGGTTTTCCTTCGACCCAAATGTTATAGTTTGTTAGGTAAATCTTCTTGTCTAAAAGCTAAGGGTATATCGTTAAAGGATACCGGTCTAACACATAAAACTTATAAAGAGTGTTATGAGAAAAACTCCACCTTTTCTGTACCACAATTTCGTATTGGTACAAACAATCATCAACTTTATAGTTTTAAAAATAGTAAAGTTGCGCTAACAAACAAAGAGAATAAAAGGGTTTGGGTAGAAAAGAATGTAAGCCTGGCATACGGTCATTATATGATTGAGACTGACAATGAATAAAGATAATAATTTTCCACATGATTATCCGACAGCACGTCCAACAGCACATCCAACAGCCTATCAAACAGGTCATGTAACAGCTCATCCAACTGTTCATTGAATTAATAAATGTATACCTATATACGTTCTTATTCTTATTCTTTATTTTGTAATTTTTTTTTGTGTTTACATTATATTTTAGTTTTTTTTTGTCAGGGGGGGGCACCAAAAAGTGCGCCAGATGGGACACATCTACCTACTCATACTCCATTTCTCAGCACGTTGTTGCAAATTGCGGTTATCAGGATATGCTTTGGAGATATAATCTTCCAGTCTGCAACTGTAATTAAATCCATCCCTGGTGCAGTGTTGTCAAGTTGCTTCATTACATGGGACATATTTTCGTTGTCTGTGGTAAAATTAGAGTCATTGTCAGAATAGAAAGGTAAGGTAATTGATTTTGTGTCTGAGATTGGACATTCAGACCTTGCAAATGTTTTCAAGAATGCCTTTATAGGCGGTCTGTGCTCTATGTCATCATCTTCCCAAATTTTCGCTATTTCTTGCCTTTGGTTAGCTTGGAACCTCAGTCTCTTAACACATAGCAGTTCAGCAGATTTTTTGAAGCGTAGGTGGATGATGTCAGATTTAGGTTTTTCCTTTTTGAAATATTTCTCAGTGTTCAATCTACCATTAATTCGCTCAATTTCGCACAAGGTTTCATCACAAGTAATAGTATCAAGATCTAACTGATACACGAGATCATCAATTAGTATCCTATACTTCCTTGCATCATTGTCTAGAAACTTTGTACAATTATATTTATTGATTATTGGTTTCATCAATATCCTCATGGCTGACACATCAGGAATTGTGAATGCAGAGCCAAGTATAAGGCATTGTATGAAATGGCATACATATAGAGAAGACAGGCCCAACTCACGACATATCGGATATTCAATCTCAGTGAGTCCAAATTTTAATTTGCCAAATATATTTTCAATGTTAAATACCGTTCTAAGGATGTCATTTGCCAAATCAAAATGCAGAGCATGACTATCATCCGCAGTCGGATCAATAATCATGGCAATGCGCCTTCTCTTGTCCGAAAAGAAAAAAGACCAGGAAGAGTTTTTGCCGTAGATTGGCATAAAAATCTCATTCCAATCAGCAAAATTTTTAAAAGGAAAAGTTTCGAAGAAAGTTTTGAAATTGCACTGAATCAAAGCACTGCAAGTAATAGGATCTATATAAATTGTAGAAGGTCTTATAGCAAAAGTATATACAAATGCTTTGATTAAGTGCTGGGACCATCAACTAAGTTCAGAATCCAAGTTTTTCCCAAATGCCAAGTTTTCAGGCAGGATTCTTGGTTTTATAGTTAAATCTACATCAGGAATGTTTTGGGTTTCGCAAGAGGCCAATACTCCATCAAAATTGAGAGAGATGTTGTTGGTACAGTTTGTGATCACATGTTCGGCAGTTTCAACTGAGTTTATGTACTCGTTCATGTGGATGATCTTGATATGTTTGATTAATTCATCAAAAGGTTTCCACATCCCGCAGTAACACATTATTTTTTTCTGTTGCTCGAAGCAATATCCCGAGTGTATTGCCATGTGTTCAAGTACATCATTCATAGTTGAATTAATATCAAACACCTTTTTGCACAATATTTTCTTGTTATTTGTGCGATATGTACAGTGCAGCAGGTTTTCCTTTGTAAGGTGTAGATATATCTTTTTTTGGTCTTGTCTGGCAATATCAACCTGATGCTCATTGATCAGGATGTGGTTAAAAATATCAGCAAATCTGATTAAGGTCATCATGTGCATATTTTTACCTCTTTTTGGGTGACATACTAGACAGTCAATAAGGGTTTCTTCATTAAATGTGGAAGCATGATTCATCATAGCATGCTCAACTAATCCTTCATAGTCATATACGGGAAATTCACCGCAATCTGGTTTCTTCCAGTTTGATTTACATCCAACTTTTCCCTTACTATCTAATCTATATATAATTGAACTATTTATGTCTTCAGGTTTGATATTTCTGAAGAAATTCTTCTTCTTACGAGAGAAAGCAGGTATTCCAGCAGTTAGACCTTTTTGTTTTACATTTAGAACTCTTTGAATGATCGATTTATCAGAACGATATTTTATGGCATTGTTGTTCTCAGATTGCGAAGGCGTTTGTGAGAAAAGACTCATGTCGGAGTCTCTGTCAAGGTTTATATTAGATGCTCTGTCGACCTCTTCGTTCTCTGTTTCAGAGAAGATACGGGATGTGTCGAGGTCAATTATCTTCGAATCTTTCGTTTTATCTTCTTTTAATTTATTTAGGATATCATCTAGGTTCTTCTTTACATGAGGTAGAGGAATTGGAGATTTGTTGCAATCTGTGATGTCCGTGTTAATTGGAATAGATGCAGGCACTGAGATCCTAGACAATTGGATATCTGAGGGGATTGGCGAATATGACATTGTTCTATCCATTTCCCCAGGTATGGATATGGATCCAATTCTACACCTTGTCAATTTTGGTTTTTTTTTGTTTTGAAATGATTTATTTGTTATTCCCATCTCATCATTATCCAGGTCCACGAGCAAATTGTATCGATTATTTTTATCGAGGGAATTAATTGTTGTTTCTTTAGGTTGCATAATATTCTTTTTAAGTTTTCCGTACGTCGATGGGCTACGTCTATTATTAATTTCTTCAGAGTTATGGACAATTTTAACCGCGAGTCGACCGAAGGTCGACGAGCTGCGTACAATATTTTCTGCTTCAGGGTTTTTGGCATTATTTTCTGCGAGTCGACCGGAGGTCGACGAGCTGCGTACATTAGTTTCGCGCGCCTGATGCGCGCGAAAAATTTTTTTGGCATTGATATTGATATGGTTTGATAATTTAAGATATTCAAACACATTTAAAAATGATTTAAATTTTAAACCGATTATAAATAAAAAATCTTTTAAAAAAGATTCATATTTTAAATTTTTAAATCGATTTTTAAAATTCAAATGTATCTCATTATTTAAAAGGTTGAAATAATTATCGATAGTTAATTTAAAGATTTCCTTTGAGATGTTATTCTCAATTTTTTTGATAGCATTGGATGGTATTTTGATATTTTTTTTGTCCATAAGAATAAATTTTATTTGCACGTATTTGAGGATTTCCGTGTTAGATTGAATTGAATCTTCTTTTTCATCATATTTATGAAAGGTCCATATTAGGTTTTTAAAGAAATCATCAGTGAGTTTCGTGATTATATCGAGGTTGATTGTTTTTGATCCAATTATTTTTTTTGAATTTTCTTTATTATGTTCATCTTTTTTATTTTCAGCTTTTTTCTCATTATTGATATTTTTATTGGATTGTAATTCTTTATTTATTCCATTATATAAAACTTCTTTAAAACTTTTTAAAATTTTAGTTTCCGTTGTTTTGTCTTCAATATTTATTATCTTCTTGTTATCTTTTTTCTCGTTTTTAAAATTATTTTTAAATTCTGTGATTTTAGATTCAAATTTATTAATTTTTACTTTTAGTAAAAATATTTTAAATATCAGTTCATTTAAATCGCAGTTTTCGAGATTTTTATAAAAATTCTCATGGTTGTAAAAACATTTTTTTAAATCATTGAAATTTTTATCATTACGGAGATGATTTTCAATTTTAAATCCTTTGTTTTTATTTTTAATCTTTGGAGTTTTTTTTGATTCCCGATCATCATTGTAGTTAGGTCTTGAAATTGATTTTGATCTGGATGTCCTGTTCTTATTTTGAACTATATTTTTTTCCATAACCCGACTAATGAATGCTTGAAATAGTCTATTCATCTCTGAGATCAAATTGGAATTGCAGTTCATTGGTTCCATGTCATCAGCTTCAGATTTCGGCCCGGTGCTATTGAATGTCAATTTTGAATTAAATTTTTTTGGCATTGATACTAGGCCGATCCCCTGCCCAGGAAATTCGCGAGCATGCGATGCTCCTCCTCTCCCGTCTCGAGAAACAACAACGTCGGACTGATATTCTGGTAGCCAGAGCCAGACTATACCTCACGAACGTAGAGGAGGATATTGTCACCGGCCTAATCGCGAGTACGGACGACTACGCACCGCCACCCCATTCCTTTTCAGCCGGATGGATGAGCATTGGAACGTGAATCCTTCGAACCTCAACGTCGCTGTGTCCCAGAGGACCCAGCCACAGGAGAAGGACAGAGAGGCCCATCTTTGTGTATCGGGAGCACCCTTATGCTCGGCCGGCCTCTGAAGAACGCGATGAGGGGAATGATCGAACCCCGCATTTTCAATAACGAATCGATGACATTTAGTAAAGTTAAACTTAGATTCCGAATAAATGTTTAGTTGATTTTCTATTGTCTTTTCATTTTTGTCGGTTCAATATTTTTAATATTTGGATGATCAATTAAATAACTTGAGATTTGTAGACCAGAATTAATTTTCGTTGTTTACAGAGATGGAATCACTGAAAATTATGCAGAAGGAATTGGAGCATGCACGAAAAAATCAATAAAAACTTCTACGAGCAAATTATCCAATTGACAACAGAAATCCAGCAAACAAAGGCCGCCTGGATAGAACCAAAGAAGGCAAAGTTGCTTTATCAAAGGCTTACGGCAGCACAAAAGGGCTGGGCGGAAGAGAGGCAATTAAATCAAAGCCTGAAGACCCACATAAAGGGGTTAGAAATAGCATTGTCAGCCTGCCAAGAAGGAGCGGCAGTGACATATCCCCTTGTCTTTGCCCCTGCCCAACTGGCCTACCGAAGGTTAGCGGTTATTGACCCGGACGTAAAGAGCGGGCTAAACGCCGAGCCACTCGAATCTCAGTTAACCCTGATGGACATCCCTAAATGTGTTGTTTCTTGTATAAAATATATGTTTGTTGTTACTTGAATATTATTTATAGCATCTGATAAGTAGTAAATGACAGAAGGTAATGTGAAGACATAAAAATGTGGGAATAAGAGGTTTTAGTGGGAATTGTAGATATGAATGAGGAAATTAACGGGATAAGGGGACCCAAAAGTTGAAAGCGAGCACAGGGGTTCTATCGACAGCTCGTTGGACCCAGATATCGTTCGGTCAATTATAGCCTTAGCGATAGAGCTCACTTTTTTCGGACGATCTACCCACTCGAACACAGTTCCAACGTTGCTTAGCAACGGGTGCCGAGTGGTTACTTGATGGTACTGTTGATGGAGTCGCTGCTAGTGTAGAATTGTTGATTGAATCCCGGTACGCCAACTGAGATGGGGCGAAGATGAGCGGGAAAGTTACCGCCTCCCCTTCACGACTGGCCGCCAGGGCAACTTCCAATCCCCTGATTTGCGTCCGGAGACTCTGATTGAGTTGGCGTTCCTCAACCCAACCCTTTTGAGCGGCTGTGAGACGTTGGTGGATGGATTTGAGCTTTTCCGGATCCACCCAGGAAGATTTCACCTGCTGAACTTCCTTGGTGATCTGGATTATCTGCTCGTATAAAGATTTATTGGCTTGCTGGGCTCGGGATAATTCGGTTTGTAATAGTTGGGCGGGTTCCATGACTAATAAAAATAAAATTAATAAAAAAGGGTGGTTTACAGTTAGGGCGGAATCGCGCTAGGTTAGATTTATTTCAAACAAATTATTAAAAATTTTTTAATAATAACAAAATTCGAATCAAGCGAAAAACAAAACACAGAAAATTCACGATTTTAGTTTAATTACCAACAATCAAATCAAAATACTAAAAGAACACAATTGTTTTGAATCGTCATTAATCGAGATTTGGTTTACGTCCCTTTACGGAAATCTGTTCGCTACCCACTCCTCGGGTGTATAGCCGGAGATCGACATAGTCGGTCTCTTTGTGTTGCGGGCTCGGACCGCAGTGGTTTGTGGGGTCTGGACTGGGAAGGTTTGTTGGGGATGCCAATAGATGTCGGCGATCCGTCCCGCCAGCAAATCCTCTTCTACATTTGCCAGATGCTGGCGAGCTCGGATCACCTGTAGATCCACGTCCCGCTGGTGTGCTTCCAGATTGTCTAATCGCTGCCGGGCCTGCCGATAGATCTCTTCAGTCGGGTTCCATTGGGTGGACGTTCCCAGCTCCAGGTTATTCCTGTCGAGGAACTTCGACGGGGGAAACTCAGGGCATTTCTCCTGTCTGTATTGAGCCCAGGCCCATCTCCATCAATCTGCGAGGGAAATTGGTAGGCGATTCATTGGACTAACTACAAAAATTATAAAAATCATTAGTGGTAAATACTAAACCTCAAGTAGATGGTCGGCATTGCAGCAATCACTACCATCTTAGTTAGTGTTAATACAAGGGAATCGAATGAGGGTCGTTGGGATATTAGAATAAATTTTGCATTTAGGGAACGGTTAGTCGGGGGTATTAGCGTAAGAGTTTATTTGCTTTACAAGAAAAAATAAATAAAGGGTTTCGACTATGATTTTACTAGATCATTACATTTGGTGTTATATAGTGATTTTAATTATACTATCCTTATAAATTTCTCTATTATTTCGTTTATTAGTACGTTTATAATTCTACGGTATCATAAAGGTGATTATAATCCTTACATTTATAGGATAGTCATAATTTCTACTGTGCCATTTCATGTGATTATCATTTTTATTTGTACCATATTATTACTATCTCATTTTTATCAAAAAAATTAATTCCTACATTTACGAGAGGATTCTATTCCATTTATTAAAGAGATTATCCACTTTCTACATTACTTTATCACTAAAATGATTATGGTTTTTGCCATGTTATTACGTTTATGATTATCCAAAGTGATTCTTATTTATTAATATGATTATCAAAATGATTATGATTTTTATTATTATATTTATTACGACTATCAACATCAATTATTATTTTTACTATTATATTTATTATTATGACAATCAACATTGATTTTGATTTTTACTGTTATATTTATTAATTTTGTAAATCTAATTGCATAATCTTACTTTCCGCGGTCATTCCCCCTGCTGCGGCTTCCTCGTCGGGCGTTTTGGTTGGAAATTCCAAATTGTCGGTCATGATTGGCATAAAATAAATTTTTATTTCTGAATGGATTAACTGGTTTGTGATTAATATTGATTGAGATTTTTCGCGTGGGCGTCGACATCCGGTTGGTTGAATCAATTGAACGGAATTCGGATGATGGATAAATAATCAAATATCCGTTCGATTTTGTTTAATTAGATTTATTACCTATTCAGATGTTTGGACATTCGACGTTGGTAATTTTGTAAGTTTTTATTTTATTTCTTTGGACAACAACGGCGGAAAACTCACTCGCCCCATCGTCAACTTCACGATGTCACGGTGGGTGTTCCCACGTTAACTCCAATCTACTCCTAATTTATCGAACTCTAATTTATTTAATATATTTATATTTTTATTAACACTTCTACCTTTTTAGGAATATTTCAACTCATTCGCTTTACTATTTAATATATGGAATCATCGCGTTAGAAAAGTCGTGAGATTATTCTCGTCCCTCAATCTTGGAGTTTCAAATTTGATTATCAATGGAATAATGGATTCATTAATTTATGGAATATCGTACATGGGTCTGAGTTAGTGATTACAAATCCGGAACTTGTCGGGTATTCAAATCAATATAACCGCCTTATTTTCGGGGAACGAATATCAATGAACGTGTCTCGTAAATTTATTTGTTGATGCTATGGAAAAAATGACGGTGGGTAAAACAGATAGGTCAGTTAATTTAATTATTCAAGCGGGTTGGAAATCTGCGTTATGATACAATTCATCCTATATTTTGATTTAGTTATTAATTTAGGCTGATTCGTTTTAAACGGGATCCACATTAATTTATGGCTGACATTCTTAATCAAAAAAATTACAAAAGAAGATGTCTCTGATAGTCGTATAGATTTATGTCGGAATTATCTATTTTGTTAGGGTATGTGATTTAATAAATAATAATTTAGAAATTCTCATTTTAGTGTAATTTGATTTTATTAAGTTAATTCATAGCAATAATTTCATATTAATTTTTTCTTCCCGTGCCCTTCCCCTTTAATAAGCCTTAGGCGCATATTATGTTCATATTATATTTAATGAGTGCCCACTGGACTACTCAATGTGATGATTTTGAGCCGTGTGTAAAAAAGTAATTTAGGTCGAATTTAAAGAAAACGAGGAAGAAGCCAAAAGACCCCTTACTTATTTCTCCTTTCTGCTATATAGGATAATATTGACGTTCCAATCCCTGCGTTCCGCACGCCGGGTCTTCACGGGCACAGATCATCGGCGATATTCCACGCACTTACACGAATCTGAATAGTATGTTGAGTTTACTGACTTGCAATGTGTCTTGGCTGTGGGCCGGAAAAATTTCGACAAATTAAACAATTTTATGAAAAACAAGTTCGATTTTAACATTATAAATTTTATTAATATATTAAAGACAAAGTACAAAATTACTTGACCCAATCATTTGATAAAATAACATAAAAATACATCTCCCCCCACGCCGACATCCAAGCAGAGCTCTACCGAGGTTGCGAGAACGTGACGTGGAGAGAGAGTTTCCAAATAAAACTACTGCTCACCTAAAAATAATTCAAAGTAGATTTTTAAAATTAGCAAAAATTTTGTTTCAAAATTGGTTAAATTTAATGTGAAAATTTATCGGTATTTATACATATATCTTCTGTCCCTAACCTCGGGTGTTAATTTTGGTTTAGTTAATCAAAATTCGACCTTGTTATTTTCTAGTGTATTGGTGGGTTACAGGGTTTCGTTATTTGTTTAAATCGTCTTATTGTTGCCCCAGTAACGCCATACAAATGTTTTCTAGCAACCACCCGGCACCCGTTGCTAGGCAACGTTGGAAATGTGTTCGAGTGGGTGGATTGTCCGCAAAAAGTGAGCACTACTACTAATACTATAATTGCTCGGACAACCCTCGGGTTCAACGAGCTGTCGATGGAAGACCTATGCTCGCTTTACTCTATCCCTTGTGTAAGAAAGTTCAAGATCGGATTTATGTTGACCGGTAGAAATAGAACGATGGTTCGAGGATGCGGTGAGAGTACTCATGATAGTGATCTCATGCAAATCCTAACTTGTAGCCGATTACTTGGAATTAAATTAACAATGAATATGAATTTATTTATTCAAACCCGAAGTGGAAAATATACACAACATTCATAGGTTAACATGATTGACTTGGCGGTCGTGCGGCTCGGCGTCGGGCATGCTCCTTGCGTCCCGGCCGACGATTACTCGATGGAACGGTGGGCGGATTTGTAGTTTGCGCGACATTATTGTGGGGATCTCGATACGGCAACTGTGACGGGGCGAAGATAATCGGATACGTTACTGCTTCCCCCTCACGACAGGTTGCCAAAGCGACCTCTAGTCCCCGGATTTGTGTGCGGAGGCTCTGATTGAGTTGTCGCTCCTCCGCCCAACCCTTTTGAGCGGCCGTAAGCCGGAGATAGAGTGCCTTCGTCTTTTTCGGGTCCGACCAGGTTACCTTGATCTACTGCGCTTCCCGAGTTATTTGGATTATCTGGCTGAGTAGATTCGCGTTTGCCCATCTAGCGTGGTCTAATTCGGTTTGTAACAGTTGAATGGTTGTCATCACTACAATAAAAAATCTTTAAATTCCTTTATTGACTTAAATAAATCAAAATTCTGATTACTACAAACACAGTTACAAAAATGAATCTATTCACAAAGAGAATTAAAACGAACGACATTTTTTATTTAAATTTTAAATTTTAAATTTCAATAACATTAATAATACAAATTATGGTCTATGTTTCCTTTGTCCGAAGAATCAGGGTTCCTCAAAGAATTTTCTAACCCCTTCCTCCGGGGAGAAGCCTGGAATAATGGCTACTGGTCTCCGGGTATTGCGAACCGGTCGAGATGGGTAGGCCTCCGCGATGCGCCCGATGAGGATGTCCTCTTCGACATTGGTGAGGTACATCCGGGCTTTGACCACGTTTAGATCGACTTGTTCCTGTATCCTCTCCCACTGAGCGAGGAGGTTCCGCGCGTGGTCGCGGATTTCTTCGGCAGGGTATTGCTGGCAGACCCGCCCATTCGCCCTGCGAAGATCATTTTCCAGGCCCAGTATCTGCCAGGTGGTTGGATGTGGCCTTTTGGATTGAGGCTCCTCGAGGGTTGTTGTCGGTCGCGCTCTCTTCCAATCCCGACGCCATTCTTCTGCTACATGGGCGGGTATCCATTCGAGAGGCATTGATTCTTCTAAAATATCATTAGTCAGGTGATTGGACATAACGTAATAAAAATTTATTAATCTATCTTAATCGTAACTTGGCGTGTTAATATCAAATAATATCTGCTGTCGGTTAATTATTGTGGGCAAACAATCTAATCTACTCTTATGGTGTAATGGAAGATCGAAACGAATAGCGATTTATTTACGTCTTGCACGAATACTCCTAAAGCTATCTAAGTCGTCTGGGGTAATTTAAGAACTGGCCGCTTAGGGTTCACAAGGAAACAAAAATTTAATTATCACTTTTAGATATGAGAGACATTGATTGTTTTGAAGATTTATACTAGATCCATTTTACGTTTATGTAGTGAAAATCATTCCTCATTTAAAATTGGATGAGTGGAAGTATCCATTGAAATTCGTGGAAACCAGAATAATTGTTACTGGTTATTCAGAAAAACTATCGCAATCGCGGATCGAAATCTTTATTGAAACCACAATAAAATTTTATCCTATAATAATTAGCATCCTTTAACCTATGCGGTGTCTACACATTTTGGCTTGTATGTTTTTAATATGTACTTTATATTAATATTTGGGCTAATGGATTAAATGATAACTGTAATATTATAATTAAAAATATCAAACTTATATTGTAAATAGTTAATTTTCAATTATTAAAGTTTGTTTCAAATGACGAAATGCGACTGTTTATTTATAAAATATACAATGTGAATGCATTTATGTAATTATTCTAGCTCATAAAATAAAATCCGGGAACGCGCAGGAAATGATGACAATTCCTGATGAAACAACATACTCTTTGATTTCAATGTTCTTAAATATTCCTGATTAGCTATTCCGAATATTCGTGGGGAGAAAAATTAATTAGTATCTTATCGTTTTGTGGAATCTGGTACCTGAATTTGATGCTATAGTAATATTGTCGATTACATCTATTAAATAGTTAGTTTTACTTTATAGACTAATTCATGGGAAACGATTATAATGGTCATTCCCCGTTTTATCGGAGGTTTATAAAATTTGGCAAAAGCAAATTATTTAAATGAAATTTTTCAAAGTACCTTGAGTTGGCAAGCTTGATTCTCCTGATAAATTCCCTCCTATTGTTTGATTCATGTTTCAATGTGATAATAATTTTCCGAAATCAATAATTGTCTGGATAGAATTTCGATATATAAGTGCGTGTGCTTCCGTTGTTATATAGTGCAATCGTGGACGAAATTTGTTTATCATACATCAATCTCGACGATCAGAATAATTTATGATTTCCGGTTGGACGTAACTTTTATCGATTTCTTCAGGTTGATTTTTATTTGTCGATAATTAATATTTCCAATTTTATTAGTATGTTACCCGACTTTACGAAATTTCCTACATGTACGGAATGAGCGGGCGATGTTAAACTCAGGTAGGTCTATTTTCCTTGTTTGTATTATCTCCAGTCTATTTAGGGAATTATGAAGTTGGGTCGAATTTGGCGTATTATGAATTTATAGACGGAATTCGGGGTTTATTAATCTGAACACTATTCTGAATGGGCGATTCGATCGGGGTTCGTGTTTATGCTATGGAATTTGTGATCAATTTTAATTTTTGAGCAGGTTGGTGTTCTAATTACTTCACATGATTGTTACAGAAATGTTAGGAATGCTTGGAAACTCTACCAATGACCTTTTGGGGATACAATTTTTCTCGAAGTGTTTTTTGCGATTTAAAGTATCGTATTTTCATTACATTCATACTATTGGATTTTCGCAATGGGTTTAATTATTAATCGGCCGCCTGCTAAAAATGTATTTCAAATGCACTTGTTATACCTGGGAAGTGTATTCTAAGCTTAAGTTGTTCAAATTCAACATCGGTAGTAAGCCTAATATTATGTCTTTAATTGGTTTATGAAAGCTTTGTAATATTAATATAAATTTATGGTCTTTCCTTTTGATTTTTCATCGATTTTGGAGTTAGAGGGCAATAGTCGCGTTGAGTCTCGGGTTTAGGATTATTTTTGTGGGTTTTTTTCAGTAGTTTATACCATAGTGATTAACAACTAAAACGTTATAGTCAAGTTACATCTATTAAGTAAATTTATATCACCGATTTTAATTTATTTCATAATAACGAATTAATTTATCCATATCAACGATTTCATGTTAATTTATTCCCCGTACCCTTTCCCTTTAATAAGCCTTAGACGCACTTTATGTTTATATTACAGTTAATGAGTGCCCACTGGACTACTCGGTGTGATGATTTTGAGCCGTGTGTAAAACAATTTAGGTCGATTTTACAGAAATGAGAAACGAGGAAGCAGCCAAAAGACTTATTCCTTATTTCTCGTTTCTTCTATACTGGATAATATTGACGTTCCAACCCCTGCGTTCCGCACGCTGGGTCTTCATGGGCACAGATCATTGGCGATATTCCACGCGCTTACACGAGTCTGAGTTATGTGTTGATTTTACTGACTTGCGATATGTGTCGGCTGTGGGCCGGAAAAATTTCGACAGATTAATTTTATTAAATGCAAAAAACAATTTTAAATATTATAAATATTTATTAATGTATATTAAAAGTAAAATACAAAGTTACCATAACAATCCATTCCATAAATAAAATTCATAAAAATGCATCTCCCCCCACGCCGACATCCAAGCAGAGCTCTACCGAGGTTGCGAGGATGTGACGTGGAGAGAGAGTTCCAAATAAAACTACTTCTCACCTAAAATTAATTTGACGTAGATTTTTAAAATTCGCAAAAATTTTGGTTCAAAAAATGGTTAACTTTATGTGAAAATGCATCGGTATTTATACCTATTTTCTGTCCCTAACCTCGCGTGTTAAATTTGATGTAGTAAAACAAAATTCGACCTTGTTATTTTCTAGTATATTCTAATCTTTATTTTTATTATTTTTTCATTTATTTTGCTAATTTTTTATTTGAAATTTTTATTGAATTATTTCTAATTCAAATTCTTTGATTTAAATTTCATTTTCATGAACTTTTATTGGTTTATCAAATTTCGGTCGAATTTGTTGGGTTTTCATGTTATGTTTGTATTTGTATCGTGCGGATCTTGTTGCATTTTGTTATTATTTTAATTTATTTTTATGTTTATTATTTTATATGTAATTATCTTTTTTCTCATATTTGATAGGGTTTAATTGATGTTTTAATAGGTTTATTTTAAATTTGCATGTTATGTTTGCATGTGTGTTACCGATTCATTTAAACATTTTCCAAGGCCGTATGTGTTCTGGCCCAACAACTGCATTAACCACCAATACATTTGTCATTCAGTAAACAATATGAGTAAGATATGTAAAAATGAATTTAATTAATTTTTAGAAGTTTTAGCAATTAATAGAAATATTTTAGATTTGGTGACATGTATGTAGTGTAAATTTAATAAAAAGGTTGGCATTTATCTTGGAAAATATTTCCGTTGGAAATAATCTATAATAATTGTTAGATGCAATTAAAACTATTCCAAAAATTGTATTAATTTTATTAGTGCACAATAATTCTGAGTGTTGGGCCAGAACGTAAACGGCCTTGAAGAATGTTTTAATGGATCAGTAACACACACGCAAATATAACATGCAGATTTAAATAAACCTGGAAACACCAAGTAAAACCCATAAAATATGAGAAAATAAGAGAATTAAATATAAATTAATAAACATAAAAATAAATTAAAATAACAACAAAATGCACCAAGATTCGCACGATACCTACACAAATACAACAAGAAAACACAACAAATTCGACAAAATTGGAAAAATTAATAAAAGTTCATTAAAAAGAAATTTAAATCGGAAAATTTGAATTAGTAATAATTCAATAAAAATTATAAATAAAAAATTATAAAAATAAATCAAAAAATAACAGAATTAAAGAATAGAATTTGCTAGAAAATAACAAGGTCGAATTTTGTTTTACTGCATCAAATTTCACATGCGAGAAAAATAGGTATAAATACTGATCCATTTTCACATTTAACTTAACCATTTTTGAAAGTGTTGTGAAACTATTTTAAAACCATTAACCGTTTTGAAAATCTTAACCGTTTTTGAAACTATTTTCGAATTTGAAGCTATTTTCAATTATTATTTAGGTGAGAAACATTTATGTTGGAACTCTCTTTCCACGCCACGTCCATTGCATCTCGTAGAGCTCTGCTTGGCGTCGACGTGGGGAGAGAGGTATTTTGTTTATTTTGATGCAATATTATGCTATTTGTTATTTTTGGTCAATGGATGGTAATTTATGTTTAATTGTTATATAATTAATAAATATTATTAATATGCATAAATTGTTTTATATATATTTTTTCATATATTAAATTAACCTGTCGAAATTTTTCCGGCCCACAGCCGACACATAACGCAAGAAAGTAAAATCTACATAGTGCAGATGCATGTAAGTGCGTGGAAAATCGCCAATGATATGTACCCGTGAAGACTCAGCGTGCGCAACGCAGAGGTCGTAACGTCAATATTTATATAGCTGAAAAGAGAAATAAGGAAGAAGTCTCTGGCTGCTTCCTCGTTTCTCAATTCTGTAAAATCGACCTAAAATTATATTACATACGGCTCAAAATTATCACACCGAGTAGTCCAGTGGGCACTCAGTAAATATAATATAAACATAAAATGCGCCTAAGGCCTATTAAAGGGAAAGGGTACGGGAGTAAATTACATTAAAATCGTTGATATAGCTAACTGAAATCTATAATTTAAATGTAAAAATTAGTGGATAAATAATTCTCCTAAATCAGATTAATAATTGTTGACTAAAGATAAATAACTCGTTGTTTAAGCTGAATTTGTTTCATTATGATTAAACTTAAAAGAATTTTGCATAATCATACATACTTTATAGAGGAATAAACTCAATTAAACGATTAGAGTTAACGTAGGTTAAATAAAATTTCCGTATATTAGTCTATTGCTTAAATCATATAAATTCCTTAATTAATAATATCACGATAATTGAACTAAGAGACGATGTCGATTAAACCGAGTCATTCAGCGATTATAACTAAAACGATTTGCGTAAAAGTAAAATAGTTTACCTAGTGTTGGGCCAGAACGTAAACGGCCTTGGAAAATGTTTAAATGGATCAGAAACACACACGCAGATACAACACGCAATTTAAAATAAACCTGAAAAACACCAAGTAAACCCGATAAAATCTAAGAAATAAAAGAAGTAAATATAAATTAATAAACATAAAAATAAAATTAAAATATTAACAAAATGCACCAAGATCCGCACGATACCTACACAAATACAACAAAAAAACACGACAAATTCGACGAAATTAGAAAAATCAATTAAAGTTCATTAAAGTGGAATTTAAATCGAAAAATTGAATTAGCAATAATTCAATAAAATTTTAAATAAAAAATTATAAAAATAAATCAAGAAATATAAAAATTAAAAAATAGAATTTGCTAGAAAAGAACAAGGTCGAATTTTGTTTTACTGCATCAAATTTCACACGTCATACAAATAGGTATATATACCGATCCATTTTCACATTTAACTTAACCGTTTTTCGAAAACACAACATTATTGAAATTGTTTTAACCATTTTCATAAACCATATTTTCAATTCTTGAAATTTCATTTTCAGACGTATTTGGAAACCTTTTTAGGTAAGAAGCATATTGGTTGGAACCCTCTTTCCACATCACGACCTTGCATCTCAATGGAGCTCTGCTCGGCGTTGATGTGGGGAGAGAGGTATTTATGTTGTTTTATGCTCTATTTTATGGTTTGATGTTTTTATGGAATAGTCAAATGGGTAAATTTATTTGTTTTATGATTAATAAATTTTATTAATATGTATAACTTAACTTATATGTCTTTATAAATTATAAATTTTAAATGTCGAAATTTTTCCGGCCCACAGCCGACACATCACGCAAGTTAGTAAAAGCAACATAGTGCAAAGGCATGTAAGTGCGTGGAAAATCGCCAATGATATGCACCCGTGAAGACTCAGCGTGCGCAACGCAGCGGTCGGAACGTAAATATTTATCCCTATAGCTGAAGCGAGAAATAAGGAAGAAGTCTCTGGCTGCTTCCTCGTTTCTCAATTCTGTAAAATCGACCTAAAATTATCTTACAAACGGCTTAAAATCACCACACCGAGTAGTCCAGTGGGCACTCAATAAATATAATATGAACATACTATGCCTTAAGGTCTATTAAAGGAAAAGGGCACGGGGACAACGTAAATTGAAATTGTTGATATACCCACTTCCGTGTCAATACCATAAAATGGATTTAATAAAGTTATGATTAATAGGAAATAAAATCTTATTTGTAAAGTGATTTGATATAGTTTAGGAGGGATAAAAGAAAAATCTTATTTATAACGAAAATTAGTAAAGTCTAATAAAGAGTAAAACCTTGTTTGTAAAGTAAATCTAATAAAGTTCCGATTAATAACCAAATGAGATCTTATTTGTAAAGCAAGTAAAGTTTCTGATTAACACGAAAATAAAGTCTTGTTGGTGAAGTAAATCTGATACCGTTGACGATTAATAGGGAATTAAAATCGTATCTACAAAGTAAATTTGCTAAAATATAGGATTAACCACAAATCGAGATCATGTCTGTAAGGTAGATAAAGTTTACGATCAGTAATAAATTAAACTCTATTAGTAAAGCGAAATAAATGAAGTTTATGATTAACAGCAAATAAGAAACTCCTGTTCGTAAAGTAATTTCGGTAAAATTTGTGATCAGCAATAAATTGAAACCTTATTCAGATAGATTCGACAAGATTTCGTGATTAGCCACAAATCAAAGTACATTGTAATTAAGTAAAGTTTAAAGAATTTCCAATAAATTTGCACCACGTTCTAAATAATTTAATTGAAGTTTATAACGACTAATAAGCTATGACCATGCAGTAATGAATTAGACAGAGATTTTCCGAATTAACTCAAAGGAATAAAGTTAGGTGTGAACTAAATTATGATTCAACTGAGATTTCATAAACCGAGTAGCAAGACGCTAATTCGAGAAATATAATAACAAACAGATGACCGGTAATGAATAAATAGTTGTTAGATAAGGGTAAGTCTCGACCCAAGAGATCGTATTAGAAGTAATATTACTAGTTTCCTTAATCAAATTTTCCTGCTGCGTTCCGAGGAGGCTAAAATAATCTCTCAACAAGGGAGGCACCGAGCTAACCGAAACCAATTGCTTTATCAAACGAGATGACATAGACGTGGCGAATTCAACTTGACAATACTCTCTAAATCGATAACCAGATAAAAGCCCCAGGTTAATCAGATGTAACATGAACCGTAAACCAAACCGCCATAAAATCTAAGCAATTAGTAATATAGTTAAAATCCATTTTTACTTTACGAAAAGTCGACTTTGAAAAATGTTTTATTAACAACAGTACACTGAAAAAACTCACCAAAGTTCGATAATATTATAAACATCCCGACAAAATGATGAGAAAACCCTCCATCCGAAGACGATAATAAATTCCAGAGGCATGGGTAGCATAGTATTGCGAGGGGATCCCCGAACGCTACGACGAGTGGCAGATATGTCCGTAAATAAACCGATTTGAGTGTGCGAATAAGCATAGACAGTGATAATTCCGAGACGATCAAATTAACTGAGTTAGACATATCAGTCGACTTAATTAGCATAATCAAAACATCACGACGAAAATTGCACTTCTAAAGTTGAATAACTAATGAATACCCATTCGATCGTCAACATAAAACACAATGATAAACATCTTCATTAGCATGCGCTAGAAGTGACCAATTTAAACCCCACATAAATTAAATTGGGTGGCTAATCCTCACCATATCCCAGAGCGGATGGCGACACTCCCTTTATCAAAACATGCTATTTTCGATACCCATTAAAAAGCCACCAATAAACCGAGTCCAGAAGAACCCCAATGTTAACCGCTAAACACGCCAAATCTTGGATCCATATACATAAACGCGCTTTAATCGGTATAGCGAAAACCTTTCCTCATAATATTATTCTCCTAAATTAATTCCCCATTGTTGCAGAACATGTCCATCGATCAGACCACTGCTCAATCAACTGGGAAAAAGCGCTCGAGAATGATACTTCGAGCCACAGACGCAATAGAAGGACCCCGGTCACAGTGGCCATATTCTATCCCTCGGAAAGCACGGGACCCGAGCAACAACCCTCTCGAACCAGAGAGACAACAATATCCAGCCGCCGAAATCTTCGCTAATGCGCAGGACCTCCTCACCCAGTGGGAACGGGTGCAGGAGCGGGTGGACTTGCAGGTAGTCAGGGCAAGGATGTACCTTGCAAACGTGCTGGATGACATCCTTGCCGGGCGGATCGCCGTCGCCCATCCACCTCGTCCGGTTCGGAACACTAGGCGACCCTACACGGTAGAAGCTCTCAAGAGAAGCCTAGAGCGGTATTGCCCGGACGATTGAATTAACGGACAAATTGATGTAGTGATTTGATAATAATTAGAACTGCGTGTATTTTCTTCTCATATAACTGAAAATGAACTTACGATTTGTTTGAAAAATTTAAAACAATTAGACCAATCATCAATTGACGTGTAACAACCCATTTAATTTCAGTAATGTCCTCCCTACGGATCCTACAGACGGAACTAGACCGCGCGAGGCAGACGAATGCAGAATTACTCGGTCAAGTCCTGCAATTGACTCGCGAGATACAGCAGGTCAAAGCGACTTGTTTAGACCCTAAGCGGACGAAGATCCTATATCAACGACTCACCGCAGCTCAAAAAGGCTGGGCCGAAGAACGCCAGCTCAATCGGAGTCTGCGTACGCAGGTTCGGGGACTCGAAGTCGCCCTAGCGGTATGCCGGGAAGGTGAAGCGGTAACTTACCCGCTCATCTTCGCCCCAACTCAAGTGCCGCAGACAGCTACCAAGTCAGCAGAACAACCTATCACCCCCAGCAGTCGTCGACCGGGACGTAAGGAGCGTGCCCGACGTCGCGCAACACAACTCCAACACATCCAGTAGTAACGATTGTGCATGTGTCTGAATTGAATAAAATAGTCTCAAGTGTAGTTGAATTATTATTTTATCTAACCGTATACCAACACCGCCAACAGCCAATTAAGCACTGATCGTGAATAATTATGAGGGACAGAGCAAAGCGAGCATAGGTCTTCTATCGACAGCTCGTGAACCCGAGGGTTGTCCGAGCAACTATAGTACTAGCCAATGGTACTCAATTTTTGCGGGCAATCCACCACTTGAACACATTACCAACGTTGCTTAGCAACGGGTGCCAAGTGGGTCAGTATCATTTTGTATGGCGTTACTAGGGTCGCCAGGAAGGTAAGCAAGATTTGAAACCCTGTAACCCACCACTAGTGGAGATCAAATAAACCTTGAATAAGAATAAAGTAGAAC
This sequence comes from Schmidtea mediterranea, assembly GCA_022537955.1. NCBI lineage: Eukaryota > Metazoa > Platyhelminthes > Tricladida > Dugesiidae > Schmidtea > Schmidtea mediterranea. The sequence goes on along the minus strand of CM039679.1, from coordinate 223,660,137 downwards.
TAGATTCAGGGATTTACTAGTATGATGTTAATATAAAAGTAGTTTCATAGAATTAAAGTAAAGGTTGAATAAATTAGTTGAAATAACGATGTTAATATTAAAGTAGAATTAAAGCAAAGGTTGAATAAATTAGTTGAAATAAAAAATATGTGGAAACCGAGTAATGAAACCGAACTAAGTTATTACAACCGTCTCTAAACCCAAACTGGAATGATTTATAAGTTCGTGATAAGGTTTTCTTAAAATGAAACAAGTTCAGAGACGAAAAACAAAACGTATGAATTATTGTTTAAATTAAATTAATATCATTATAAGAATCAATGTTTTGAAAGGAGAGAAAATTTTTATTTTAATATTACACAAACTGTGAACTCACGGGAAAGCTTCATATCGTTTTGGTTCTTCGAATACATAAAAATCCACAAAGTGAAAATATTGCAATAGCATAAAGTTCATCCACTTGAAGGTTTCAAACGTAATACACCGTTTTCCTTAAAAATGGCGATAAGATATGTTCCGAGCAATCTACATAATAACTTACCCGAATAAGTTTAGATGAATTTGCCGATCGATAATCCTGAAAATGAAGTGTTATAAATCACCGGATGTAAATAAATTAACTCACTTCCTTTCGACCACTTAATCCGTAACGTCAATATCCGCCGGAAATCACACGCAATCGGCAAACAACCGTCAACGCTTCGTAAATTCATCCGTTCGACATCCGTTTTCGCCCTTAACTGTCCAGATCACCCACTTGAAAAATCATTCAACGAGATTAACTTCGATATTAAATTTAAAGAATCAATAGACTTTTATCATAAGATATGGTGATAGGATTTATTCGGTCAATTAACGATTTGTATTATAGAAAGTCCGAAAATAGAAAAATAAATAAAATAGACAATAACAAGATGTAATAACGTTGCATAACACCTAAAATCTCAACTCGCGTACGATGATATCTTCATTAATGTGGTCGCTACCCCTAACATCACTCTATAACTCCTTAAAATTATAATGCCTAATTAAATAAAAATCGAGTTGATTAGTGGATTTACCACCCGTGCATTATTAATTTCACTAGCATAAGCCACCCGTTGCGAAAGAATCCCGACCACATAGCAATTACCAGAATTCGCTAAGATTAAATTGGATGACACCCTCCACACTAATATGGACCCTATTTATTTTGTTAACAACTTAACATGGTGAATTAAGCGGAGATAATAATAAAAACGTTTTAGACATGTCACCCGAACGAAGCATCAGTCGAAGTGCAGACCAACAAGGACAGACAGGAGTTCAACCAACCAAGAGAACCTTCGATCAGATACAACAACAGTGGCCGTATCCAACTACCTGGAGAATATTAGGCTTAGAGAAGGATCCCTGCGGTCTCTCGGGACAGCAATACCCAGCCGCAGAGACCTACCTGAACGCGCAGGATCTCCTCACCCAATGGGAAAGGGTGCAGGAGCAGGTAGATTCACAGGTGGTTAAGGCGAGGATGTATCTCGCAAACGTGGTGGAAGACATCCTCGCCGGGCGGATTGCAGTCGCCTATCCACCTCGCCCAGTCCGGGATACCCGACGACCCTATACCGTGGAGGCTCTCAAACGAAGCCTGAAGAGATATTGCCCTGACAAATGAACTAACAGTGATAACTTGATGTAGCGACTGATTTAAAAAATTAGAAATTTGTGTGTCATTTTTTCTTCGTATAGTTAGAATTATTAGTGACTTTTGTTTAATGAGATAAATGATTATCTAACTTAATCATTAATAAATTAAAATGATCTATTTGATTATAGCGATGTCTTCCTTACGAATCTTACAGACTGAATTGGACCACGCAAGACAGGCAAACGCGGAATTACTTGCCCAGATTATTCAATTAACCCGCGAAATGCAACAGATTAAAGCAACCTGGAAGGAACCGGGAAAGGTGAAAGCATTGTACCACCGCCTGACCGCAGCACAAAAAGGCTGGACAGAGGAGCGGCAGCTCAACCAGAGCCTGTGCACGCAAATTCGGGGACTCGAAGTCGCCCTAGCAGTCTGCCGGGAGGGGGAAGCGGTAACATATCCGCTCATCTAGCACATGGTACTCAATTTTTGGCGGGCAATCCACCACTTGAACACATTACCAACGTTGCCTAGCAACGGGTGCCAAGTGGCGGTCATCATCATTTTGTATGGCGTTACTAGGGTCACCAGGAGGATAAGCAAAATGACGAAACCCTGTAACCCACCATGAGTTTTAAATTACGAATGTGTATAAGAGACTTACAAGTTTTCATATTTTAGAGTTCTGAACTTTGAAGCTACCGGTTTCATAAAATTACGTTATAATTAAATAAAAATAATACTGAATTTCGTTTATTTTGGTCTAGTTTTCGACTATTTTACAATATTTTTCCTATTTACCACATGATTGAAAACTAAATGCAGATCAAGATAATTCTAAATAATCAAAAGCAAAAATAATACCTAATAAATTTAAATCAAATTTAATATAATTTTTAAAATATCAAATATAAATTATTAAATAAATTAAAAAATATAGTAACTTAAAAATCACTTAATTGAATTATAATTGTTTAAATAATGCTTATTTTATTCCAATAAATTTATGTCAAATAAGCACGAATCATTTGATTTGCTATCTAAAGCCTTACGTAGTGGTTTAAAGCATAAATCATTACGAAATAATATTTGTGAAATAAATCTGAAGAATTCTGGTAATAGTATTTTTGATGAAAAGATAGAGTTTGTTGATAGTAAAGTTGTTGAGTATAGTCAACAAATCAAGAAGAAATTGGAAGGTTAATTAATTTTATTTTTGAAATGTTATATTTTTGAAATTTAGAAATGGAAGATGAAAAATCATCTCTCAAATATCTTAAGATTTAGTATTTTAAATAAATTTATTTCAACATTAAATTTTTATAGTCAGTATAAGTATAATTAAGTTTTATAAAACACTCTTTTATGGTAAAATTTAATTATGAATTGTTGAGCGTTAAAATTTTAGTATTTCAAACTCTGAAGTGAATATCTCTTAATGAAATTTATGATAGACGAAGATTAATTTAATATGGAGCATTTTAAAAATTTTTGTATATATATGTTATTGACACTTAATGTCAGAAACAATAAATGGAAACTTGTTATTTTATTCTAGTATTATATATTAAAAGTTTTTAATTAATAGATATTTGAAGTCTTATTTATATTCTTTCAGTGTAATTGGAAATAAAAGTTTCTTTACTACAGTTTTCATTTATTTCCCACCAATCAATATTTTGTATTGAATTATTTTAATTGTTATTAATTATTTTCCTACTCAATTAATTATTCGTCAAGCAACAGAGATTGTTTTAAGTCCTTTAATTTGTTTTCCTATATTCACCACTTTGACCTTTTGAGATTTCTCCAATCCTTTCTAAAGAAGTTGGAATTAAAACAATTTACTTTGTTTTATTAAACACTAAATGTGAAAATCTTCTGGTTATTTGATCCCTGGGATTAAATTTTCAAATTCATGAATTTCTCTACTTTCAATTCGTTTATGCAATCAGCCATTCATCTACTATTGATTTCGTATTGTTCTATATTAATTTTTCGTGAATGTAGTTGCTAATAAATCAGTGCTTCACTTTACGTCCTATTAAACTGACTAGTGTTCTAAATGTCCCGTTTATTTATTGGCTTTAAAGCTTTTAAATCATGAAGATTTCACATTTTAATTAACGTTAATTGTTCGATCGCATCATAAAGAATGTCTAGTTTTCGAGATTCTCAATTAATTTTAATGGCTCTCTTTAATAAGTAGATATTGTAATTTCTCTTTTGATCCTAAAGCTTTATTAACTGAAGTAACTTTCAACCTCATTCAAACTTTTCGGAAATATCGAAATTGATAATTTTTTCTAAGGTTGGAATTATATAAACAAGCTTGCAGATCCATCTACTTAATCACTGTCAGGCGATGTATCAGTTACTAATTCTGGTTCTTCTGTAGCTTTGTTAAGTTGCCCATTCAGTTCAATCACAGAGTTGCCAATCGCTGCTATGCTGAGTTGCCGAAAATCCAGAGCATCATCCACATTTTCATATCGCTGATGACCTTTGTGGACAGAGTCCTACCTCGCATAAACACGACAATATATTTAACCTAAATTTATCAGGGAGGAGATAAAATTATGTCAGGCATCGCTGGATTCCAAGAGGAAAACATCACACACGAATGGATAACCAAATTAGCAGGAGATACTACACATTAAAATATATCATGTTGGGGTATCACGAAAAAGTACAGTAAAATCGATAAAACACAAAAATGATAAAAGTGCAGTATTAATTAAAAATTTTATAAAAATTCGAAAGTAATATTGATCGGGGTAAATTGTTATGGTTGAACGCCATATTGAGAGACAAGTCCAGAAATAATAATAAAAATTTAGTGAGGGGTCCCTAGAAAATAATATAAGATAAAAAAGGAAATTAATTAAGAAAAATTAATCACTAATGGGAAGCCCGAGGCAATGGGAAACCCAAGAGATGTCGAAAATCCGAGAGATGAGGAAAACCCGGCTTATAGACGGAATAATATAGCAGGGTAAATTAGCCTAAACAACATTAAATGGGCGCCACTGAGTTACGGAGAGGTAATTATTTCGTAATTAGTAATTTAGTAATGGACAAAACGTTGTTGACAAATGTCGGTCTGGAAAGTAATTATGGTTAATAATTTAATAATGTAGAAAATGTTGTTGACAATCGTCGGAAAACAGTCTGAGCAGGAGTATAAAAGAAAGAGGGATAAACACGAAAGGAAAGTCATTATTAACCAGACACGAAAGGGCAGACATTATTAACCAGAGTGGATCGACGTGAACGAGTAGTAACTAGGTTAGTAGAGGAATCTAAATCCAAGTAAAGTCAAAGTTATCTATCACAAAGGGTGGTTCTCCCTTGGACAACCTACCCTAAGATAATCAGAGTCATACGTTGGTTAAAAGGTACAAATAAATTAGTGAAATTGTGATTACAAATATTGAAATAAAACGGATTGAGTTGTAACTGTGATAAAGTGCAAATAAAATTATTCTGTGTTGGGTTTGATTATTTGATTCGAAAAGGACACGAGGAGTCAGAGGGAACCGACTTTCAATAATAATAACTCAACAATCATTTCCATTCCAATGAAGGTGACATTCTAAATCGACCGTAAAGTATTAACATATTTGTTGGATGAATGATTGTATGAGTTGTATGTACTGAGTTCCTGGTTAAGCGTTTGGAATGATCGGAGCTATAATCTGCAATATAAATAACCTATTTTCAGCCGTTTTTCTTCTAAACCACCGATTCTTAACCAGGGGTACGCATACCCCTAAGGGTACGCAATTGATGGTGGATGTTAAATATATAATGTAAAATTTCGAAAATTTAACTTTATGGTTATAATAATTTATATTTATATTTTTTTTATTAAAATATTAATAAACATTCTGGGCATACTAATTGACACATTATTGCTATTTATTTAGTGTTATAACAAGTTTAAAATGATAACAACTACAAGTATTTAATTTATTAATATTTTCTTATATAAGGATTACTATTTAGAATAATGAACTGTCAAGGGTTACGCAAGCTAAAAATGGTTGTTAACCGCTGTTCTAAACAATTGTGCGTCAAACTAGAATCAACAACAATTTCACAGTTACCCTCGAAAACTTACAGACAAATAATGAAATCACCTATAATTTCGAAATTAGCCAATAGGTATGATCGAATCAAGTTCAATAAAAATTAATATTAGTATACAAAATAAATCATTAAAAATAATATCATTATATAAAATAAATTCATTTTAATGAGAATGATTGAAGTTCGATCACTTGATTATAACTCATGTAGAATAAATCAAGAAAAAATTTATAATAAAAACTCAAGAGTAAGTTCGCCTGATAATGTTCGAACTCGGTTATGGAATATGAAGAGAGTGGACGTTTTTTTCGTGGATCTAAAGCATTTGACCGCTTTGACTGGCATAAAAGAAGGTAATTTGCTCAAGAAAGCATTTGCTACAGTTTTGCTGTTGCCAGTATCACAACAGTTGAGAGCCTCAGTAGAGATTCATGGGATGAGCCTTGCAGAATTAGTTCGTCAAGTTAGTGCTTTGTTATCAGAACACCCTGATATCGCCTAACTATAATAGAATGGAAATTAGACTCTGTAGGACACTACAGAAACAAATGTCCTATGCAAGAATGTTAACCTAATGTTGGACGTGTGGGAACAAAGGGCGCTATTCCGTACAATGTCCAAAAAGATCACAGGAAAATTCCAGAAGAGAAACTTTAGCGCCAGCGGTTTTTAAATGACGTCGGGAATGGCGCAGGTGATATTAAAGTGAATGGAACGTGGTGCGTTGGATTGGTCGACTCTTAATGCTCCGTATTATGAGCATAAACAATAGTTAAACAAGTAGTAATTATTCTATTTATTAAATTCGACTTGTGATATAGTTTTTATTTAGTGGTTTTCGCAACTTTAAAATAAAACAATAAATGATAAATATCAATTATTCACAAAATATAGTATTATATTACCACACTCCCAAAATATAGCGTTCAACAAGCTCAAGAGAGGTAGAGGCAAAACCATGGACGTCATATCAGTGGATGGTCGTAGAGTGACTTGCGAAGGAGAAAGCCAATGCAGAATATTTGTGTGGGGATCAAACGTTACCGTCAATTGTTTGATAATGAAAAATTTTGTAGCAGGTATCGACCTTTTTCTGGGACTGGACTTCTTTCGGGCGTTTGGATCTGTAAAGAAGGAACTCAATCTCGCCAGTGCTGATTGTGAAACAAAATCAAGTGAAAATTGATAATGATGATTTTTCAGCATTATTTGATGGGAAAAATGGACCGTGTCCTGGAAGCGGAGACACAAATCTGACCTACTGAAAAACCATATGGCAGAATATGCAGTGAAACCAGAAATACGACTGGAGTACGAGAATTTGGTCGAGCGATGGATTATTGCGACGATCATGGTATCTTGCATTTGTTAGATACAATGCAAGAAAACAAAGGAAATTTCAGCCGGTTCTTGACTATAGTGAGCATAATAATTACGTTAGGATTCACACTTGTGACGGTGATGTGTATGGCGAAAGTTTTAAAAAATGGCAAAAATGGGAGATTAGGTGGTAATGCTTGATTTAAAGAATGCATATTTGCGGTTTCATGTCACCGAAAATCTTTGGAAATACCAAAAGATTCAATACAAAGACAAGCTGGTTAAAATCATTGTTCATTAATGAAAGCAGAATACGGATGCATTGGATTTTTGAAATGCTTGTTAGACGCCACCTGAGAATCATCAAAGAACAAACAATCGACGGGGGTATAACTATTTCTGTATGTTTAGTGACGTCGGTAGAGACCCAAGCAGATGACCTCACGCGCGTTCCAGTGAAATAGCCTAAGAATTCTTTTGGATGTATCGGACTGTCGACTGAGCAAATAAAAGACCACTACTTCAAACATCATTTTGGTTTGGAAAAATCAATTTACTTTATCTAATCGGACAATCCAGAAACCGATCGAGAAAACATAAAAGACGCCTTAAGAAAGTGTACAGAATGCAGTTCGATCGACCCGTCACCGAGTAAATGGAAACATGGGACACTTGAGGATATGAAAACTGGGAGGGATTGACGTCACGCACTACGAGAGATCCACATTTAGAAACATGGAAAACTACGGGCATCATATTTCAATCTGCAGGAAAATAGATTGAGAGTACACTTAAAACATTGTGAGAAAACTGGAGGAAGTATTCCGTGAACGAGGCACAGTATTAGAATTACTTATAGATAATGGAACAAATTTACAATTTAATTCCCTCAAAGAGTTATGTTGCAGATGAAATAGTAAACCAACCTACTAAGGTTAAATTATCAAGAATAAATGGCATTTGCATTCAATATAGAATATTATTAGCTTTTGTCGATTTGACATCGATTTATACATGCAAGTTTTCCAAGTACATTTTTGATGCGATAAAACAAAATACCAACAATGTTTTCTAAATTCGGCTAGTTTGCTCGAATTTTCATAGTTTTTTTATTGCAGTTTCGAATTTAGTAGGAAGTTTGATTCTTGCACTTATTTCCTAAAGTTTCATCTTTTCTATACGTTTAGAGCCAATTTGGTAATGTTTGTTAACTTTTCAGTTTTTATCGTTTTTTGATTATTTGTTATTGTTTTTATTTATTTTTTAAAGTTTTTATTAAATTATAATGTTTTCTATTAGTTTTTATTAATTTTGTGATGCTTAATAGTTATTATATCCTATTTTTATCGATTTGTTTTACCGCTGTTATTTTTTGTTGGGTCAAACGAAATAAAATTTTTAAAATCTTTAGTTATGCCCAACAATTGGTTTGTTGAGTTATAATTTTATTTTGTTCGGTAGAACTGTTTGCTCTGACTCCACGTGCTCTTTAAATGATACTGGAATAACTCACAATGATTCGAATGTTACTTTTACAATAATGGCAGGAATCCCCACGGGAAAGCTTCCTTTTCAATTAACTACTAAAATATCCTTGACAAGTCTGACTAGCTCTTTTTCAATCTCACGAATCTTTTTAACTTTTCTGTTAATCGCAATTTTTCAAAATTATTTGTTTCTCCGTTGTTGATTTGAGACTCCCTTATATAGGGAATCTCTCCTCAAACAACAAATCTGATTTACGGCAATTTACATTGGACTCCTGGAGAACTAGTTAGATACTTTACTTTTATCTTTTAGCTGCTTCGGCCGTTCCCCTGGAAAAGACTACGAAATAAATCACATTAGGGAATAATCAGTTCCCTTCGTAATTAAATTTATTCAATTCGGAGAATTTCTCCCTAATTTGATTTATTTGTTTTCGTCATTTTAATTAATTAATTTGTATTTTTTAAATAACTTTCTAGGGGTCCCAAATAAATTTTATATTATTATTTTCGTACTCGCCTCGTCAATTGGCATTGGCACATACCCATTTCCCCCGGAAAATATTGATTTTAATTCTTTGATTATTTTTTATTAATTATTTTATTTTCCCAAATTTTTTTACTTATTATAATAATTTTTGAAAATCACCAAACCCAAACAGGTTTTTGAATTGTATCAATTCTGATATAACTGCTGTTAAGATTTGTCGAATGGGAATGATTAATGGTTTCAAATAGGCAATATAAAAAGACAGCTCGAGATGAGATGAATTTCCAGTAGGTCTAAGATAACTACAAGAAACGAAAAAAGGTCAGTAACCAGAAGAAATAACTTTGAGTGAATATAAATCAAGTTAACGTACCATACAAGGCGATTCCCATTCGGGCATCTGCCTCATGTTGTTGAATCTAAATCTGATAGAAAAGTGCAAATCGTTTGTGGTTTGGTTATTTGATTCATAAAAAACGGATTGACCGACTTGAAAATATTAAACAATTTTCACTGAAACAAGGATAAAATTTCAAGCATTTAAGACTTATTAATTTTTCTAAAATATTAAAATTGATTAAATCGACGATTTAAACAAACTTTTAAAATTATGTAATCTTTAAATTAAATAAAATTTTTAAATTAAAACAAAATAAAAATTTCTATAAAACAATATTATGTAATAGTAACGTAATCGAGGATTAAAGAAAAAAACGATTTTAAGAAAAGTTTGAGAAAAAGTAAATCTATTTCATAGAAAAATTATTGGATTTCAGTAATTTCATTTTTTAAAAAATATTTTAAAAATCCATAACAACATTAAAAAGCTAAAACTAAAATATTTATTTATTTTGTTTTATTAATTATTCACTCAATATATCAGTTTAGAACCTTGAAATAATGATGGATTTACAAGAAAATTTCTTTTTTCAATTTATTTTTTCGGTCCTATTATGCCATCAAGTTGAGTCTAAATAAAATCAGATTAAATAATATAAATAATTATAAATTTTTAAACATTATGGCTGAAGACTTAAATATGCAATGCAACCTAATAAAAATATATATATTTTATTTAAATGTTTATAAATTTTAAATAACAATAATAAAAACTTTCAATGATATTTTTTTTGTATAATTATAAATTATTGATAAACAATATCAAAAAAATGTTTTAATTTCTTTAGACTTTTTCAAGGAATGCTTTAAAACATGAAGTGCAACCCGCGACTTATGAGCCGCATTTGGCTTATTCGATAATTTTTGCGGCTCAATCAACCTTTTTCATTTTAACATACTTTTTACCTCCCTATTTCTGGAAATAAAAAATATTCTAATTGTGGCTGATATTTTTTATTCAATAATGTATTCAAAATTTTTATAATTTTGCAATATTGTGGAGTGATTTTGTAAAACCTGTTACGGTCCATATAAAAATTTACAGTTCCTTGCAGAATGTTAAATTTTTATATGGACCATAGGAAATTTTTAAAATAGCAGGGTTTACAGAGTCACCCCCAATATTGCAAAACTATAATAATTTAATCTATTTTTTTCAGCTGGCTCATGGTACTCGGAAAATCTTCAAAATGAGTTGCACACCGCTGCTTTAAACAAATGCAGTACTGTCAGTAGTTATTGCCCTTTCCATGTAAAAAGTGACAAAAATGTAAACAGAGAAAATTTGCGCGTGAAAATCTTAACGAAAAATCGAATAAATAAAACCGTTTTATTCGTTTTATGGATGTAAGTCTTATTTGTATTCATAAATTGTTCCTTTCAAATTTCTATATGGATATTAATCTCAATAATTACTGACAGCAAGAGGCGCAACCAGAAATTTTGCAGCAAGGATTTTTGCAATTTCGTTTATGCAAAATTATTTATTTCAACTTGCATTATACGTACTAAGCATAAACTAATATCAAACTAAAACCAAAGGGCTTCAGTGTAATCAGTGTGATTTGCAAATTAAATTGAGAGAAAAGAGTTGATAAATTTTCGACGAAAATGGAAATAGCTGCTACTGCTATTTTTCATCATAACTTACATAAAAATAATACGTCATTAATATGCATTTCGTCAAGAAGGTGCATATGCATCCATGCTACCCATGGTTGCACCACTGCTGACTTTACTATATAACATAAAATAAAGAAAGAAAAATGCTATTTACAAACACTAAAAGTAATATCTTTGGGCTTTAATATAACAAAATTCTGATCGATACCTAAAAAATAAAGATAATTGGCGAAGAAGATAAAATGCTTTACTAAAATCAGAAAAATCTTATGAAGAATCAGAGAAGCGATGTGTCAATACCGTCAGACCCTTTGTAACTCATTATGGAAGATTATGTATAATTTTTTGCCACTATGAAAAGTACGCTGTTTACTATTTAAAATTTATTATGGATGAATTCGAGAATTCACATAAGATTCGAGTGTGATCGGATTAAGAGAAAAGATTAAAAATACATCAAACTCATTTCAGAAAATTGAGTAAAACGTATTTTCTGGAGTGGTTTGAAAGCGGACAACTAATATCTATAAAACTTACAATGAATGATAAATTTTCTTTCTTACTAAAACTACTCAAAAATTTCAGATTATCCATACTTTTTCCTAGATTTTTTTAGAGATCTAATCACAATTCGATCAATATTATAAGATATATTGAAAAGTATTAAATGCTGTAAGGGGTGAGCTTACGTATAGAAAGAAACGTTTTTAACAAAAGAAGAAACATTTAATTCTACGCATGACAAATTTTCGACTTTGCCTCTATCAAATAACAGTTTTTTATCTTGTCAAAATTAGAAATAAATGAAATCTCTTGCCTAAAAAAACAGATCAAAGGTGACCAGAAAAATAATTTCTTTTAAATAGTCGAATTTTACTTCAATAGTTATTTTAATAACCTATTCCAATGGTGGAGAACTTTTATTTTATCCGTGTCAATGTTTTCAATGTTAAAAATAAACATTCTCGAGTGCCACATACTTTTTTCTGTTTAATTAATGTAATAAATTTGCTAGTTTTATTAACTCTGCATGCATTTTGGTATCTTTAGAATGTCTGGCAATTAGATAAACTAAGCTGAGGATATAACAATAGGGATCACGTTCAAGCAAAAAGGATAGAGCTGGCATAAAATAACATCTTTAATTGATCTTTAATATTTTAATTTAATTTAATTAATGTGCTATTACAGCATTTCAAACAATTGATAAATTTTTATTTTGAAAATATTCAATTAAATAGGGTACAATGCTCACAATTCTTTCATATAATCACCATTTATGACATACTTGACATGTCATAAATGGTGATTGATGAATCTTCAAAACTTGTAGCTAATAAAGTAAAATTACTGTTAACGCTGTAGGGGTTGTAAATCTAAAATTATTTTTCAAGGTTGTAATTTTTAGCAAAAATGAAATATCCCTAATTGATTATGCTTTTGTAAGACTAGATGATGAAAGAAAGCAGGAGTGGAAAGATTGTCAAACAGAGACTATTAGGGTTGGAGATCATTAATTAAATGAATTATTTTCCTCCATAAGTCAAGTCAAAATTAGAAACCACTGGCATTTGCCTCATGTAAGGGCGAAAAACTTGAGAGTACGAATTGAGAACACATAAAATTCATTTAAAGTAGGGTAACAGAGGAATTAAGTTGAATTAACATATCAAATAGAATCGAATCTGGATCAGACTTTTGAAGTTGATTATTATATGAAAGTGCAAGGAGTCAAACAGCCACAGGGGAACTGACCAGGTAGTCTATTGTTTCTTGTTGTGATAATTTGTGTGTGTTATTTGTGATGTATCACTGTAAATACAAATTTACGTTGGGAGTTGTGTTTTATTTTATTAGTCCAAACAATACTGAGTTTCGTTACCAAAAATGAGTTTGGGGTTATTTTTGACCATATTCTAATAATTCAAACTTATACTTTTAAAATTTTAACCACTTATCGAATTTATTCTTAATAAATTAGCATAGATAAAAATTAATTTACTAAGAAAATTGTCCTTGTTTATTAGGTGTAATCAGGTATTTTAAAATCCCTAATTTGCTTGGGGTCTTTTTTGATCCAAAACTCAGTATGCGTGTTAACAAACTTGTCGTTTAACGGTCGAAACAGTTGTTTTTTGTATATCTTCTTTTTGGTCTAGAAAAAATTTGGAATCACTTTCACAGTGACGTTTGACTAACGAGGTTCGACAAACAACACTTCCAAAACATCTGACTTCTTGATCAATCACCGCCATTGTCTTTTTTCTGAAAGTTTTGATTATTTTGATTTCAAAACATTTTGTATTTGTTAAAAAATGATTATGATAATTTATAAATCTTTACTAGTGTGAGAAATATCATGAAATATATATATATATATATATGTATATATCGCACATATCTCATATAAACTACTGCCAGACGGCGCAAACGCCTTAATCACAAGTTTTTACAAAGTATGGTTTTCGCATTTAAGGGTTACAGTTTAAAATTGTAGAAATGCATAAAATTATCTGAAAATGTAATTAAATTTTCTTTTCATGCGTTGAAATAACTAAAATGACCATGCTTACATTTCCCAGTAAGAGCTTAGAGTAATTTGAGATATGTTTGATACTTGATTATAAAATGAATATAATTTTATTTTTTTTCGAGCATATGATTGGAAAAAGACGAAAACAAATCAACTTCAGTCCTAAGAAAAAAAGAAAATTAGCAAATATACAAACAGCGAGAAGTCTATCTCAATATTAAGCAAATAATTAAGTATTATTTTATTAAAAAAAACTCGAGATTCATCTCTTTAAATTCTATTTGCTCTAATATTATCATTAAATACGTTTTTTAAATCTCAAAATCTCTGTTTTATTTTACAAAATCTGTTTCAAAAATCATTTCTTGATTATATAATTACAATATAATTACAATTTAACAGATAAATTGGTTTAACACAATAACTATCAGAGTTGATTGGTATATTTAGGTAAACGTTAAGCATCGAATTGAAATTGTTGTACTTCAATAGAAAATAAAAAATAATTTTTTAATTATTTTAATACCATTTTAAAATGCATCATAAATACTTAAAACAATGCATATAAAGTGTTGATAGATTTTAACCAAAAAATGAGAAATCCGTCATTTTGACGTGTTGGTAGTTCTTGTGTACACTATTCACTGGTCAAAATTTATTTCAGAATTTATTACTCCTCCTTTCAATTTGCTAAATTATAATCTTGCATAAAACTAACAATCGAAATGGAAGAAGAGATATAATTAATTGTTTCATAAATTATTACTGGCGACCATGGTTAGGAAAAGAAGAATATCAAAATAAGACGGCTGGAGTAAATAAAAAGAGTCAAACTTCAGAAAATTGGTATTAATAAATTATAATTTAAAATTTGGCAGTAAATTATTTTGAAGGCCGATATTTAAGATAATTATGATTATAATCAAATATTATTTCAATTTTTACTCTAAGCTCTAATTTAAAAATCAAGTGAATTAGAATTCGTGATCAAACCTCTTCTCTCAAAACATTATTTAATAACTCCTGAAATTTATTAACATATTATTAGCTTCAGTTTCAATTTGGAAAAGTGTAAATTCATTTTACCTTTAATTGAGTATTAGTTTTCTTAAGAAATTGAATTTCTTCTTGGTGTTTCTTTTCTTCAACTTGTCGACGTTCAGCTGCTCGTTTTTCAATTTGTTCACATTTTGCTTTCAATTCATTCACTTGTCGTTCTAAATCAGTCTTATCTTGTTCGAGTTCTTCTTTCTTTAAAAAAAATAATAATGACAATAATAATGATAATGATAATAATAATAATAATAATAATAATAATAATAATAATAATAATAATAATAATAATAATAAATATAATAATAATAATGATAATAATAATAATAATAATAATAATAATAATAATAATATAATAATAAATAATAATAATAATAATAATAATAATAATAATAATAATAATAATAATAATAATAATAATAATAATAATACTTATAATAATACTTATAATAATACTTTTAATAATAATAGCTAATAAAATAAATAAATAAACTTTTCTTTTCATGTCTTCTTTTCCTTGTTCGGCTTGAAGAGCTTTTCTCATTCCAAATGCTACAGATGATTCGTATAAAGTTTGATAAGCTGAGATAGTCATTCGGATTTCATCACGCACTCGTAATAAAAGTAAACCTCGTTCAGCACAATTGATTGTCACTTGACGAATCAATTCATCGAAAACCTACAAATTAATAGAATTATTTAATTGCTCAATTTGAAATTCAAGTTCACTAATAAAACAATAAACAGAATATCCCAATAACTGGCTTCTCAATTAACAATGCAAAAGCACAAACTTCAATGAAATTTCTTAATACAACTAAAATAAATGATAGCTTTCTAGAGTGGCAATCGCAGTGAGCATAGAAAAATTTCCATCGACATTTATTTATTCTCGAACTTTTATATTGAAAAATGACGAGAGAAAATAAATTCTGATACAAATATGCCAACTAAATATTTTTTTGAAACTTTTTATTGTAAATATCTATTTCTATGTCATTGACAGTGAAATATTCAGCTCTTTTCGTTGATGATTTCAGAACTACAAAGGTAAATATAAAGGTAAGCAATACTGTTGTTGTGAATTTTTTTTAAAGTAAATGATAGTGATTTCACAAATTCATTCAGAATTATTGATTTCAATATAAATTGATTATTAATCGATTTACTTGAGAATACAATTCCCGTCTCACAGGACAAATTCCTGTTTCTCGAGCCTGTCGTTGTTGTAATCTTCTATCTAGTTCTTCTTGTATATTAACAACATCTAATCTTGTTGCTGGGGTAGCAGATACTTGTTGTACCCAAAGTTGATCTTTTTCTGTCCATTCTCTAAATATTTTCTAATAGATCACTTAAAAGTAAAATTTTTTTAACCTTGGTGGAAGAATAGAATTTAAAATTTCTTCAGTCTGTTGATTGGCTGATTCTGAAGGTTTCGGTTTTGAAGGGGGAACTGGCATAATGCCATTTTCGCTGGCATTTTGTGGAGATACCTTAAGAACTTTTGCCTAAAAAAATTAAATTTGTTGAAAATCACATAATAGGTACTCTTGGTGTCTTTTTATCAGTGTTTCGTGTCACTAAAACTGGATTATCATATTTTACTAAAGATGCATTTGAAGGTACCGACATTCTGTTAAATAATTGCAATTAACGTAACTAAGTAATAAATAATTCAAACAAATTGTTAAAAAATTTTATTTGAATTTTTTCTACAACTATCAAGTTTTAAAATTTTTTCACTCACAAATAGAAAACTACTTTGTTTCAAATTTCTAAATGATCACTTTTGTTTTATATTTTAATTTAAAAAAACGCTTTAATTCATTTCTGGGCGATTTAGGTTTCGAGATTTTAGCAAATGGCTTTTGATTGACCTTTAAGCAAATGAAATACAATAGCAATCCAAAAAACATTCCAAGAATGGAAAATACAAAAAGTAATGTAAAAATATTCAAATTCATACTTTTCCTTTAATATTTAATGTTCAAATATAAATAGTAAAAATTTTATTGATCGTAATATATATTAATTACTTATGTTTGGTTTATTATTATATGTAGAGTTTAAATTTAATATTAATTTTGTCAGCCTCAGTTTTAAAATTTAATTTTTGTTAAAATATCTGAAGCATCTTTTTGCTGGGCACCTAATGGGTGAAAAGAAATAAGATTTTTACGGCAACTTTCAAGGGATTCCCACTAGCTGCGCACACAAGAGATATAACCATTGGATACCCATCAATAATGACGTTGGAAATGTATTCCAATGGGCGGTTTCTAGTAAAACGTGAGTCATATTGTCGTGACTGCTAATACCCTAGAAAAACTTTGGGTTCACGAGCGACCATAGAAGGTATTTACGCTCACTTTAATTGCGGGTCCCCTTAGTGTTAATTCAATTGAAATAATATCGACTATTTATCAAGTTTATTTTATTTCACAAGTATTACTTATAAGATAATTTGAGTTAGTTCCAAAACGATTCCCAAGGTAAAAACACAAATCATTTATTAATAACAGATTTTATAAAGTTGAGTCAATGGATCAATCTCGATCTGAGATGTGCGGCACGGACTGCTTCATTTGTCCCATTAGTCTAGCCACCTTAAATCTCCGGCGTCTCTCTCTCTAGGCTTTGATGGGACGATTTTTATAAGATTGTTAATATTGCGGTCCACATTGATGGTTTGACTTAACGACATAATACTATACATTTTACAAAATTAATTCCATGACCCCACAGCTCGTAAAATGACTATCATTATAACTATCATCATTATTATTGTCCATTTAAAATTATTATTATTATTATAAAAATTTTTTATTATTATTTTATTATTATTATTATTATTATTATGATTGTTATTATTAGTATTATTAATCTAATTTTATTATTATTATTATTATTACTATTTTTATCTTTAGTATTATTATTACGGTCGGGATAAATCTAATATTATTATTATCATTAATAATATTATTATTAGTACTATTATTCATACTTTGGTTGATAACCCTATCCGTATCCGCATAAGTTCTAACCTAACACTATCATTATTAATACATTACTATTATTATTATTATTATTATTATTATTATTATTATTATTATTATTATTATTATTATTATTATTATGATTATTATTATTATTATTATGCTGGTGTACTGGGTGTAATTAATTTGTTTAAATCTGTGCAAAGCTTATTCAAACATATTTCCTTCTATCAAAATACCTTCTTTTCCTAGGGTCTATGCTGTCTCACCCAGACACCCCACAATTTTAATCCTACCACTATATACCCATGAGCAAGCTCATGTTGGTACTGTATATAGTAGCTGAAAATTCATGAGCAGGTGAGCTCCATTTCTAGAACTACTCCTCATGATATTTTCACTTTCGGGTTCCTGACTGCCGATGGAAGGTCTTACGTCTCTTTCTATCTATACACTTGTCCATACTCATCTATTTCTACAATTCCTATATCAATTTGTCATCATTACTGTTTATTTATTAAAATATTTTTCAAAAATTTGGGCAGCGTTCCGCCCTTATTTTATGGAAAATTCCTTGTTTCATGCAAACGTTAGTCTATGGTAAATTGAAATGAATGCATTATTATAATGTCATTATTTTAGTCCAACAACTCATATTTGCTTTCCTATGGTCAACACAGTTACCACCATTCGTAAATCTCTATATTATACTTTCACAGATCTATGCCAAAATGTATCGTTTTATTTTAATTTTCCACCACGATGATTATCAAATAATGTACGTGATTTAACCCTACTTTATACTTTCGTTGACCTAAATTTCTATCACTAGTCGTACCCTTGATAATATAATAATCGGCAGGAATTAAATTAAAAATTCAATTTTCCTACTTAAACATTTACACAAATGTTATCCCCTAAATTATGGCGATCTTCCCGCAGTTTACCCTCTTACCGCTCCGACCAACATTGAAAATGGCCGCCACGGTGAATTACGACGGTGTCCTACCCCGTGATCAGTGCAACAAGGCCTGACCAGACTAAGTAGACACCGAAGGGTGGATTGTGACAAAGCAGCACGTCAACGTCCTGCCAATTTAACGGCCGGAATTGAATGTTGCCCTGCCATTCTCCACAATTAACATGTATATAAAATGAATATAAATAAGTTAGGGGGAACCTGCCGAGCGATGCCAAAAGACATTGCGGCCATCCAGAATAAGTTAAGTTAAACAAAACATTAACTTAGAAAAATATATTTCTACAAAAAACAATACTTACGATCGACAAGTTTGTCAGTAAAGCATCCAAATTTGAAAAATTGTCATACATCGGCATAAACATTGACTTAACAATTGTCAATGTCTAAAAATTTTTTGTCAACAAAATGTCTAACAGTCTAAAAATTTTGTGTCTACAAAGTTTTCTAAAAATTATGAAAATGACTGCTGTATATATAGTCATTTCATGCCTGGGTGCGACCAATCGGAGTATTTTGAGCCTTTTTCGGCTATTTTTCGGCTATTTTTCGGGGGGTTTTATTGCTTTAATTTTATTTTAAATATTTTATTTTTCTCCTTATTTTTCTCTATTTTTTGATATTATTTTCTCATTATTTCTGTTGGGCCAGAACGTAAACGGCCTTGAGGAATGTTTTAATGGATCAGTAACGCACACGCAAATATAACATGCAATTTAAATAAACCTATTAAACACCAATTAAACCCTATAAAATATGAGAAAAAGGGAATTAAAAATAAAATAATAAACATAAAAATAAATTAAAAATAATAACAAAACGCACCAAGATTCGCACGATACCTACACAAACATAACAAGAAAACACAACAAATTCGACAAAATTGGAAAAATTAATAAAAGTTCATTAAAATGAAACTTAAAGAAAAAGATTTGAATTAGTAATAATTATAAAAATAAATCAAAAAATAATAAAATTAAAGAATAGAATTTACTAGAAAATAACAAGGTCGAATTTTGTTTTACTGCATCAAATTTAACATGCGAGAAAAATAGGTATAAATACTGATCCATTTTCACAATAAACTAACCGTTTTTCGAAACAAAACCATTTTTCAAACCATTTTGAAAACCATTTTTCAAATCGTTTGTAAAGCCATTTTTAAAACCATTTGTAGAACCATTTTGGAAATAGTTTAATTCTATTCAGAATCTTAATTTTTTTAGGTGAGAAATATTTATGTTGGAACCCTCGGTCCACGTCACCTCCATTGCATCTCGGCAGAGCTCTGCTTGGACGTCGGCGTGGGGAGAGAGGTATTATTTGTTTTATCATATGAAACTTTATGCAATTTTTATGGATTGGCAATGTATGGTAACTATGTTCATTTTTGTTTATGATTAATAAATATTATTAATATTAATACATTTTTGTTTATGTATTTAATTAAACTAAAATCCAATAAATTTTGTCGAAATTTTTCCGGCCCACAGCCAATACATAATGCAAGAAAGCAAAATCTACATAGTACAGATTTGTGTAAGAGCGTGGAAAATCGTCAATGATATGTACCCGTGAAAACTCAGCGTGCGCAACGCAGCGGTCGTAACGTCAATATTTCTCCCTATAGCTGAAAAGAGAAATAAGGAAGGAGTCCCTGGCTGCTTCCTCGTTTCTCATTTCTGTAAAATCGACCTAAATTTATATTACATACGGCTCAAAATCAGTACACCGAGTAGTCCAGTGGGCACTCAGTAAATATAATATAAACACAATATGCGTCTAAGGTCTAATAAAGGGAAAGGGTACAGGGATAATTTAACCTGAAATCGTTGATCTAGCTAATTCCGTGTTAATGTTTGAAATAAATACAACTTATTGCTAATTTAAACTCATGTTTTAGATAAAATTCAATGCTACAAAAACTAATTTCGGGTTTTAAATAAATTGAATAACCTTTAGTGCTAATGGTAAATTAAATTCCTGTTTTAAACGAAACTTATTGCCGTAAGTACCCAAATTCATGTCAAGTTTTAAATAACTTAGACGGAAAAGGTAAATTAACTCGTTAGGTAAAACTAATGGTAAAGGGGAACTAGCGGACGTTAAGGGCTAACAGTAATTTAAATTCGTGGTTCAATTATAGTAGATAAATTCGTTCCTAAGGTCAAATTGAATCAAAAATATATCCCCAGAAGTAAATCAAAGTAATAAAATTAGGTAAACTTTATTGCCTGAAATAAATTGAATTCATGGTTTAAATACATTAGTTAAAGCCGATTTCGACAAATGAATTAAGTCAAGATCGCGGATAAAGTTAGATAAGACCAAATTTTAAAAGTAAATGAAATAGTTCCAAATAAAAGTTAGATAAAAGTTACTATTACCGTTACAATAACCCCACTCCTCGAAGTAAGATGAATAGGAATTATTTGAATCATCGGCTTATTCCAAGAAAAATCAAAAATTTAAAGCTAAGCTAACCATCGATTATACTTACTTTACGGTTAAGAGTCAAAGTAAATATTGGATAATATTAATTTATGGTTTCAACTTGTCAAATGAGGTAGCTGATTAAGGAATTACGATCAAAGACAAGTAATTTGGCCGATTAAAAACCATTAATATAAGAGCGCATAAGTCGAATTTTAAAGGATCAGGTGTTAACAACGAGCGGATACCAGAGAGAATAGATAGATCGTATAAAAATCACAGTAACCGTTAACTAAGTTGCTTAGCTCCGATGATTTTTGTGATAATAAGTCATGATAATTGGAAGTCAATCCATGCACACATAAAATCGAGAAACAAAACTTTATAATATAACAAGTCAATCAAGGAAAATTTACAAACATAAATAATTCTTACGACCGATTGCCATGGATGCACAATAACATGATCTCCACTAAATCCGCAAATAAAACGTCCAAGAATAAACTCCAGTGAGCAAGCATTGAGGAGCAGTCCATCTAAAATTTCCACAACAGAGATACGTGCGCGGCACAAAAATGCAGTAGGTAAACGAGATAAATCAGGCAAAATTAATAAGTTAACAGAATCGAATCTCTACACAGTGGGAATATCCAATTATAGTGACAATGTGAATTGACTTAAACTTAAAGACGGCATAAAACGGATAAGACCAGAATTGTAAGTTCATACACATCGTCCGCGTCCGACAATTCAACCGGAAGATGCAGACTCGCTATCTATCCGGCGGAAGTTCATACAAATTTCGCTAATAAATAAATCACCGTAAGGGCGGATATCCTCTCACCTGGATGACACAGCCATAAATAATAACCATCAGGATCGAATCACGGCTAAAGTACGTCGCTGTGAATATCGTCGTCGATTGACTAAAACGAAATAATAACTAATTTCGAGGTCCCTCTCATTTAATTGATGTGAAACTCCGTCAAATCATATCCTTAACTTAATCGTAACATTAGTCCAATGACTCAATCAATCAGTAGACCAGGTGAAATTCAACCAACTACAGGGGCACAATTACCTAGTGTCTGTTGAACCTTGAGACGATTTCTTCAACACTAAACGACTACTTACGAACGATAAGAACCGCTAATAGACAGATAATAACTTACGGATCAACCTTGACTATTCTCGACACTAGTGGTAACTGGATATAAGGACACTAGAGGGGGAACGGCGTACAGCTCAGTCGTAAAGACACGCATAATGGTTAGTACATTCATTAGACCAGATAAAATAGAAGCGCTACCCCTCAACTATGTGACTCCCCAACGGTTAAACATTCGATAGGCTTTGATCACGACAACCTAACGGCAGCGACCAGTCCCTAGTGAGTTTAGCGCCCAGGAAAGACGAACGAATTATTTAAATTAACTGTTTTACTTCCTTATAGACCAGAAAGTGACGTTCATGCAATTTTGTTGTAGGAAATTATGCCGTTCAAATGGAATGACGCTCCAACAACCCATGAACAATTCCGAGGAGAACCAACCCTCAAGGCGGAGATTCTTCAGAAAATCCAACAACAGTGGCCGTACCCCACAATTTGGAGGTTGTTAGGCCTAGAAAGTGATCCGTGCGGACTCGCCGGGCAGCAGTACCCAGCGGCAGAGATATATACCCATGCTCAGAATCTCCTCACCCAATGGGAACGGGTGCAGGAGCAAGTGGATTTACAGGTGGTCAAGGCGAGGATGTATCTCGCCAATGTAGAAGAAGACATCCTCGCCGGATGAATTTCAGAAACATACCCACCTCGCCCGATTCGTGATACCCGACGTCCATACCCTGTGGTTCCTCCAAGGAAGAATCGAAATAAGCCGTACGAAAAATAGAAAACTCAAAAGCTCTGACAATACATAGGAACTAACTTTGATTTTTTTGGTTTTGTGCTTTAAATAGAATTGCTCGATAACTGTCTTTGTATTTGACCGGTTGTCTGTGAATAATCGTCTTAATCGATATGTTTGAGATAATCCCCGCTATAAATCATATAAATTGTTATAGAAACCGTTAGCGAGCTTATTCTTTATAGCTATGTCCGCTACTCAGATATTGCAAGCAGAATTGGACCGCGTGAGAAATACAAATGCGGACCTCCTCCACCAAGTCCTCCAAATGACCAAAGAGGTCCAACAGATTAGAGCAACCTGGACGGATCCGGGAAAGGTAAAAACGTTGTATCACCGCCTGACCGCAGCACAGAAAGGCTGGACGGAGGAGCGGCAGCTCAATCAGAGCCTGCGCACTCAAATCCGGGGACTCGAAGTCGCCCTAGCAGTCTGCCGGGAGGGGGAAGCGGTAACCTACCCGCTCGTCTTCGCCCCATCCCAAATGCCGCAGAAAACTGCCCAACCAGTGGAGCAATCTATCCCTCAAATAAAATTCGTCGACCGGGACGTAAGGAACGTGCCCGACGTCGAGCAGCCCAACTCCAAAACATCAAGTAGTGAGTTGCACGTGTGGTTGATTTAAATAGAGTAGTTTTAGCCTTAGTTGAGTGGTTTCTTTAATATAAATTATGCCAACATGGTCATAAGCATTTTCATTACATCGCCGAGTCGTCGTCTTAGTTTCCACAGTCAATTAGGAACCTGATCTAGAATTTTCACAAGGGACAGAGCTAAGCGAGCATAAGTCTTCTATCGACAGCTCGTGAACCCGAGGGTTGTCCGGGCAACTATAGTACTAGCAATGATACTCAATTTTTGCGGACAATCCACCACTTGAACACATTACCAACGTTGCTTAGCAACGGGTGCCAAGTGGCGATCAGAATCTTTTTGCATGGCGTTACCAGGGCTACCATGAGGATAAGCAAGGTTCGAAACCCTGTAACCCACCATTTCGTAAATTTTTTATTTTTTATCGTTTAACCATTCTTTTTGATTGTTTCTCTTTTTGCCCTCTGATATTTAAATTTTTGGTCGCCGCTTCCGCCTATGTATTTTCTAAACCTTTTTTTGCAAGGTTTTGGCGGTTTTATATTTTGGTTTTGTGTTTCTTTCTGCATCTGTAGGCTTTTCAATGATTTTAATTAATATTTGTTTTTATTAAATTTTGTTATGTTTTTATTTTGTTTTATTTTATGTTTTATTTTATTTTTTGATTTCTGCTTGCGGTACGTGCTTATGTTACAGCAGCCATATTGACAATTTTCAAACATCATTAATTATTTTGTTTTAATTTACACAATTTTCTCATTTTTGTTAAAATTATGGCTTATAGCCCAACAATTATTATTATCATTGTTATCATTAGTACTGTTGTTATTACCACTAACCTAATAATATTACCATTATTATTATCATTCTTAATCTGACATTATTATTATTATTATTATTATTATTAATATTATTAATGTTACTTTTATTATTATTATTGTTATCGTCGTCAGGAATATTATTATTAATATATTATCATTATTATTAATTCGTCACTATTATAAAGATTATTATTATTGTTATTATTATTAATATTATTATTATCAACGAAATGTTATTATTATTCATCTATTATTATTATTGTTAATAATATTAGTAGCAACATCATTATTACCGCTAACACTATTATTATTATCACTCTATTATTACTGTTAGCATCATCAAGATTTTATTATAATTATTTCTTTAATGCCATTAACTATTATTACTATCGCTGTTAATATTATAATGATTACTGTAATATTACTATAATCGTTATTATTAAGCTTTTGAAAATTTTTATAAAAGGTTTTTCTTTAAAAATTCTAAAGAAGGATGAAAAGTAATGAATATAACATAATACCGTTAAGCAAATTTTTATTTCAAAAAATAAAATTAAAACATGACAAATATACCGGCATAGAGAGTTTCAAATTGTGTGGGGTGATATGAGAGATAATTCCTACAATTTAAAGTTAAAAATATTAAGAAAAGAACAAATGTACCTCACTGAAGACGTCAGCGCAATAGAGGCAACCAAATTTGTCCTGGGGGTTCCTGAGACACCTGAAATATAAAAATATTAGTTAAAAAGTATCTAAAATCGATATTATAGAATTTACCAATTGTTTAACCAGTTGCCATGGTAATAAGCAGCAAGCAGGATAGAACATATATAGATAAAATGATATATAACTAAATTTCTCTTAAACCATTGAGTTTCAAGGATCAGGACCATAAACTGTAATATAAAATAAGATGTTTTATTTATAGTAAAAGTAATTTCATTTTGTAAATTAAATTTTTATAAATTACTATATAGTAACTTAAATTAAATAATTTTATTGTTAAACTTTAATAATTTAAAATTTTTGGGTTTTATGTAAAAATTAGGAATAAACTTTCAAAATTTTTAAAATTAAAAATTTTTAATATCATTATTATTATTATTATTGGTAATGTAGTCTGAAATTGATTATTATATTTGTTACTGTTATTGTAAACATTATTATTATTATCAGGCACGAATTTTGACCCAAGGTTTAAGTGATTGGTGACCTCATACTATGATCTTGATAACATGTTGACTCTGTAAAACTTTGTGTGACTAAGAGGACCCAGAGTGTCCCCAATAATGGGCATAGCACGTCGGCCTGTGCCACGTCTATGAGCACTGTTGTAGATGCTCTTCCTTCATCCAGATAGTATAATTCGACCCTGAGAAGAGTGTTGTCTTAGAAATATATGAATATTTTAGCATCGTTATACATAATTTAAATCAATTGTTAATAAAGATAGGAATCTTAAAATTTATTTTTTTCAGTGGAATCCAATAGAAGAATCATAGAGAAATTTCGCAGGGAAATCTCCGAATATCATAGGGAGGCTCTAAATCAGAGTCAGAGGGCCGAGGCCATGGTACGGAAATGCCGTCACATGGAGCAAATATGGCTACGTCCAGAAGCCGCATCTAACTTGAAGTTAGAAATAGAAGTATTGAAGAAAAAATTAATTTAAAAAGATGAAGCCCTGCGGCAAGCAGAAGAGAAGGCCCAGGTACTAGAGAAGGAGATCAGAGAACTCGAGTTAAAGGATGAAATTTGCACAGGTCTGGTGCAGAGTTGGGTGACACTATCGGTAGAGCAGGAAGCCATAGTGATCCGAAACGTGACGGGGAAGAACATTGGCGTAAAGATCCTTACCCCAGGACCCTCACGCTTGCTAGTAGAAGCGCCGAAAAGGAATAGAAAGAGGAATCGGCCTAGCAAGAAGGAACGTGAGAGGTTATTTATGCTTCATAAGGCTCGCCTGATCGGGCATATTCTCGACGTGAACGGGTTCTAAATACCGCGTGTTCAACAGATTATTTTAGCAATTTGATAAACTCTTTAATAATGTGATTGTCCATGATGTAATTAATAATTATATTGGTGTTGATTTTTATTTTAGTGTTGAAAGTGATTTGGAGTAGTTGCATATTGGAATATTGAAATGGTTAAATTATCAAGTTAATTATTAATTAGATAAATAGACGAGAAGGGAACCGATAGAGTTAAAGCACGAAGTCTTCTATGACAGCTCGTGAACCCGAGGAGGATTAGGGCATTAGCAGTTCTTGTAAAGGAGCTCACTTTTTGCTAACCTTCCACCCACTAGTTCACAGTACCAACGTCAATTTTTGACGGGTGACTAGCGGTTAAAATCTCTTATGTAGGCGCTAGGTGGGAAGTAGTTACCCTTAGGCAGGTTCACCATTTTAATGACCCATCAGTGTCAGCACAATTACCTTACGAGAAATAAGGTAATGAAAGGAGTCTCCAAAAAAAATTTTTTAATAAATTTTCCTCAAATAAACTTTTGTATAAATTGTTAATGAAAAAGAATTTTGCTTTTATATTTTATTACTAATTATTCTACAAAAGAATTCTAGGTAAAAATCAGGAGAATCGCATTCTCATAAAAAATTACCTA
This sequence comes from Schmidtea mediterranea, assembly GCA_022537955.1. Classification (NCBI taxonomy): domain Eukaryota; kingdom Metazoa; phylum Platyhelminthes; order Tricladida; family Dugesiidae; genus Schmidtea; species Schmidtea mediterranea. The sequence continues at coordinate 223,633,145 of CM039679.1, read as the reverse complement.
TTTATATTATATAAAGAGTTTAATTAAATAAAAAAGAAATTAACAATTAGTAAAAAACATATTTATTCACAAAATACACACATCAACAACCTGATTTGATCGCAATCTGGGACACCTCTAAAAATTCCAAACGAGAAGGGAAAAAATTCGAAAAATCTGGGAATTCCTGAAATTAAAAAATTAATAATTTGCGTAAAGAAATTTATTTCAAATCACTCACACCAAGATAGTGTGCGGAATTTCTTATTTTAATTTAAATTTTTAATAAGTTTGAATTCTGAAATTTTAAGGGCGAAGGGATGCGAATCTCTAGATTTCTATCACATTATCGGTTAAAAAATATATTATTAGGACCTTATTCATATGTCATTCGACCAATCTACTTCAGAAATAAATAAATTAAACTAAAAACTCCCCAAAATTGATGGAATTCTTCGCAAAGCTTACATCGTCTCACAACCCAATATATTCGGTCTTAATATATACATTTGCCTTGAGTATTCTGGGTGTTGATATTTTGAAACTATATGGTTGTTATCCAGACAACCCCATACAAATATCTTCGCTTACCACTTGGCACCCTTTGCTAAGCAACGTTGAAACTGTGTTCGAGTGGGTGGATCGTCCGCAAAAATTGAGCGCTATTGCTAATGCTAAAGAGGACAACCCTTCAAGATATTTTGCATATTGATAAATATGATACAAGTAATTTTTTTTTAATTATTTACTGTTAGATACTTTTAATATTCAAGATCGAGTAATGAAAGAAATGAATATAAAAATGGTAGTTTTTTACTTTTATTTAAATTATTAATTATTTTTAATTTAGATGATTTAAATATTGACATTGAAAACATGGATGATAGAATATTTTATGAAACAAATTATGACATACTTAAAAAAATCACTACTGTGCATGTTAAATGTGAGTTTTTAGTTATTACAATCAGAATTATTTAACTTTTTCATGTTTCAGGTAATCTTTATCCGAAGTATTGTCAATCTACAAGCCATGATGACAACTGCCACAATAAAATGAATCGATATTATCAAGTGAATAATTAATATTTGTGTCATGTATGCCAGACCCAAACATCTGACCCGTACCTTAAATTTTATAATGACCATAAAAATCACTTGACTCGATTTTATACGGATAAAAAATCATTGTTTAAAAGCGCAGTTTGAAACGAAAAAGCACCATAAAATCTGAAATACTTGAAAAATATTAATTAAAGATGATTTACAAATTTGACTAAGGTTGAGTGATATTATTGTTGAATCAAAAAATGAATATGATTTACTACGCTCACATCGAATTATAAAAGTGAATATCGATAAATATAAAGTTAAGGAAATATTTCTTGCATCTTCTCTTTTGGAAATATTAAAAATTGCATTAAAATGAAATGAAACAATCAGAAGTTCAATTTGGAGTCCAAGTGAAATTTGAAAAGGATGGGGAACTCAAAGTAGTTTATATATCAAATCGCGCTGCTTCAGTGACTACGACTTTTCTTTATGAGGATATAAAGAAAATAAGTGAAAAGATTGTTGAACGAACAAAATTAGGAAGTAGTTGGAAAAACAACCGAATAATAGAAGTAAATTTCAAGGTAACCAAAGTTTCGAATATATCTAGGTTATCTGAACATAATTATATTCTAACACTTAAAGCTCTAATAGATAAAAGGCAATAGTTAACGTACAAAATACCAATAATTTAGGTTAAATATATAGTATTCTGGCTGTATTGAAATCTGATAAAATCAAGAAAGATAGAGATAGACCAAGAAAATATTTACCGTATATGAATGACTTGGTAAACGATCCTAACGATATGCCAACGAAACTGTGTGATATTTCAACTTTTGAGAAGAAAATTCATGATTTATAATAACGAAAACTTTGAGAAATTGTAATGAAGCATCCATATTTAAATATAATTCACTGAACAAAAGTAAATGGAGTGACCCAATTTATTTAATATTGATAAAGGAGAGTGAAAAATATCATTATATAGCAGTAACTAATTTACAATCCTTGATGAATTGTCATAAAAACAATGATTGTGTATGTCCAACACACTATTTTGTTTAAATGAATCGATAACAGCATGCAAACTCAACACGCAGATTTAAAATCAGACCCATAAAACATCAATTAACCATGTGTTGTACCAACACACAAATAGCCTTGAGAATTGTTTAAATGCATCAGTAATCCAGCACGAAAACCCAGCACCAAGATAACTTAAAATACAATATACAACATCAACTAAACACTTTAAAATCTGAGAGAATATAAATAAATATAAAATCAAAAAACATAAAAGTAAAATAAAATAAATACAAAATACATCAAGAACCGCACGAAATCTACATAAAAAATAACATAATAACAAGAAAATTTGACCGTAAAATGACCATTTATATAAAAGTAAAAATAAATGAATTAAATGAATAAAAATAAAATATTTTTGGCTGAATAAATTTAATTAAAAATGTTAAAAATAAATTACCACTTTAAATTAAGAAATTAATAAAAATTTAATTTAGATAACACAAATAATTTCAAGGTCGAATTTTGTTTAATCGCAATAAAATTAACACGCAAGGTTGAGGTCAAATTATAGGTATATATACTGATGTGTTTTCACAAATTTTCAGCACAAAATTGACAACCAAATTTCAACCAAATTGACAGACTGTGTACAGCCAAATTGACCAGACAAGATCAGACCAATTATTAACAGGCTGTGTGCAGAGACAAATTTAATTCTACTGTAAGCTGTAACTGGTCAGATTGATTTTAAATTACTGTTGTCGATTTGTGGTATTACTTTCAAATAGTATTTTTCAATTGCCTACAATTATGGAATTTTATGATATGAAATAAAGAGTTTATATGGAGAATCTTTATGGAATTTTATGATATGAAATGAAGAGTTTATATGGAGAATCTTTATGGAATTTTATGATATGAATGTAGAATTTATATGAAGAATATACGATTTCGCCTCGAAACTTTTATCGAATTTAGATGGTAACATTTAATTTTTTATTTTATTTTGTGGCCAACAGCCAAAACAAACTGCAAGTAATTAAAATCACACATAATCTAGCGAACTGTGTAAGTGCGTGTATAATCGCCAATAGTTCGTGCCCGTGAAGGCTCCGGCGTGAGAACGCAGGAGCTGGAACGTCAATATTATCCGTATATAACGGAAATTGGAAGGTAAGGAAGTAGTTTTGGCAGCTCCTTCGCCATCCGTTTCCTGAAAAATAGACCAAAAATCTTTAACAACATTCGGCTAAAAATCATTAACACCGAGTAGTCCAGTTGGCACTCATTAAATATAATATGAGCATAAATAGATCATAAGGACAAAGAGAGGGAAAGAGTAACGAGGAAAATTGCGAAATCGTTGCAACAGTTAAAATGAATAGCCATCGGAAAAAGATTAATCCGAACGACTAAAATCATGGAAAATAATGATTTTAATAATATAAGAATTAAATAAATTATGTTGGATTGAAACGGAAAATATGGGCGGAACGCTGCGCAACGATTTCGACCCCCTACTCCAATGAGCTGAGAAATTGTAGCGGAAATAACGAACGATCGATTGTGCGAATTTCAAAAGACATGAGGCTAAGCAAAGCCAAATTAGATATTAAATGTGAAAGAGATAAACGATCAAGTTGGAGAAGTTAATGAAAATATAATCAAGATGATGTAGAAACTTTGGCGTGGATAAAAGGAAATGTTCTGTTGTAAATGAAATGAACAGGTAGCAATAAACGTAGATATATAGAATGATGATGCTTATCACAAATGAAAATAAAAGATTGGAAGTAATAATGAATTACGAAAATAATAGCCAGCAACCAGAGGAAAATGATGATTGAAAACGAGTACGATGAGTTGAGATTAATAATAATAATAATAAATGAGACAACAATAACAACCGAAAGGTGTAAAACATACGGAAAAAGCCGAACACTTCATGAAAGCCGTTAAATAAATTCTGAGTGGACAAGTAAAACACAACTTAAACAGTGAAAGCTGAAAAATCACACATAAGGTACAGTAAAAGTTTCGATGCATCTCAATTTTTTTTGTTAGTGTATTTTGTAATGTTATTTATATTATATTATATGGAAATAATACTGGAAAGTAAGATTTCAAACCGAGCTATCATAACGATAGTACGCTTATTCCGATGGGGAACCCTGATCAACCCGAGGAGAGGAAGGTAGTAGGATCCGTCGCAAATGTTGGGGAGTTTCTGGCTAGAGATTGATCACCTCTCTGGGGAACAAACCAACGCGATTACTACAATTTTGAATTGGGAAAGTGAGGGGGAAACCAAAAATAAAAATTGAAAAAATGCGCATGATTTAGATATCAAAAGTGAGATAACTGAAAAGTATAGTAAAGGTACCTAGAAACATTTTTTTTTCCTAGCTGGTGGTGAGACACCAGAGGACAGCTACGGACTGTCGAGTTCAGGATGTGATCAGCCAAGGGACTGGTAGCGCTAGACCGTTCAATACACAACCCGGATACCACACCGAGTATCGAACGAATTTTTTTTTTAAGCTGGGCAGGGACTTGATACAACAACCCGGATCCCACACCGAGTATCGAGGCCCAAACGGTAGGTGAGATGTGAACTAACCGGTAAAGGGTTCATACTCGAAAGGCCTACTAAGGTCAGAATTCACCCAGCCAAGTAGAGCTGGACCTCTGACGGGAGCGGGCGGATAGTAGACGAAGAATTACCGCACCCATAGATTGCTTCTTTTTCTTTTTACTATTCGGGAAATTAAGCAAATCGTTTTTGGAACTTGGTTGAACGTCTAGGCATTTCTATTCTTTTATATTCTCCGAGGTACACAACCCGGATCACACACCGAGTACTGAGGGAATGTTTTTTAGTTTTCCCAGCAGGAGTTCGGTACAATAACCCGGATCCCACACCAAGTACCGAATATCCGAGTGACGGTGAGGTAAGCGTAACCGGACAAATGCGCTACCAACAGACGACCATGGTTTTGAGCGTCAGTGTGAGGCCTCAAACTTGTTCACCAAACAAGTCACCCAAAAGACACTGACGAAAACTCAACTCCGATTTGATAGTAAGGCCATAAAGTGCCAGATGAAATGATATTTGATAGTAAGGCCATAGAGTGCCAAATGAAATGATATTTGATAGTAAGGCCATAGAGTGCCAGATGAGATATGATTATGATTAGATATTAAAGATGAGATATTAAAGATGAGATATTAAAGATGAGATATGATTATGAGTAGATATTAAAGATGTGATATGATTACGATTAGATATTAAAGGCCATAGAGTGCCGGATGAGATTATGATTGATATTAAAGGCCACAGATTGCCAGTTGGAAATAAGATGCCGAAGGCCGGAGAGCCAACGGAATGATAAGACCATAGAGCGCCAGCGATTGAGGATTAAGTAAACGATTTTTAGTAAATTAGGGAGACATAAGAAAAATAATTAATGGATTGAAAAATGATATGATTATAGAGATTTTTTTTGATAAAAATATAGATAATTGATACGACTATGTAGATAACTGATAAGACTATATAGATAATTAATACGAGGATGATAGATAATTGATACAAGATTAGTACGAGAATGATAGATAATTGATATGAGATTAATAGGAAGATGATAGATAATTGATACGAGAAATAAATAATTTAAAATAGATTTAAAATGAAAGGAGATGAATCAAAAGGAAAACGATCACAGCGAATAAAGTTTAAGGAAAAAGACAAGAGGATTTAAATAAAAAGGCCCATAGAGCAACAGCGGATAAAGTTTAAGGAAAAAAGACGAGAGGAGTTAAGTAAAAAGGCCCATAGCGCATAGAGATTAAGAAACGTTTTTGGACCAATGATAAAGAGATAAAGGAGAATAGTTAACGAGTCGATTGTTGATATGATGGCAATGATTTATTTGATTAAAATAGTTAATTGATACGACAATATAGATAATTGATGCGACTATAAGGATAATTTAGACGAAGCAAATATATACTTGATACAAGTTATAGATAATTTAAAATAAACTTAAAATGAAAAGACAAAAATTAAAAATATAAAGAAGTTGACGCAGCGAAAAGAATTAAAATAAGGAGAAGCAATGAGAATAATACGATAAAATTAATGCGGAAATTTATGTAGAATAATATGTACTAGAGGTGTTATTTATTTTTAGATAATTGACAAGGAATAAAGAGATCAAGTAAACCAAAGGAATAAAGAGATCAAGTAAACGACGAATAATAGAGCCGATAAACTAGAGATGGAATCAAGAAAACGAGTTACGAGAAACCGGAATCAAGGAAACCATTGAGTAGAGAAACTGAGAATATACCAAAACAAACGGAGAACAAGGATAAAGAAAATAGACCATTTTATTGGAATTCAAAGAGAGTGAAAAGCAGCAACAGATAGAAAACTTAATACAGTAGCGATAGTAGAACCAATGATTATAACAAGATTAGAAAGCTTGGAAACAGAAGCTGAAGAATATGATGAATTAAAGGAAAAGTTAACTGACAAAGGAAATAACGCGAAATCACCCGAACCAAAAATTACAATTCAGTTGAAAACAAGTACGAATAAAGAGATGGAAAAACTCCGAGATGAAATTAACCAAGAGTTGCAAGCAAAAATACGGGTGAAACAGGAATATATTTGCGAAAATCAACAATGTACGAAATCACACGAGATGAACCGGAAATGAGGAGCCGAGAATCGATATTTTCGAGTTTAAAGAAGAATACACAAGAGATGTATTCAGAAAGAAAAGGCGACGAAGAAGATTTAAATGACGAAAAAGAAACTAGAAAGTTGGAAATGAAAACAGTTGAAACAAAAATAGCAGAAACAAGGAAAATGGAAATCGTACTGAAAGAGCAAATATTAACCACAATGGAAGAAAGAGTCGAAAGAAAAAACGATCAAACCGAGTTAAAAGATCGAGTATCAGACCCAATAAAAGTAGCGATGGAAATAATGAGACAAACGAAAGATATTTATTCGCAAACAAATCAATACATTAAAAAACGATCACGAATTTGTGATATGCCAGTTAGGAGGATTCAAGACAGTAGGAGTAAATTTAAAAATTGTAATAATTATTTCAGGATTAACAACGCGAACTACAATCAAGTATGTAATATCTATTCAAAAGAAAGATGCCGAACTGATCGAGGTTATCAACTAAAGAATTGCCAAAGATATTATATCAGAGTTCGCACAGAAAGTATCAACAGACAACCTATATTAATGAACTCTACACGGAAAGTAGGAGAAGAAATGATAATATGTTTTAATTGCGATCAAACTGGTCATATGTCAAAGAATTGTCGAATGAGAAGAATCCAAAGTCAACAAAAACCAAACCAATTCAAGAAAAGTCTACAAAAACACTCAATACAAGAGACTAGACATTTAAGAGATATAGCGATAATAAGGACAACAACAAGATTTGAGAGTAGAACCTGTTACAACTGCAACCTAAACGGACATATAGCTGCAAATTGTCCAATAGAGAGAAAATCGAGACAACCAAAACCGAACAATTATAGTCAAAGTACACAAAGCAACCTAAGACAAGAGAATGATCAATTAGGAGGTATGATTCAACGAATACACGCAAACAATCAAATACAACGAAGTAATACGAGGAGGAACAGGAACGATTTTAGATATCAATGGATCAGAAAATATCCGGAATAACAACAAATTGAATGGCAGAGATTACAGAGAGAAGAAACCCAAGAAATTCGACAAGGACGGACGAACAGAAATCAAATATCAAGTAGAAGCAATATGTCGAGAATAGTCAATACAAAAGAAATCCACACTGCGGAGCAGTGTCTTGTCAACAGCGAGGATGATATGACAATAAATAACGATAAAGAAAATGATGTAATTAAGAAAGATGAAACTCAGGAGGATAAAATAAAATCAGAGCAAGAATTGAGCAGCGAAGAAAAAATAAAGATAATTCAAGAGATCACCATAGAATAGAACGACAGACGATGAAAAAGCAACAGAATATGCGATAAAAAGATATCAGAAAAACAAAAAACAAAATATCAAAATCAGAGGGCTACTACAAAAATAGAAAAGAGAATCGATAACGAAAGCGAAAATAAACATGTTACAACAAGGGATAAACAATAATGAAAAGGACAATAAAGATGAACTTCAAATAAATGTAGAAAGTAAAGTATTGGAGTCAAAATCTATGCAAACAACAGGAGACAATATAGAAATAGGAGTTACGTCAATCGAACAAGAGGTAATAGATATTTTAATGGTTAATAAAATTTCAGAGGGAGAACTAATCGAAAAGAGAATCCAAAGACAACAAACAAGAAATCTGAATATCCAAGACAGATCAAAAACAGTCAGTAAATTGATAATTGAGACAAAAGAAGACGTAATTGACGAACTCAGCAAAACAACCCATGTGGAAGGAAAATTATAATACGGCATAGATATACTCAACAAAACAAAACCAGGAAAACCACAACAAACGAAGAAATATCTGGACAATCGATACGAAAGCTAACAACGTAAATATCAGAGAATATCGTGAAACATGTCAAAAATCGGGACACACAGAGAACGACTACTATCGACATCAAATATGCCAACAATGCGGGAAGAGAGGCCACGTAAATAACAATTGTTACAAAAGACTCGGAACATGCCTTAACTGTCTAAAATGGGGACATATGGTTCGGAATTGTCCAAAAGAAACAGACTCAGAACCCATCCGGAACAGTGGAACTAATGAGAGGAAGCAATAGGAAACCAGAGGAGATCAATACCAACACCAGAATAAAACCAGCGAATGATAGAAGTGTCAAATTAAGCTACGAACCAGGAAAAAGACATGACAACGGAAAGGCAGAAAAACCTATTGGACAGGACGATACAAGTCACTAGAGTCGCAAACAGCCAAGAGACATAATCAAACTATTATAGTAATCAGGCGAAACAGAAACGAGAATATAACGAAATCCACGATGCTAGAATGAATTACAGGAAACAGATGGAAGCAATCATCAAATTAACTAAGGAAATAATGCCGAAATGAACCAGAAACAAGAATACCACCGAGGTATTAAAAAGAGGTAACAAAGAGGATCACGAACTACGCAAAAGGCTCAAAATCAACAGCGGAAATCAGCATCTTAATGAAAAGAATGCCAATATTATTCACAATAATTGACATAGCGGGTAATACACCACTACACCATGCCATAGAAAGCGAAAACGAAGAACGAACGATGAAAATTATCGAGGCAATGAACCAATGTGGACAACATACAAATATCAGAAATGAGAAAGGACAAACACCCATGATGATTGCAGTGTCAAGAGATATGTCAACGAAAATTCTGAGGGAGTTATTAAAAACAGGATCAACTCTAAATGAGAAGGACAATAAAGGAAAAACGATGTCAAATTATATTATGATGTCGCGAGAAGCAAGCGCAATAGAGTTCATTACGATAAATGCAATTCAAGATGACATCGAAATAATAGGACAAAATTTAAACCCAATCCTTGGAGCAATCGAGAGAGGATACGATGAAGCAGCAGCAAAACGGATCAATTGGAGAAAAAGAAAATCCGATAACGAAATCATAGACGTAAACAAATTCGAAAGCAATGAAAATATATTACTGAAAAGAGAAATAAATTCCGAGTACGCATTATCAAAGACGATAAAAGCTTCGTTAAAGAGAAGAGAAATAAAGTTCACGGACAATAAAAGAGAGCCTGAAAGAATAGGGTCCAGGAAAGAAGAATTAGAAACCTTGGTAGGAGAATGACACCGGATGCAACGAAAATCTAGCAATAGAAACACGAAGTCGATGACATCAGAAAATGGTAGGGAAATGATAATCAAGATGTATGAAGAAATAATCAAAGAAATAAATGTCGAGGACAACAGGATTGAGAAGGCTTGATGTAATAAAGACCAAGACAAAAAGGACGATGAAGACAAAGACAGGAAAAAAGAAGATGATAACGAAGAGGGAGAAAAAAAAAGATAGTAATATAAAGCAAAATTTAGTACCATACAAGGAAATAAGACAACAACCAAAGCCAAATAACGTAGACGATCAGAAAATGTCAAGAGATGAGGAAAGTACAGACAAATCTGTTGGAAACAGATAATAGACTCACAGAAAATTCAAAATCGACCAACCCCACTACAAGTATTACGAGGATTATTGATACTAATGACGTTAGTCAGCTTAACGGACGGATATTTTTTGAGAAAATTAAAAAGTAGAAAAACGATACAAAACAAAAATAATATTCGTAAATGCTGGGGAAACAACAAACCAATATTAATTGTATATCTATGGAAAAGAAACAACAACAACTTGCGAAAAGAGGAAACTAAACCAAAATCAACGATATTCGTTCATGATGGGAAATACAGCGTATATGATTTGTGTACAAAGCGAAGATAACCAAAAATGCAGAGCAATAAGGATTTGGAAAACCGATTTAAAGAAAATGACAACAATGCCAAGAATAATTAAAATAAAAATGCACAACAACGGTGAAGAAACCAACAAAGAAAGAGAAAAATGTAGCAAAGACTAGAAAAGTGACGAAGGAAACCTAAAAGACAATGAAACGAGGAAAACAATTACAAGAACAACAAAAAAGTCAGCAAAATCAATACAATCTAAAACAACTCTAAGAAAAACAACAACAACGACAAACAAACCACAAAGAATGGATGATGTCAGAAACGAAGTGTCAATCAGTGTAGTGACTGACGCATGGAAATACGAAACAATACGGAAACTACAGGGAAAGCTAATCACAAAAATATGCAGAATAGACAGAGACTCAAGAATAAAAGTTAAAGGCAGAGAAATAAGGGAAGAAAAGAACATGACACTACGCTTGCTAACAAGAAAAAATACAGAATCAATATATCAAATATGGCAAGGATTATCCCGAAACTTTTCCCAAATGAGAGTGAGAAACAACAAAGGTGAAACTACGAAAGAAAGCGCAACAAGAAACCAAACCAATAGTAGGAAAGTATTAAGCAAAGAAGATCGTCACTTATCAGAAAAGGAAACAAATTACTTATTAGCAGTATTTAAGAGAGTTCAAAACAACGAAAACCCAAGAACGAAGACAATAAAAATTAGAAAACGCAACCTCAAACACAGTTAAATTGCAAGTAAGAGCAACTGGAAAGTACAAACAAAAACCTACGGGAAAAAGAATAATGGCCGAAACCAGAGAACCCAGAATACGATAGTACAGCGGAACTGAACAAGTATCAAATACCAGGAGAGAACGAAGTAATTCTGGATACGAACCAATACCCAAGTATGATATGGATGCAACAACCACCGTCACTAATGGCACCACTCAAGCGGCGAAGCGAGATCGATATATATCATGTAACTGACGAGAAAGGTGGAGGGATACGCACTTTGCTCGTAGACCCTTTCGAGACGAGGAAGTAATAAATAGTCAGGAGTGTGTATATGACGTATATAATAGATATGTTTATATAGTAATGTATAAAAGTAGTGTATAAATATTATATGGAATGAGTATAATAATATCAGATAATATATAAAAGTAGTATATAAATATTATAGTCAAATAGCGAAAACAAATAAAAAAAATCAGACGATGTAACAAAAAATAAAGCAGAGTTAGAAAAACAAGTGATGCGATATTACGTTAAATATCAATCGGAAGCTAATCAAATCAGAAGCAGAAATTGAAATAAACAAAGAGATACTGAAGCCATCAAGGAAATCAGAAACAAGAGTAGACTTGGAGAGCAAATTAAAACCTAGAAAATTCAGTACAATCAGATGAAAGACGAAAATGAGGAACAACGATAACAAACCCACGATCGAAGTAAAATAAAGCAGCAAAAAAGTAAAGAAATTACCAACACAAAACGGAAGCAATGAAGAAATAGATGAAATATCAAGTCAGTCAACAAAAACGACGATGGGGAATAATATGACAAATAAAACTGAATCAAATAATGCAAAACTGACGGATAACAACAAACGGTAGATAACTGAGAAACAAAATTTGTGGTCATTGAGTTAAACGGAAAAACGAAAAAGACAAAGAACTAGAACCAGTAAAGCTCAATATACAAAACTAAATGAATACAAAAAGGGGAGGAAGAGACTCAAAAACAGAGCAAGGAATAGAACACGAAAAAAAACGGTTGCAGCCAAACGAGACAAAAAATTGACATCATGAAATAGTAATTCCAAACCAGAATGATGTTCAACGCCAGATATGAATGAAGAAAAGACCAGAGAAATAAATCAAAAACAACTCAACTGTCAAAACGCAGATAACAAGAGAAATAAATCGAATCAGTAAAGAGAGATTACAAAAGACAATACCAATAAACGATAAGACAAAAGATGATGAGGATGAACTACGAAATGCACTCAATCACAACAGAATATCGAAGGAATCTTGCAAATTGTAGTAAAGGCAAACAAAGAAGATAAGCGATGTCAAAATCAAGTCGATACCAATCACAGAAATGAGAAACCAGATGTGATAATAAAAGCAACACAGATAAAGAAGGGAGAGAAACAGAAAGTCAAACAACTACCCAAAATCAAGAGAAATAATAACAAGCCCTATTAAAGGAACCTGAAAATTGTTATAAAAACAAGGAAAACGAAAGCAGCATGATATTGGCATGAGAAAGAAGATAGCGGTAATAAGCCCATATATACAACCTAGCATCCCTTATAAAGATGTCGAAAAACCCCATAATCAATCAAACGATGCAAACATTACCTGTAGCATATACGCCGAGATATGCAGAAACCCAAAGGATACCAATTACGGCAGGATCAACTACTAATATACCCAATGCCCAAAGGATTAAAACAAGAAAAGTAAATATACTAATAATCAAAGTGAACGAAGCCCAAACGTAGACAGATCGTTCAAACCCTCAAATCCGAAAGTCAATAGAAAAAGAAATACCCATCAAGGAAACCATATTTAAATAATCATGTATGCTCTTTAGAAACCATACAAAATAACAAAAAAGTACCGAAAATCGAGAACAAATAGCCGAAATCGATAACCAAAATGAAGTAACTCAAACCAACCTCAAGGAATCATGAATAATCGCAAACCGATCAATTATCATCAAACAATCGAGACGAGCTAATATGATAACAGGTCATCTATCCATAGAACGCAGTTGAACTTCACCCAGTTTCAAGATGCTAAAAAATCAACAACCAAAAGCAAGAATATCAATTTACAACCCAAATTCCCAGATACACCATCAAAAAAGGAGTCTTGGACGAAACATTCTATCTATTTTTTACCAATCTTCCAAACAATTAGCATCTAATCAGTCCTATATCAAATAAAGTCCTATATCAAATTCCCCAGACTAAACAAAATCTCAAAGCTAAATCGCACAACAGATATCGAATCGTCAAAATCAGAACCTGCTAAAGAAAGAATTCAATCAGAAAGCAAAGAAAACCAAGACCTTATCGAGATGAATATCTAAGTGACAGAATATTGAACTCATGATTAACAATGAACTAATAATTCTTAGACTATTAGCTATTCTTTATGTGTGATCATAAACGGACTGTATGTCTTCTTTCACTTCATCTTGTATTCCATATATTGATGTATACTGTATGATTTTTTTTATGCATGTGGGTTTTGAAGTCACTACCCTGTAGCTCGTAGACCCAATTGAATGGAAAACGTAAACTCTGTATAGTTCATACCTTGAAGCTTTTAGAAATTGCGGGTCGCAATTTTACGCGCCCCGGAGTGTTTTATGTTGGACCAGCACACAAATAGCCTTGAGAATTTTTTAAATGCATCAGTAATACAGCACGAAAACCCAGCACCAAGATAACTTAAAATACAATATACAACATCAACTAAACACTTTAAAATCTGAGAGAATATAAATAAATATAAAATCAAAAAACATAAAAGTAAAATAAAATAAATACAAAATGCATCAAGAACCGCACGAAATCTACATAAAAAATAACATAATAACAAGAAAATTTGACCGTAAAATGACCATTTATATAAAAGTAAAAATAAATGAATTAAATGAATAAAAATAAAATATTTTTGGCTGAATAAATTTAATTAAAAATGTTAAAAATAAATTACCACTTTAAATTAAGAAATTAATAAAAATTTAATTTAGATAACACAAATAATTTCAAGGTCGAATTTTGTTTAATCGCAATAAAATTAACACGCAAGGTTGAGGTCAAATTATAGGTATATATACTGATGTGTTTTCACAAATTTTCAGTCTTATTTTTCAGAGAAAAATTTTCTAGTATACTTCGAGTTAGTGTATGTGACTAGCTGAGAGCCATGCATTCAGCCAATCAACACTGATAAGTGTTTTGACTGAACACGTTAACTCTCAGATAGTGCACGGGTATCGATTTATATGATGTTATGAATTAATGACAAGATGATATTATGCCAATTTATTTCATTGATACTGCGAAGTATTATGAATTAATGACAAGATGATTTTATGCCATTTGATGATTGCTACTATGCGAACCTACGAAGGGGTGAATTTATGTATGCCAAATAAATATTTTAAAGCCCAACAATTTTTTGTTCGAAACTGTTATTCTAAATACTATGGTAAAATTTATTTATTCATTTTCCGGCCCACAGCCAAAACATATCGCAAGACAGTAAAATAAAACATACTATCGAACTGTTTACGTGCGGTGTAAGTCCGCCAATAGTTCGTGCCCTTGAAGCCTACGGCGTGAGAACGCAGGAGCTGGAACGTCAATATTATCCGTATATATGGGAAATTGGAAGGTAAAGGAGTAGTCATTTGGCTGCTCCTTCATCTGTTTCCTGAAAAAATCGACATAAATATTTTAACAACATTCGGCTCAAAATCTTTAACACCGAGTAGTTAAGTGGGCACTCATTAAATGTAAAATGAGCATATATAGATCTTAAGGACAAATAGAGGGAATGGGTAGCGGGGAAAAATTGCGAAATCGTTGCAACAGTTAAAATGAATAGCCATCGGAAAAAGATTAATCCGAACGACTAAAATCATGAAAAATAATGTTTTAAAGAAGTAAATAAAATATGTTGAATTGAAACGGTAAATATGGGCAGAACGCTGCGCAAATTTTCGCAAATAGTTAAAACATTTACCGTAAAACTGTAAAATAAGGGCGGAATGGTGCTCAAATTTTCCGAATTGATTAAAATACTTATAGAAAATAGTAAAGTAAAAGTGAAATGTTGTTCGATTGTTAGTATAATATTCTCTTGAAACCACAAAATAAGGGCGGATCGCTGCTCAAATTTTCCGAATCAATGAAAATACTCTGTCGGAAACTGTAGAATAAGGATGGAGTAAGGCTAAATTTTTATATAAGTAAAATATTTTTATAAAGCTGAGGAATAAGGACGAATCCCTACACAAAAATTTGATAATAATAATGATAATGGTAAGGATAATGGTAATTATAATAATAATAATTATAATAATAATAATAATAATAATAATGACAATAATAATAATAATAATGATCATGGTATTTATAATGATAATGATAATAATTATGATGATAATAATAATAGTAATAATAATAATAATAATAGTGGTAATATTAATAAATATAATGGTAATTATAGTAACAAGAATAATAATAAATGTAATAGTAGTAACAATTAATAAAGGTAATACATATAATAGTGACAATGACAATGCTATTAATAATAATAGGGAACATTGTAGTTATAATAGGGATAAGGGTAACATAACAAAGGGTGTACAGGCCATAGAATAATCAACAACACGGAAAACGATAAGAAGGACTAAGCGAATGGGCATAACGATAAATGATTTGAGAGTATAGGTTAACATTTGAAAGATATAGGAGAACAATTGGACCTAAAAATCGAAATCGAGCACAGGCCTTCTATCGGCAGCTCGTTGGACCCATGGATCGTTCGGTCAATTATAGCATTAGTAATAGCGCTCACTTTTTATATAAAGGCTATCGATAGATCGAGATTGACAGTTAATTTTGAAAGTTGAAATGCATCGCCAATCTAACCAAGTGAATGAGGATACGTCTGCCAGGATCCCGGAAGAAGATATAATCTTAAAATCAAGATCTCACTCTTTAGGTAGATTTTTTCTTTATTCTTTTAAATTATATTATTAACTTGTACGAGCCTTAGATGGAAATACCGCAACCCCGATCTCAACGCCAACTTCCGAGCTAAGAATGTCAATAATAACAATGATTTAAAAATAAAAAACCTGATACTGGAAAAGATATGTGTTTTCTCTTAATTTCTTTCTTGCGCGAGGACGTACTAAGCCCCAAAAAGTAGAGATCATGTACATTTGAATCTGAACCAGTTCGAAAGAATAAACGATATTGAATACACTTTCAACTACCATAGCTGCACCATACGGGTTCGACTGCGTGACCCGTTTGCAATGGAAGGATGATCTGAGTGTTGGAACGATTTAAAATTTTACCAATGGAGATAATTAGTTGGAATGCTGAAACCCAAACAATTTCAAAATGATGAAATATTCCTTTGCCTTTGATGTACTCCCATCAAATTTCAGGTTATCGTTAAATTAGTAGCCAAAATATATTAAAGTAATCCGAATTATTTCGTTAACATCGTTTATCAGATAGTGAAATGTTTATTGTGAATTTAATAAATTATGCATTAATGACATGTTACTATAACGTATTTTAGATCTTATTCAGTAGATAATTTTAAATAAAATGGTATAATAAATCAAATATCATTGACAAGTTAATACAAGTATTCTAGATCTCATTTATTTAGATGATATTAAAGAGTATAGGCCCCGTCCATTTATTCAATTAAAATAAAATGGTTCAATAAATCAAATATTACTATCAGGTTAATGTTAATATTTTAGATCTCATCCACTTAGATAATTCAAAATAGGAATTCGATAAATCATACACACTGACATGTCCGTGTTAAATATTATAAATCTCACCCACCCAGAAAATTTATATCAAGAATGATATTCGAGTTACTCCGGGCATAGCTTGAGTAAGAATCTCATCCAAATTTGTAATGAGTAATTCGATATCCTTAACATCATTAACTAATGTAAATGAGGAATAGAATTAGGTAACCTCTTTAATTAATGAAATGAGAAGCCCTCCTACAAAAGTGCTTTAGTGACGCAGTAAAGTAAAAGGACGACAAAACCTTTGGGAAAACTCGGTATTATTCTCATTAATATTAATAAAAATGATACCCTCATGTACCCACTGTCTAAAGAACAATTTTTCAAAACGTAAACTTTTTAATGATTTTGTGATCAGGGATAACTAGATTTAAACGACGGATCTTCAAATTAATGCGTTACGATGTTCGTAATTAAATGTTTCAGAAAATTTTATTTTTAGGACCTCGTTCAATTAATTTCTCTAAATTTAAATAATTACCAGTCGACTTAATTTTTTTGGTAAAATCTAGATTGTAGATAATAGCAATCTTGGGAGAATGTATTTCTAACCCAAAATTGTATCCCCTGTCGAACTTTGTTTCTTTTTATAAGGGCCAAAAGTTAAATTAAACGTAAAGATTGACTCTCGGTAAGAATACTACCGCCAAACTTGTTACGTAGACAATAACGCTGGATCTCGGATCTCCTCTTCATTGCGGTTGGGTCTGGTAGGCCGGCATCTCCCTTTATGGAATGCTTACGTTGACCCTCCTAGCCAAACACGACCTCCTATCAAACAATGCTTCTAGAATGATAATAGAGACGAAATACCCAAAAGTACAATTAAAAGACGACATCACGCCATATAAGTCCGACTGAGTACTGAGCTTTTGAAGAAGGTCGAATAGATAACCCAGGATAATGACCAATGTAGTGCAATACATTAATCACCGACACGCATCCGAGTGGATATCCAGAGAATAGATGACTAAGTGTATCGGTCAAGTAAGCGGTCATGCTGAGTTTCCCCCCCGACATATGAGAAGGACTGAGAAACCAGCCGAAGAACATCGCGAGCATCCGTACGCTCGGCCGGCCCCCGGAACGGGATGTCTATAAGCATCGCCGGAATCATCATTATGACTAATTGCTGACAATGGAACATTCTAACTGATTACGAGTGCCTTAGTTAGGCGAGTTTGAAATAAAATGTCTTAGTTGAATTCGAGTACTTGTTTGTTTTAAATTATTAACAATAACGCCTGTAGGACCCCATAATTAATTATTATAGTACTTAGATAAATTGAAACGAATTAATCCGATTTAATCACACCCTTTTATAGATATGGAGCCACTGAAAGTTCTACAACAAGAATTAGATCATGCGCGCAGAATCAACAAAAATTTTTACGAACAAATTTTACAGCTGACAAAGGAGATACAGCAAATTAAAGCCACTTGGGTAGAGCCAAAGAAGGTGAATACGCTCTACCAGAAGATAACAGCGGCACAAAAGGGCTGGTCGGAGGAGAAACAGATCAACCATGGCCTGAAAACTCAAATAAGAGGTCTGGAGGTGGCCGTGTCAGCTTGTCAAGAAGGAGCAGCGGTGACGTACCCCCTCGACTGGCGTATAGGGATACAACAACGGCCCCGAAGACTACTCCAAAGCCCAACATCCATCGACCAGGAAGAAAGGAACGAGCCAAGCGTCGAACTGCTCGAGCATAGACCAGTATGTAATTGTCGCCCCTTAATACGTAGTTCTGTCCTTCGTTTGATTATTTCTCTGTTATTCTGATAGTCGCTCTAAATAGTACCTTAGCAATAAATAACGAAAGTTCAGTAGTTAATTTATAATGAGTTGTGTTGGGCCAGAACACAAACGGCCTTGTGAATGTTTAACTGAATCGGTAACACACATGCAAATATAACATGCAGCTTTAAATTCAAAACCTATGAAAACATCAATTAACCCTATCAAAATATGAGAGAAAAATAATTACATATAAAATAATAAACATAAAAATAAATTAAAATAATAACAAAAAAGCAACAAGATCCGCACGATATAAATATAAACATAACACGAAAACCCAACAAATTCGACCGAAATTTGTTAATTTAACAAAAAATGAAAATTTCATGAAAATGAAATTAAAATCAAAGAATTTGAATTAGAAATAATTCAATAAAAATTTCAAATAAAAAATTATCAAATGAAATTAAAAAATAATAAAAATTAAGATTAGAATACACTAGAAAATACCAAGGTCGAATTTTGTTTTACAAAATCAAAAAGAACACGCAAGGTTAGGGACAAAAAATAGGTATATATACCGATTCATTTTCACACAATTTTAATCGTATTTCTGATAAAACAGTTCTTAAAAATCTATTTTACTAAGTGAGTAAGAGTTTTTATTTGGAAGCTCTCTCCACGTCGCATCCTCGCAACCTCGATAGAGCTCTGCTTGGATGTCGGCGTGGGGAAAGTAGTATTTTGTATGATTTTCGTTATGGACAAGTAATTGTTATATTGTTTTTAATATTAATAAAATATTTATAATGCATAAAATCATTTTGTTTTCATTAATTATTCGTTATTTGTCGAAATTTTTCCGGCCCACAGCCAAAACACATCACAAGTCATTAAAATCAGAAATGTTATTCAAATTCGTGTAAGTGCGTGGAATATCTTTTGGTTATTTCCTCGTTTCTCGATTTCTTTAAAATCGACCTAAATTATTCTACACACGGCTCAAAATCACCACACCGAGTAGTCCAGTGGGCACTCATTAATTATAATATGAATACAACGCGCCTAAGGTCAACTAAGGGAAAGGTGACGGGTAATCGAAAAATGGAATCATTGTGGTGGGTTACTGGTTTTGACATTTGTCTTATCTTTTTGTTGTTACCCCGGTAACGCCATATAAATATTACTCTGACTACCACTCGACACCCGTTGCTAGGCAACGTTGGAAATGTGCTCGAGTGGGTGGATTATCCGCAAAAAGTGAGTACTATTGCTAATACTGTAATTGCTCGGACAACCCTCGGGTCCAACGAGCCGTCGTTAGAAGACACATGCTCGATTTTTTCATAATTGGTCCCTTCATGTCATGCATTTACCATTGGAGTTTAATAAATAACAGGAATTCTACCATGATTTCTGGACTACCATACACATAGGTTAATACAATCAGACAACAAAACATGTATTATTCACGAGTTACAACGCCTTTGAATTTTTTTTGGGTTGAGTTAACAATCGAGCGGCACGCGCGTGGCTCTTCCCTTGCGTCTTGGGCGAGAGTTAGTATTTACTGCTGCTGCTGGGTTCGAGACCGAGGTTGAAGTAGCTGCCGACTCCCGGTAAGCTAATTGAGCTGGTGCGAACACGAGCGGGTAAGTAACGGCCGCTCCTTCCTGACTGGCCGACAGGGCAACCTCCAGTCCTCGTATTTGCGTACGCAGACTTTGGTTTATCTGCTTTTCCTCTGCCCAGCCCTTTTGAGCAGCTGTGAGTCTCTGATATAGGGGTTTTATCTTTGCTGAATCTACCCAAGTAGATCGGGTTTGGTGTACTTCTCGAGTCAGCTGGATAATCTGATCATACAGGGTCTTATTATTTTGTCGTGCCAAGGCCAGTTCCGTTCGTAAGATTTGCAGAGAATCCATTTCTGGAATTAGTAACATCAAAAGGGTAACCATTATCATAGAACTAATAGATACAACGGGAATTAAACAAAACTTCCTCGACAAATTATTATAGCATCAAATAGAATGAAATTAATTTCTAACAGAACTAATTATTTATTTTTACTAACAAAGAAAATATTCATAAACTAAGTTAATTCAGGATGTCAGTATCAAGTGTCCGTGAATCCCCTCGCTACCCACTCCTCCGGGGAGCAGTTCGAGAAAATCATTACTGGCCTTTTAGTATTGCGGATCCGGTTAGACCCGGCCATCTTAGAGTCCTTCCTGTTTACAACCGTCTCTCCACAGGTGCCTCCGTGCATGGGTCTGCGCGGCCGTGGGTGGTGATAGGCAGTAGCAATCCGGCCTGTTTCGATGTCGTCTTCAATGTTCGCCAAACATTGACGGGCCCGGACCACCTGTAGTTCCACCTGTCGTTGATGGTTGAGAAGACCATCGAGTAGGCGACGAGCGTGTTCATAGATTTCTGCAGCTGGATTCCACTCCTCCCAGAGCTGTTCCGGTGCTTCGGAATTTCGGTTAGAATCTTCCGATTGGCCACGGATCTGTTGGGGTTCGAGCGGGGAAGACTTGAGACACCTGGATTGTCGGAATTGCTTCCACGTTCTCTCCATCGGTCGGCAAGTTGCATAGGAATAAGATCCGGATCTGAACTTCCTTAATGAGGTCATAATTAACACAAATTCCTTTTGAAAATTCAACAATTAAATACTAATAGTGGAAAAACAACTAAGAGCGTCGATATACGCGCGGATCTCTAGGAATTTTTCCTGACTTGGCATATCTAGTTGTGGGAGTATCACAATCAATGGATGCGGGGTCTCGAATTTAGTGTTTGGGCTTTCAAGTTTATACAAATCTCTAGATATTTATTAGAGGAACGCAAAAAAATGTTCTTCATTTTAGTGCCGTTCGTGATGGTGATTTCATTTATGCTTACCAGTTTTAGGGTAATAGCCGATAACTTCCGTTAATCATTTTCCATTTTCAAACTCCCTCTTTTTGTAATGTATAATATAAACTCGCCAGTGTATGGCAGAATCGAATCCCTGATTCACGTTCAGTTTTATTATATTGACCGACAAATGTCTAACAGAAAACATCACCATTCCCACGCTATATCGATAATCTAGAGAAAATAAGTCAACTTATTGTTGGGCCACAACGTAAACGGCCTTGAGGAATGTTTAAATGGATCAGAAACACACACGCAAAAATAACATGCAATTTAAATAAACCTAGAAACACCAATTAAACCCTATAAAATACGAGAAAAAAGGAGAATTAAATATAAAATAATAAACATAAAAATAAATTAAAATAATAACAAATGCACCAAGATCCGCACGATACTTACACAAATTTAACAAGAAAACACAACAAATTCGACGAAATTTAAAAAATTAATAAAAGTTCATTAAAATGAAATTTAAATCGAAAAATTTGAATTAGTAATAATTCAATAAAAATTATAAATAAAAAATTATAAAAATAAATCGAAAAATAATAAAAATAAATAATAGAATTTGCTAGAAAATAACAAGGTCGAATTTTGTTTTACTGCATCAAATTTCACACGTCATACAAATAGGTATAAATACTGATCCATTTTCACATTTAACTTAACCATTTTTAAAAACCATTTTTGAAAATTGTTTAAAACCATTTTCTAACTAGCCACGTTGAAATTTACCTTTCAATCGTTTTGAAAATTATTTTAGAAACTATCTCCAAGTCAATTTTCGAATTTTTAGGTGAGAATTATTTATGGTGGAACCCTCTTTCCGCGTCACGTTCGTTGCATCTCAGTAGAGCTCTGCTCGGCGTCGACGTGGGGAGAGAGGTATTTTGTTTTATGCTATGCTATGTTATTTTATGATATTTTATGGATTGTCAACGAAGGGTAATTCTGTTATTTTGTCCTAATTAATAAATATTATTAATATACATAAATTGTTTGATATATATATTTTTTTATAAACTAAATTTAAATGTCGAGATTTTTCCGGCCCACAGCCGACACATAACGCAAGTAAATAAAATCTACATAGTACAGAGGCATGTAAGTGCGTGGAAAATCGCCAATGATATGTACCCGTGAAGACTCAGCGTGCGCAACGCAGTGGTCGTAACGTCAATATTATCCCTATAGCTGAAGCGAGAAATAAGGAAGAAGTCTCTGGCTGCTTCCTCGTTTCTCAATTCTGTAAAATCGACCTAAAATTATGTTACATACGGCTTAAAATTATCACACCGAGTAGTCCAGTGGGCACTCAATAAATATAATATGAACACAATATGCGTCTAAGGCCTATTAAAGGGAAAGGGTACTTGGGTTAAATTAACTGAAATCGTTGTTATAACTATTTTGGATTAACATTTTGAAATAAATAAAATTTATTGGGAATCATTGAATTCGATTAAATTGAAATTATTGATAAAAGTTAAATTAACCATTGATTTTAGAAGTAAAGTGTTTTATGGCTTAAAATTTCAGTAAAGATAATTCATAATGATCGTAGATTATTGATTAAAATTAGGGTAATGGCAAATAATTTCATCAATTAAATTATTATAATTCATTTCAATAAAAGTAATCTGATCTTCGAGTAAGAACGAGTAATGTGTTGATCTAATCAACCCCGATAAAAATGGAAGCAATTAAGAATCGAATTCATTGATTTCAAATAAAGAAATGTATCGATTAAAAGTAAAATTATTCTCGAATAAAAGTATGGGATTCCTTAATTAAATTGTTGATTCAAATTAATGTAACACTACATAATTCACTGTTAACTCAGTTTGATAAAATTGAAGAAGTGATTGAGCAATCCAAGTGTTTAGATTAAATTATTGATTAAAAATAAAATGAATAAAAATAAATATATCGTCGCTTCAATTAAATCTATTCATTGGTAACAATTAAAATGAGTTTCGGGTAAACGGAAATATCACATTGATTAAACTAAGTCAGACAATTATTGAGTAAAACCCACGTAAACTAGTTTTGGTAAAGTAAAGTATCAAATAAGAATAAATAAAATAAGTCCCTTAACGAGCTATGATTAGTGAATTAAAGTGATCCATAGATTAAGATTAGAGATGAATTGAATAACCGGAAAAATGTAAATTAGAGTAAAACTGAATTCACGGTTTTGAAACCACCAGCATTAAAATAACTTTGTGGGCTAAAGTAATAGTTGATCCAAATAGCCTTAGGGAAGACTATTAGAAATCGGAGTAACAGATGTCGATAATATAATCTCTTAACTAGAATTAGAATAATTCATAAATCTATAAAATAGGTTTCATCAATTATCGTAAATTCAGGATTTATAGCAAATTGATTAGTGGTAAAGTGAATGAATATTTACGTAAATTAAATTAATATAATTGAAAAAACCAAAGTTTAAGATGAGCGAAAATTTGTATTACTATCACATTAAATTCCACTTAGCGAAGTTATTCCAACAGAAGGGTATCGCATCTATTTAGAAAACTCGGTAAGCGTAGAAGCCCTCCTAAAATTTGCTAATAAAGTACATTTAGACTAGTCAACGAAATAACTTACCGGAAATGGAGATAATCGAGTGTAGGTGAACATTTGACCAGTAATTCTGAAAATATGACACGATTAATACAATCACCGGATGTAAACAATGTAATTCACCTTTAGTCAACCGCTTAAGTGGTAACGGTAAAATCCGCCGGAAATCATTCGCCCACCAGGATACGCCTACACGCGACTAAGTTATCTCGGATCAACATCCGGCCTAAATCTTAAAGTTCGAACAACTGTAAACAAACTTTAAATCGATGTACAAATTCCCTTAAGTCAATGTACGAGTATCCGCCTACATGAAAAACTTTTATGTTAATACGCATATATCGAATAAGTTAAACATCAGGTTACCACATCCATACGATTAATTATATAGTTTCCCTATAAAGGAGTGCACCTTAAAGAACCAGACTCACTAAGTAACCTAACCTGCTTATTAATGTTCCATCGCGTAAAGGAAGGCAATGGTCACGCGTATGACACCCTTACTAGTAACACAGACACTATCCTCTTGCTAATAACTTAGAATGATAAATCAAGCGAACCTAATGACAGTAATGTTTAGACATGTCGCCCAAACGAACTACCCGTCGAGAGACCGCCAGACAGGAACCGACAGGAGTCCAGCCGACCACGAGGATACTCAATCAGTTGCAACGATCATGTCTCTCGGAACGGCAATATCCAGCTGCAGAGACCTACCTGCACGCACAGGAGCTCCTCACCCAATGGGAAAGGGTGCAGGAGCAGGTAGATTTACAGGTGGTTAAGGCAAGGATGTACCTTGCGAACGTGGTCGAAGACATCCTTGTCGGGCAATTTGCAGTCGCCTATCCACCTCATCCAGTTCGAGACACCAGAAGACCCTATACCGTTGAGGCTCTCAAACGGAGCCTGAAGAGATATTGTCCGGACGAGTAAACCAACAATGACAGACTTTATGTAGTAACTGATTGAAAATATTAGAAGATTACGTGTTATTTCTTTTCCTTATCGCTAGAGTTATTCGTGTTTTGTTTAACGAAATAAACAATTATATAACTTGATCAATAATAACTTAACCTCATCTATTTGATTGTAGTAATGTCTTCCTTACAAATCTTACAATCTGAATTGGACCGCGCGAGGCAGACGAATGCAGAGCTACTCAGTCAGGTCCTGCAATTAACTCGCGAGGTGCAGCAGGCCAAGGCGACCTGTTTAGACCCTAAACGGACGAAGATACTCTACCAACGACTCACCGCAGCTCAAAAGGGCTGGGCCGAAGAACGCCAGCTCAATCGGAGTCTGCGCACGCAGATTCGGGGACTCGAAGTCGCCCTAGCGGTATGCCGGGAAGGTGAAGCGGTAACTTACCCGCTCATCTTCGCCCCAACCCAAATGCCGCAGACAACCACCAAGCCAACAGAACAACCCATCAACAATCGTCGACCGGGACGTAAGGAACGTGCCCGACGTCGAGCAACGCAACTTCAAAACGTCAAACAGTAGATATTCCACATGTGATTGATTCAAATAGAGTAGTTTTAGCCTTAGTTGAGTCGTTTCTTTTGAAATTGCATGTCAGTATTGTCACAAGTAACCTTATTACGTCTCAGTTTTCCACAGTCAATTAAGACCTAATCTTGAATAGTTATGAGGGACCGAGCAAAGCGAGCATAGGTCTTCTATCGACAGCTCGTGAACCCGAGGATTGTCCGAGCAACTACAGTACTAGCACATGGTACTCAATTTTTGCGGGCAATCCACCACTTGAACACATTACCAACGTTGCTTAGCAACGGGTGCCAAGTGGCGGTTAGTATCATTTTGTATGGCGTTACTAGGGTCACCGGGAGGATAAGCAAGATTTGAAACCCTGTAACCCACCATTATAATGAAATTTAACGTGCGTTTCTAACATATTTATTTATACTATTCTAAACAAAATTAAAATTGTTTCAATATACCCTAAATAAAGATTCCATATATTTGATGATTCAAAATCTATAAATGGTAAAAGCTGAAATCTAAAAATTATGCCACATAATTACAACAAAATGAATATAAAACATAATAATCCAAACCTAAGGGAATCGTCATCCTAGAATTCAAGTATAAAAATTTAATAATAAATGAAAATTCGACGGCAAGTTTTAATACTAAACCGTTCATAAAATGCGGCGATATTATTATGATGTATACACAAAAAAAAACATTCAATTTTACAAACTCCTTATTTAGTATTGAAAAATCATAGTTACTTATGCATTGTAAAATGAAAAAAGAAAAGAAAAATCGTTACCAATGAGCTGTGAGTCAGAATTGGATACCGATCTTTCGCCAGATGGGCTGGTCGAAGCATTCCTTTTTCGAGAAATTCGTTGTAGATTCATCTTCCAATGTAGTACTAATCCAATGATTCCGGGTGAGATTTTATATTCAAATGATTGTGGGTGTTTGTGCTTTGTGTAGCACTTTAATATAATTTCATTTATCTAAGAAAGTATGCGATATTCGCCATTCAGCGGGGAATATTAATGTCATTTTGATTGGATTCGAAATTTCTCGATTCGCATTTACATAGTTGAAGGTGCAAATAAACAAATCAATAGTGATGTCTCAGATTTTGTGAACCGGACTGGTGTGTCAATGTCCAACTTCAATTGGTACTGCCATATTCGGATTGTGGCTCGATCGGCGATTATGGATTAATATTTACTTAATTAGGTCGTGTTTCTCTGTGGATTTAATAAGATAACAATTTATAGTTTATTATCCGTGAAGTTTCCTGTTTATATTGTTCTCGATTGACATTATAGTCCATTCATTTTTAGGTCTAATCTTACTGGATCGGTATTGGAGTTTTTGGGGGAAATGTGGTGATTATGGTTGAAGTAGTGGACATAAGTTGGCTAGGCAATGATACTGACCGTCTTGGCGGTTTCTCTGTTAACGAGTTAGTTATTTTTCTGGGAGATTGGCTTCGTTTTATTAATGAAATTTTGTTCAGGGAAAAATGCTTATCAATTGATAGTGTCGGGATTGTAACGTTGGGTAATTTTGATTTATTCCAATTAAATTAAGTCATGATTTAGAATAATTATGGGCAGATTGGAAATCTCATTCTCTTCGGGACGGGCGAGATGTTATTCAGTTGGATGTCGCAATTCGAATCTCATATCTTTGGATTTAAAACTTTAACTTGTTATTGAATTACCTTCTATGATCTTATATTTTATTTTGAATTTATGACTTTTATTTTCTCGATATTCGATGGAGTTATGAATTATATTGAGGTTGGTTTTTAACAATGTGATTTTGAAAACTCTGGGTGATTTAGGATCTTTCTCTCGCCTTTGTATGTAAATTCTTATTGATTCATTCTAATCCTGCATTATGGACGTTGATGGGTGCTAATCGAATATTACTGGTTATTGATATTAGAGTCTTTAAATTTATCGAAATTATCATGATTTGGCTGCCGTAAGTTTATGATTATCGCGGGTGGTTTTAGAGTTAACTTAGTCGATATTAATACCTCGTAATCTATAATCACGAAGCTGGAAAAAATCTTTTAATTAATAACCTGAAGTTATAATTAAACCCCTGCATTATATTAACATCCATTTATAATTATAGTTAATAATACGAATTTCCGATTAGCAATAGGAATTTATAAATAATAATGTGACTCTATAAGTAATAATATGAATTTGTAATTAACATACGAATTGTATAATTGAGCGCATGATTTTTTATCTAATAATATGAATCTATAGCTAATAATTGATAATTAAACATAAACTTATACTTAATGACGTGAATTTATAGTTATGATTAATAATATGAATTGATAATTGATAGTATGAACTTATAATAAGGGTTAATAATCGATAATATGAATTTATAATTAATAATATGAATTTACAATAAGGATTTATAATCGATAATATGAATTTATAATTAATAATATGAATTTACAATAAGGATAATATAAATTTATAATGGATACCATAAATTAATAACATGAATTTATAGCGAATAGCAACGATTTTATTTAATTGCCCGTCACCTTCCCTTGATTGACCTTAGGCGCATTTTGTGTTCATATTACATTTAGTGAGTGCCCACTGGACTACTCGGTGTGATGATTTTGAGCCGTGTGTGAAATATTTAGGTCGAATTTAAAGAAAACGAGAAACGAGGAAGTAGCCAAAAGACCTCTTCCTTATTTCTCCTTTCTTCTATATGGGATAATATTGACGTTCCAACCCCTGCGTTCCGCACGCCGGGTCTTCACGGGCACAGATCATCGGCGATATTCCACGCACTTACACGAATCTGAATTGTGTGTTTGATTTTGCTAACTTGCGTTGTGTCTTGGCTGTGGGCCGGAAAAATTTCGACAAATAAATTAATTATAAAAACAAATTCGATTTGAACATTATAAATATTTATTAACATAATAAAGAACAAAGTACAAAATTACTTGACCAAAATCATTCATAAAAGCATAAAATTGCATCTCCCCCCACACCGACATCCAAGCAGAGCTCTATCGAGGTTGCGAGGACGGGGCATGGAGAGAGAAATTTTTAAATAAACTACTGCTCACCTAAAATTTATTGCAAATAGATTTTCAAAAATTAGCAAAGTTTTTGTTACGAAATTTTGTGTGTGTTTTTTATGTGAAAATGTATCGGTATTTATACCTATTTTCTGTCCCTAACCTCGCGTGTTAATTTTGATGTAGTAAAACAAAATTTGACCTTGTTATTTTCTATTGTATTCTAATCTTTATTTTTATTATTTTTTAATTTACTTTGATAATTTTTCATTTAGAATTTTATTGAATTATTTCTAATTCAAATCTTCTGATTTAAATTTCATTTTCATGAACTTTTATTGATTTATCAATTTTCGGTCGAATTTGTTGGGTTTTTATGTTATATTTGTATTTGTATCGTGCGGATCTTGTTGCATTTTGTTATTATTTTAATTTATTTTTATGTTTATTATTTTATATGTAATTCTCTTTTTTCTCATATTTGATAGGGTTTAATTGATGTTTTAATAGGTTTATTTTAAATTTGCATGTTATGTTTGCATATGTGTTACCGATCCATTTAAACATTTTCCAAGGCCGTTTGTGTTCTGGCCCAACAATTGTTATAAACTAAAACTTAATTTTAAAGGTGAATTAACAATTATAAATTTCAATATATTAATATGGATTTAGAGCGACCCTAAATTATCACGCGATAACCATGAACTTATGGTAATTAGATCCTATTAAATTGGATTTCGATAGATCATGAACACCCGTAATTGTCCGGAATTCGATAAGTGTACTTTTAAGAAACTGAAGTAAAAGAAATTTTTTTTTGTTGCCTTACACTTATATCAATACAATAATAGTTTACGAACCTTTACGATCCATAGATTTATAATGCCGCTTGAGTTGTTCAAATCACTTGAGGTAACCAAAATTTCTATAAACTCCTAACGACACCGCAGGGACCAATGTTAATACCTAGATAATCGTAAGCAAAGACAATTAATTAAACCAGCGAATACCCTGGTAACATTAAATTAGTATCAGTCAAAGGCAGAATAGTTTGGCATGAGTAAATTAACGTAATAAAAACCCAAACCAGAAAAATTTAGGAGTAAAAATCCAGACTCAAAGTTCCTTAATCAACTTACCGAATTCCGAACCCAACACAACTTTCACTCACACTGACAGACTGATATATTGGAAATAATAATGAACTTACTAAATAAACAATTCCCATAATTTCTAAATAAGTATAAGGAAAAGAAAGACCCATATTAAATTACCAAAATCGTAACATACAAACTATCAAAATACCCAAAAATAAAATAACATTGTAAACCCAAAAAAAAAATAAATAAAACCTCAAAAATAAAATTGTAAATCCAAAAATAAAATACCAAAAATCAAATTGTAAACCCAGAGATCCGGAGAGTCATAAAAACTTAATTTCCAGTTCCCTCAAATGAATAGCAATCCATACGTCCCGAAGATGACGAGACCTCAACCCTGCACACTTTTGTTCTAGACTCACGATTCACCTAAACTGTAATGATTAATTCGAAAAACCCAATATCGGAATCATAATAATACCAGATAATAGTAACCACCTGAATAAAAATAAATTAACCTACTAACACCAATCTCAAAGAGACTAACCAACCACCCCATTAACATATAATCGCTCATGGATGAAGAAATAGAGGGGGATTTCCAATATAGTCTTCCGTCTAATCGATGCCCACTACGAGTCTAATCTGAAAGAGAAATTTTATAAAATTACCCAAAACTTTTCAACAATACCCATAATATTTTTCTACCAAAATAAGTAACTGACTTCAGCTGAGAGGGTGTGAATCTAAAAATGAATAAAAGAAAATTAAATTGGAGACAATACAGATAAAAACCCATTAATGGTTAAGCCATGAACTATTAGCTTAACGAATCAATAAATTAAACATAACTAAAATAGACAAACCTGATTAGTAACCACCCGATCGCACCACTACCCAGAAAATCTGACAGGAGCAAATCAATATTAGGCTTTGGCACACCAAGTGGATCTCCAAATAAGCTGTCGCACCCCATAGCGATTTCATTTCCTGCTAGACAATTTCATGATTAAGAGATTAGGAAAAACCAATTACTTGCACGCCATCATGGCATTGAAATTTCTCATAGAAGTGGCAGATATCGCACACACCATCAGGCAAAGTGTTATTACGCTAGTGGACAAGCACGGGACACACCCACCCACAGTGATTTGAATATAATCATACCGATCAGCATTCTTGGAATAGCGTATTAAATATGATTCCACAACAAATTTTACATAATGAGAATGCCTCAACCAGAACATCTAGCGAGGGAATGGTACTGGATCCCGATTCACAGATGGAAGGTAAAAAATTCATACGATTTTTTTTGATATTAGTAACTTTGCAGATTTATAATCGATTTTTATCAATTTAATTATTCATAAGTTCAATACATGGTTACATTTTTGGAAATGTATGAGCATTTACATTTAACTTTAATTGCAAATTTCTAATTGAAATTTTTGATTTTCCATTTACCCTTTAAAGAATGTGGCAAATAGTTATGCCAGCAAAATTTAAATCCTTTTCATCGTTGATTAACACGTTTTCCTAAACATTAGGCAGAATTATAATTGACCACCCAATGTAGACTAAAATATTTTTCTCAACTCTACAAACTGAATCAAATTATGTGTTTCTTAAAATTTAAAATATAATGCCTTATAAAGAATTATGTCAAATGTAAAAAGTAGGAGTTATAACAGCGTGAGGTTTATTTCACCAACATTAATCGGTGCGATGGGATATTGGATGATCAATCTACAAGTTACTTTTATTGACCAAAATTATAATTATAATTAAAATTACGCAATAACAATAGCGTAAAAGGGGAAAAACCTTTGTTATTACAAACGTCTAAATGATTCGGACACAAAAAAAAGGAATAGTGATTAGAGATGGAAATCCAGTAACCTGGTTGTTTTCTTTTCTTTTTTCGTAAATTCTGTATCTGAAATGGAGTGAATGAACCAGTGACATCGAAATAAAATCAAACCCGGTATCTTGTGCCTCGTGAGCCCGAATAATTGATAAGAGATTATTATTTTGCAAAAATCACAACAAGCAGCATAACTAGAAAAATTAGTTTTACAATTTTTATTAAATAAATATCAGAAATATTGTATGAAGTATTCTTTATTAAACTTTATCAAACTAGGTTCATTAAATTGTATTACAACTTGCAATTTTTTTTTTAAAAAACTAACTTTGAAACTCAACAATAAAGAATTGTAATATCAAAATAGCTAAATCCGCTGAGTCACTTAAACAAGAGATATCTATATACATGTATTAAAACTTTTCCTTATTTTCCCTACTACTAGTTTGTAATTATTTCCATATTAAATGAACTCTTCTAATCACAATCTTGTTCAGAAAGATCAGGGCCAACGACTTATGTTCCTACCCATATCGCCGATCGATGGAGACAAGCATGGAGACGATTCAGACAGGAAAGATGCCCCGAGTTCCCCCAACCCGGGCCCCAACAGATCAGTGGGCCATCGGAGAGACATAGCAATACTTCCTGGTTATCTGAACAACCACGGGAGGAGTGGAGTCCGGCTCAAGAGATCCATGAGCATGTGCCACCTCCTCGATCGCCTCGTAAGCCATCAACGACAAGTGGATCTGCAGGTGGTCCGAGCCCGTCAATATCTGGCGAACATCGAAGAAGATATTATAGTTGGCCGGATCGCCGTCGCCTACAGCCACCCACCACCGTGTAACCCGACGCATAGCCATACCGATGGAAGAACGGGCGAGCACCAGGAGGAATCCCAAAGGCCCAAGGCTAAGCGAGTTCGAAACACGAAACGACACGTGATGATATTTTCAAACTGCTCCCCGGAAGAATGGGTGGAGAGGGGTTTTATGGACCTCTGATTCCGTTGTACAACAGTCGCGGACGCCTTAAGTTGACCTATCGTAATCAATTTTGCCTGAAATAAATGGCTTGTTATTTTAGATATTAGTTTTGTTTTGTTTGGTTGGATAACATTTTATTTGTTTAACGACATTCTTATTTAATAATTCGGTAATAATAACTAACCACCTAACGTCATTAAGTATAGCAATGGACTCCCTACAATTACTACGGACGGAACTGGCCCGTGCCCAGCAAACCAACAAAGCTCTATACGACCAAATCATTCAATTAACTCGGGAAATTCATCAAACGAAAGCCACCTGGGTGGACCCGACTAAGATCAAACCACTACGTCAAAGGCTCACCGCTGCTCAAAAGGGGTGGGCCGATGAAAAGCAAATGAATCAAAATCTCCGAACACAGATACGGGGGTTGGAGGTTGCCCTGTCCGCCAGTCAGGAAGGAGCGGCCGTAACTTACCCTCTCGTTTTTGCCCCGGCTCAGTTAGCTTACTGTGAGTCGGTGGCCACTCCACCATTGGCCTCAACCCCAGCTACAACAATAACCACTAGCTATCGTCCAGGACGCAAGGAACGGGCCAAACGCCGAGCCGCGCGATTGTTAAATAGGCCTAAATAACGTTCAAATGCGTTGTAGTCTGTGAATGATACATGTTTTGTTGTATAATTACATCAGTCTTATGTGTGCTTTAATCCAAAATCATGGTAGAATCCCTGTTATTTCATATTAACTCCAACATTAAAAATTCATGACCTAAGGGGGACCAATCATCAAAAATCGAGCATACGTCTTCTAACGACAGCTCGTTGGACCCAGGGATTGTCCGAGCAATTACAGCATTAGTAATAGCGCTCACTTTTTGCGGATAATCCACCCACTCGACCACATTTCCAACGTTGTCTAGCAACGGGTGCCGAGTGGTAGCTAGGAACATTTATATGGCGTTACCAGGGTAATCATAAGAATATTTAAACAAACATCAACACCCAGTAACCCACCTTTTGTATAAGACCAAACTGATAAAGATGGGACCAGAGCAAATAAAGCACACACAGGCCTTCTGTTGGGCCAGAACACAAACGGCCTTGTAAATGTTTAAATGAATTGGTAACACACATGCAAATATAACATGCAAATTTTAATTCAAACCTATTAAAACATCAACTAAACCCTATCAAATATGAGAAAAAGATAATAAAATATAAAATAATAAACATAAAAATAAAATTAAATAATAACAAAATGCACCAAGATCCGCACGAATTAAATATAAACATAACACGAAAACCCAATGATTTTGACCAAAATTTGACAATTTATTAAAAATACCAAATTTCATGAAAATGAAATAAAAATCAAATAATTTGAATTAGAAATAATTCAATTAAAAATCTAAAGAAAAAATAGTCAAATAAAATTTCAAAATAATAAAATTAAGATTAGAATACACTAGAAAAATCCAAGGTCAAAATTTGTTTTACTAAATCAAAAAGAACACGCAAGGTTAGGGACAAAAAATAGGTATATATACCGATGCATTTTCACATGAAATTTAATCAAAAAATCGTTTTTGAAAATCTTCAACTAGTTTTTTAAAAATCTATTAGGGGAGTGAGTTTTATTGGAAGCTCTCTCCACGTCGCACCCTCGCAACCTCGATAGAGCTCTGCTTGGATGTCGGCGTGGGGAGAGTAATATTTTATGGTTTATGAATTATGGATTGGTAACTTGTTCTTATTATTTTAATAAATTATTCATGATATATAAATTATAGTTTTGTTTTTTCTTAAATTTGTCGAAATTTTTCCGGCCCACAGCCAAAGACACATCACAAGATAGTAAAATCAACATATTATTCAGATTCGTGTAAGTGCGTGGAATATATATCACCACACCGAGTAGTTCAGTGGGCACTCATTAATTATAATATGAATACAACGCGCCTAAGGTCAACCAGGGGAACGGTGACGGGGAATTAGAAAAATAAAATCATTGCTATGTGAATAAATCAAACTATATTTTTTTTACTCCAAAAATGTGAGCTATAGACATAAACTTAAAATCCATCATGATTATTGAACAATTCCCAAAAATGTATAGCAAATAGTAGTTAGAGTCACGAAGCTAAACCAATCCGATTCAGAGACGTAAATAGATACCTCTAGCTAAGATAAACGATCATCATAAAAACTTAACCGAGGTCCCGATGTGGTAATGAATTTTAACTTCATCCAAACAAGGAACCATAGAGCTTGCATTAAATAACTCTTGATTAACCAAATCTTTTGAGAGATAAAATAAAAATTTATTGACTGAAATCTCGACTAACTCAATACGAACTCCACATAGAAATTGGGGAAACAATGGAATAAGGAGAGCGACTCACAAACCGAAGGGAATGCTACCATAAGGTAATTAAATTCCATCAGTAGGATAATCACCGAAACTTAGTTCAAGGTAAAACCAACGAGATCACGAACCAACTAAATAAGATCTCCTTTTTGCCGGTTCGACGAAATTTCATAGCGGTGAACGTCGTTTGAGTGTCCAAGGTTATAATCAATGAGTACAAATAAAACGCAATCTATCTAACCGCATAAAGTCAAACCCACATCGAAATAATAACGAACTGCAGTTTTATTTAAATACAAGGAATAGGGAATTGTTGCACCAAAATCAAGCTCAATCCTATATCCACAACGAGTTAATCCTGAAAGAGTAAGAA
Source organism: Schmidtea mediterranea (assembly GCA_022537955.1). NCBI lineage: Eukaryota > Metazoa > Platyhelminthes > Tricladida > Dugesiidae > Schmidtea > Schmidtea mediterranea. Next base: position 223,597,500 of record CM039679.1, on the reverse strand, counting down.
CTCTTAAGTTAAAGAGAACTCAAATAACTAGCAAAACCTGTAATCATGATTTCCCTACGTCCAAATAAGTCATTGATTCGAGAAACACGAACATTTGAATCAACCACTCCACCGCATTCGTAATAGTCTTTGGATCGAGACTCACCAGTCAATGGGGTTCCGCGACATCATCCAAACTAAATTTAACGGTTAATACGATAATTTTAGCCATAAAATATTTATTTAATATAACGATTTTATCCATAAAGTATTTGTTTAGATATGACAATTTTATTCATAAAATATTTATTTAATACAGCAATTTTATTCATAAAATATTTATTTAGATATGACAATTTTATTCATAAAATACTTATTTAGATATAACAATTTTATCCATGAAATATTTATTTAACATAACAATTCTTCCCATGGAATATTTGTTTACCCATAAATTATCCCTTCAACATGATGAGTTACCCATGGATTATCCATTCAATACGATATGTTACCCACAGAATGCCTATTCACTATAATAATAGAATATTTATCCAATATAATAGATTACCCGAAAATATCTAGTCAATATAATAATTCTTCCAAAAAATTTAAGTGGACAGCTGAACTGCTTCGCCAGTATTCATGTTGAGGTATCATTCCTAAAAACAGGAGATTAAGAAATTTAAAAACCATAATATAAATTCCCACTCACGATGATCATTCAGTGGAGATAAATCTCATAAATTCTGAAATTTACCAAGTTAGTAAGTATAGAAAATTAGAAACTTGACACCTACATAAATCGATAATTCGCGAGAAAGTTGGTGAATAATAAGCTCGTCATTGTACCACATACCGCAGTAAGTAGCTAGTTCTCTCTAGCAGTGTAGTAATTACGCACACCTACCTTTTTCTCTTTCCCAAACTATATAAGAAAAATGGATTAATCAATAATCAAAACGAATTCTTACTCTGAGAAATTAAAATGTCTTACCAACCAACGGACTACAACGAGAAGCCGACCGATAAGTCACCCGATGAGGTCGGAGATGTGGAATTAGAAATCTGCCATTCAGGTAAATTTTCTTACAAACTGGTTTAATTTCAACAAAATTGTTTAACGTAGATATATTCATTAAAAATAAATTTTCAATTTTTAAAAGATTTGCATTTTTATATTTTGTTCATATAAATATTTATTGATTTAAAGCATTTAATTTTTTTTATATTTATTTTATAAATAGTTGACATTTATTATTGAACTTTTGTGGAAAATATGATATTTCGGATGTACTTTGGGCTTAAGAATTTTTGCCTGTCAATATTCATTGAGTAGATATTCTTACAACGGGAAGGGTTTACTTTCAATTCAATTTCACTATGATGGCCAACTCATTAGGTAAGAGCACTCCGATTGGAAATGGATACTTCGGGATATATTAATAAGACCTGGGGATGCGCTGTACCTATAAACCAGTTTAACTAAATAAGAGTACACCTGGTTCACATCGTAACATTACTTTAATTATCTCAAAAGGAATAACTAAATGTGCCTAACTCGATATTATAATAAGAATCAGATTTGTCAATATCATATTAAATTTTTACTGCTGTTTTTTCAGAATTTAGAAAATTTTTAGGGAGAAGTTTGCATGTGCTCAGGTGCATTTCCGCTTTATAATTTTGAACTTCTAGAAAATTTTCGTTTATACCAATTGGAAATAACTGTGGTAAGAGTAGCTTATAGTAATTTTAGTGAATATTTTAATAAAAACATATTAAATAATTTTAATCATAAAAATACGATTTTCCCAAATAGTTTCATTAAAATGAACATTTAATATGCGTATATGTTAAAAATTTGCCAAAATGTTGTAAATAGTCGCCAGAGAGTTCTTATAGGAAATCGTTTGGCATGTTTCGTTTTGTGAATCCAATTGTGTACCATGTAATGACACGATACATTTTACCAGTATATTTTCCTTTAACTCGCAAATAAGTTGATGTGTTGTATAAGTAATCGGTTACCTATAATTTTTTTTATCATAAAAGATGCTAGATTTCGAAACAAATGTATAATGATAATGATGAATCTCCCTTATTCAGAAAAATCCGGGCCGATGGTCTACGTCCCTACCCACGTTGCCGATCGATGGAGGTAAGCGTGGAGACAATTCAGTCAAGACAGATGACCCGAATTTTCCCGACCGGAATCCCGACAGCCCAACTGGCAGGCAGGGGAAAGTAACTGCAACCCATGGTTGTCTGACCAACAATGGGAGGAGTAGAGCCCGGCTTGGGAAATCCGCGAACATGCCCGCCATCTCCTCGGTCGACTCGAGTGCCACCAAAGACAAGTGGACGTGCAGGTGATCAGAGCTCGCCAATACTTGGCCAACATCGAAGAAGACATTTCAGCCGGCCGAATCGCCAACATCTACCGCCACCCACCTCAATACAAGGCTCCGCTTAATCATGCTGGCGGGAGGACCAACGACTACCAGGAGGACCCCAACAGGCCAAAAGTTACTCGGGTTCGCAACACGAAGCGACCCGTGATGATATCGTCCAACTGTTCTCCGGAAGAATGGGTAGAGAGGGGGTTCACAGATTCTTGAACCCGTCGTTACATGGTGGGGACACGTTAGACTGAATATGGCTAAAATTTTTTTTAAATAAATAACTTGTTACCTTAGATGGTCATTTTGTTTTTGTTTGATTGTTTTAATAGAAAATTTTATTTATGTTTAATAATACGAATACTATGTAATTCTGAATCAATAACTAATAACTTTAAATGTCATTAATTATAGCAATGGACCCCCTACAATTACTACGAACGGAACTGGCCAGTGCCCAGCAGAATAACAAAGCGCTATACGATCAAATCATTCAATTAACTCGGGAAATTCATCAAACGAAAGCCACCTGGGTGGACCCGGCTAAGATCAAACCACTACGTCAAAGGCTCACCGCCGCTCAAAAGGGGTGGGCCGATGAAAAGCAAATGAACCAAAATCTCCGAACGCAGATACGGGGTTGGAGGTTGCCTTGTCCGCCAGTCAGGAAGGAGCGGCCGTAACCTATCCCCTCGTCTTCGCACCATCCCAGTTGGCCTATCGGGAATCGGTGACCAATCCAACGCCGGCCGGAACCCCAACCACAACAACACCCAATAGCCATAGGCCGGGACGAAAGGAGCAGGCCAGACGTAGAGCCACTCGGTTATTGAATAAAACCCATTTGACTTAAGCGTGTTTTAATTTGTACATTGTATATATTTGATTATAAATTATATTTTTTTTTGGTTATCCGAAGCGATGTTTTTTTAAAAGCTTGATAAGTATTGAAAACCCCCGCAGTCAATTCCCGAGTGCTCACACTTTGTCGAGTAGCCGTTGTCTTACTTTCAAGAACGACATCATCGGATTCCGTGTCCACTATAATGAACTCTGACCTAAAAACCCATCACATACAAAGGGACTTTCAAAGTGAGCATAAGTCTTCCATCGACAGCTCGTTGAACCCAGGGATTGTCCGAGCAATTACAGCATTAGTAATAGCGCTCACTTTTTGCGGACAATCCACCCACTCGAACACATTTCCAACGTTGCCTAGCAACGGGTGCCGAGTGGTAGCTAGAAACATTTATATGGCGTTACCAGGGTAACTATAGAAAAATTTAAACAATCATCAAGACCCTGTAACCCACCACTTCTAGCGGTGGTGTGTTGAACCAAGCTTGAGGTCGGGCCAGAGTAGTTCCTCCGTGGCGCTCTCCTTTGGCGACCTCAAAACCCATGGTTACATTACTAACGTTGCACAGCAACGGGTAACCATTGGGCACGAAAAACATTTTACATCTGGGGTCGAGGTAGTTAAAACCCTTAACCCCACATATGTAATGTATTCACGTGTAATACTAATAATGTAAGTATAAAATAAAAGTAAATAATATTGTTTTGTTTATTTTTTGGAACCCGAAAAAAAATTTTTCTTTGTCCCGGTTGTTGGCTTTCGCCACCCTTGATGATCGATTCTAATTCAATATATTTAATCTTAAAATGGCAAATATTTATTTTTTAAAAGTTTTGAATTAAATAATAATTCTTTTTTTTCGAGTATTTTTATATTAACACTTTGTGTATAATAAATTATTTTAAATGTATTAATTTACTGAAGTTTTGTTTCAATATTAACTTCATTATGGCTTATTTTTAATTTTTTTTTAAAAATATTCAATTTAATGAATATTACACCAACTACCAGTGATGTTTCAATTGTTCTTAATAAAATTAATATTAAAGAATTCGATGTTAGCCTTTCAGAATCATTTAATCAAAATTCCAATAGCAACGGTAATGCTAACGTTAGTCAACAAATGTTAATAGATGACAATCAAAATCGTATGTTGCTTACCGATATTGCAGATTTAGAACTTGAAAAAATAAATCCTGATTTACAAATTAAACCTTTACATTGGACTATTGAGTATTGGAATATGATTATAAATAAATATAAATGGTTTATGCATAAAAACAGTTATATTGGTTGTAAAATATGTTACAACATTAAAGTTTTTATGGGTAAAAGAAGTCTTTTAGGAACTTTGAAGCTATTTTTAATGGATTTGTCATATGAAGAATTGGAACAGAAATTATACTTTCATAACATCTGTTTCCT